>CM019063.1:34243318-34809725 GCA_009667805.1 Leptobrachium leishanense | reverse complement strand
TGCCGGCATGGTGCCCTGCGACGTGTCCTCGCTGCCGGCATGGTGCCCTGCGACGTGTCCTCGCTGCCGGCATGGTGCCCTGCGACGTGTCCTCGCTGCCGGCATGGTGTGCCCTGCGACGTGTCCTCGCTGCCGGCATGGTGTGCCTGCGACGTGTCCTCGCTGCCGGCATGGTGCCCTGCGACGTGTCCTCGCTGCCGGCATGGTGTGCCCTGCGACGTGTCCTCGCTGCCGGCATGGTGTGCCCTGCGACGTGTCCTCGCTGCCGGCATGGTGTGCCCTGCGACGTGTCCTCGCTGCCGGCATGGTGTGCCCTGCGACGTGTCTCGCTGCTGCCGGCATGGTGCCCTGCGACGTGTCCTCGCTGCCGGCATGGTGTGCCCTGCGACGTGTCCTCGCTGCCGGCATGGTGTGCCCTGCGACGTGTCCTCGCTGCCGGCATGGTGCCCTGCGACGTGTCCTCGTTGCCGGCATGGTGCCCTGCGACGTGTCCTCGTTGCCGGCATGGTGCCCTGCGACGTGTCCTCGCTGCCGGCATGGTGCCCTGCGACGTGTCCTCGCTGCCGGCATGGTGTGCCCTGCGACGTGTCCTCGCTGCCGGCATGGTGTGCCCTGCGACGTGTCCTCGCTGCCGGCATGGTGCCCTGCGACGTGTCCTCGCTGCCGGCATGGTGTGCCCTGCGACGTGTCCTCGCTGCCGGCATGGTGCCCTGCGACGTGTCCTCGCTGCCGGCATGGTGTGCCCTGCGACGTGTCCTCGCTGCCGGCATGGTGTGCCCTGCGACGTGTCCTCGCTGCCGGCATGGTGTGCCCTGCGACGTGTCCTCGCTGCCGGCATGGTGTGCCCTGCGACGTGTCCTCGCTGCCGGCATGGTGTGCCCTGCGACGTGTCCTCGCTGCCGGCATGGTGTGCCCTGCGACGTGTCCTCGCTGCCGGCATGGTGTGCCCTGCGACGTGTCCTCGCTGCCGGCATGGTGCCCTGCGACGTGTCCTCGTTGCCGGCATGGTGCCCTGCGACGTGTCCTCGCTGCCGGCATGGTGTGCCCTGCGACGTGTCCTCGCTGCCGGCATGGTGCCCTGCGACGTGTCCTCGCTGCCGGCATGGTGTGTCCTGCGACGTGTCCTCGCTGCCGGCATTGTCTGTGCACGTGGATCTCCCCATCCATTGACGTCTATAAATTTAAGCTTTAAATCGCCAGATATCTGCCTGGAGGCCGAGGAGAAGCTGGAGGAGCCCATCTGCCTGAGCATGGAGGAGGAGGAGGAGGACGACGACGCCAGAGACTCGCCATGCCTAACCCAGCAGGTAAATCTGAGTCTTACAGGGAGCGGCTCTGCGGGGAGCCGTGTGATCGCGCGCGCGGGGAGCGGCTCTGCGGGGAGCCGTGTGATCGCGCGCGCGGGGAGCGGCTCTGCGGGGAGCCGTGTGATCGCGCGCGCGGGGAGCGGCTCTGCGGGGAGCCGTGTGATCGCACGCGCGGGGAGCGGCTCTGCGGGGAGCCGTGTGATCGCGCGCGCGGGGAGCGGCTCTGCGGGGAGCCGTGTGATCGCGCGTGCGGGGAGCGGCTCTGCGGGGAGCGGTGTGATCGCGCGTGCGGGGGAGCGGCTCTGCGGGGAGCCGTGTGATCGCGCGTGCGGGGGAGCGGCTTTGCGGGGAGCCGTGTGATCGCGCGTGCGGGGAGCGGCTCTGCGGGGAGCGGTGTGATCGCGCGTGCGGGGGCGCGGCTCTGCGGGGAGCGGTGTGATCGCGCGTGCGGGGGAGCGGCTCTGCGGGGAGCCGTGTGATCGCGCGTGCGGGGAGCGGCTCTGCGGGGAGCCGTGTGATCGCGCGTGCGGGGGAGCGGCTCTGCGGGGAGCCGTGTGATCGCGCGTGCGGGGAGCGGCTCTGCGGGGAGCCGTGTGATCGCGCGCGCGGGGAGCGGCTCTGCGGGGAGCCGTGTGATCGGGCGCGGGGAGAGGCTCTGCGGGGAGCCGTGTGATCGCGCGCGCGGGGAGAGGCTCTGCGGGGAGCCGTGTGATCGCGCGCGCGGGGAGGCTCTGCGGGGAGCCGTGTGATCGCGCGCGCGGGGAGAGGCTCTGCGGGGAGCCGTGTGATCGGGCGCGGGGAGAGGCTCTGCGGGGAGCCGTGTGATCGGGCGCGGGGAGAGGCTCTGCGGGGAGCCGTGTGATCGGGCGCGGGGAGAGGCTCTGCGGGGAGCCGTGTGATCGGGCGCGGGGAGAGGCTCTGCGGGGAGCCGTGTGATCGGGCGCGGGGAGAGGCTCTGCGGGGAGTCCAGACACGTGTTGCTGCTGCTGAGCCAGCAATGCTGTCACTAAGGAGGCGCGCAGGCCTGTTATCGATGTGATGGTGACTGTCACGTCTCTCTCAGGACCTGCGTCTGACGGAGGAGGAGGCCCGTCTCCTGGGGAAGGAAGGCGTCTCTCTGCCCCAGCACCTGCCCCTCACCAAGGTAACTGCTGCTCAGCGTGGCCCGCGTCGTCGTCCCATGGCTCGGGGCCCGCATAGTTACTGAATACTGTGTCCTGTCTTCACCGCAGGCTGAGGAGCGAGCGCTGAAAAGGGTGCGCAGGAAAATCCGTAACAAGCGCTCTGCGCAGGAGAGCCGCAGGAAGAAGAAGGAATATATTGACGGGCTGGAGAAGAGTGTGTGTGTGTGTTGTGTGCACGCGCAGGTGTATGTGACCGCGTGGCTTCCCTGATCTCATGCTCTCTCCTCTCTGCAGGGTCACCGTCTGCACCGCTCATAACCAGGAACTGCAGAAGAAAGTGCACCGCCTGCAGAACCAGAACATGTAAGCGGCGCGCAGCGTGCCCGGGGCATTATGGGACGCTGTTCCTCCAGGCTCTCATTATAACCATGACTTCTGCATGTTTCCCACCAGGTCCTTACTGCAGCAGCTGCGGAACCTCCAGGCCCTGCTGAGACAAATGGGAGCCAAGACCTCTGCCTCCAGCACCTGCGTCATGGTGAGTCCTGCGCGCCGTCACACCGTGTCTGTGTGTAATGTCACTGTGCAGATAAATAAAACACACGCACACCGTGAGGAGGGGTCAGTACTCCGCATACTCCTTGTTCTTGGCAGGGCTGGCCCTCATGGACAATGCATTTCTCTTTCTGCAGGTTCTGGCTCTCTCCTTTTGTCTCATTCTCTTTCCAAGTCTGTATCCATTTGGATCCGGCGCGGGGCAGAACAGCCTGCGTGGAGGTAAGGAGGGTACGGCCACTTTCTTTATGTATTGTAAGTAAGGTGCAGGTCCTGGATCGGAGGTTATAGGATGAGGGAGCTTCTGGGGGAAGCAGTCTATTCAGGTAGGGTGGCAGCTTCCCAGAAAAGCTCTTAAACACCAGGGGCCAAATTACAATCTTCACGCAAAAATACTCCCGCCAAGCGTTAAAGTTTTGTGCGCGCAAATCACCGCTGGAATTACAATTCTATCGCCCGACGCCTGGGACATTAAGATCCGGGCGCCGGGCAAGTAAATATTTTTGAGATCTAGCCTGCCGGACTGCTCCCGGCACACTAGCGCCGTCGGGATACAAAGCGCGAACCTCCTATGGTGGATCGCGCTTTGCACACTGAGCGCAGAGAGTGGAAGGAATGCCCACTCTCCCGTACGTTCCTTCCCCTCTCTCACTGAGCGGCGCGATGAGGGGAGGGGTGAGATTTGTGCTGCGGCAAGTGCATCTCCCGGCTGCCCGCTGCGCAGGGAAGGGCCTGCAAGGAGGATTGAAAACCCCCAGATGCTATTTATTTGGCTGGCAGCACGTGGAACAAAATGCTGCCGTGCCCAGACGAGTCTCTGCGGCCGCCGAGTCGCCCGGCACCAGTTTAATCACTCTGGTCTTCCCGCGCCTGGACGGGGTCTGCAGACTTCCTGCAGCCGGGCAGCTTCTTCCTGAAGACCCTCTATGGAGCAGATCAAGGAAGGCCCTGCATTTCGGTGGTACCCCCCGTGACCTTTCTGTCCATGTAACATTGCCGTTTCATTGCTCGGTGTGGTGTTTTGGGGGTCTGTGAAGGTGCAGGATTTATAGTGTTTCCCCACATCTTGCCCTCGTCCTTTATTTATGGGTTTGTGTTTATAGGGTTTTACCTGGTCTGAGGTCTATATATGCAGGCATTATCTGGTCTGAGGTCTATATGTGGGCATTATCTGGTCTGGGGTCTATATGTGGGCATTATCTGGTCTGAGGTCTATATATGCGGGCATTATCTGGTCTGAGGTCTATATATGTGGGCATTATCTGGTCTGAGGTCTATATATGTGGGCATTATCTGGTCTGAGGTCTATATATGTGGGCATTATCTGGTCTGAGGTCTATGTGGGCATTATCTGGTCTGAGGTCTATATATGTGGGCATTATCTGGTCTGAGGTCTATATATGTGGGCATTATCTGGTCTGAGGTCTATATGTGGGCATTATCTGGTCTGAGGTCTATATGTGGGCATTATCTGGTCTGAGGTCCATATCTGTGGGCATTATCTGGTCTGAGGTCTATATATGTGGGCATTATCTGGTCTGAGGTCTATATGTGGGCATTATCTGGTCTGGGGTCTATATGTGGGCATTATCTGGTCTGAGGTCTATATATGTGGGCATTATCTGGTCTGAGGTCTATATATGTGGGCATTATCTGGTCTGAGGTCTATATATGTGGGCATTATCTGGTCTGAGGTCTATATATGTGGGCATTATCTGGTCTGAGGTCTATATATGTGGGCATTATCTGGTCTGAGGTCTATATGTGGGCATTATCTGGTCTGAGGTCCATATCTGTGGGCATTATCTGGTCTGAGGTCTATATATGTGGGCATTATCTGGTCTGAGGTCTATATGTGGGCATTATCTGGTCTGAGGTCTATATATGCGGGCATTATCTGGTCTGAGGTCCATATCTGTGGGCATTATCTGGTCTGCAAAAACAAAAAAGGGAAGAAACCACTGTGGTACTCTGCAGAAGTGGCCAAAATAGTGAAGAACAAAAAAGACAGCATTCAATAATTATAAAACAACTCAGAGTGAAGAGGATAGGCAAACCTATAAGATTAGGCAGAAAGAGGCAAAGCAATTTATAAGGGCTTCCAAAGCACACGCAGAAGAGAAAATAGCTCAGTCAGTAAAAAAGGGGGACAAAACATTTTTTAGATACATAAACGAGAAAAGAAAAGTAAAACAAGGATTAGTTAGATTAAAAACAAAGGAAGGAAGGTATGTAGAAGAGGATAAAAGTCTCGCTGACTGCCTCAATGAATATTTTTGTTCAGTCTTTGCAGAAGAAAAGGAAGGAAAGGGACCTCAGTTAGGAGGAAACACTAACGAGACAATTACATATCAGTTTACAGAGGAGGAGGTTCTACAGCAGCTGTCTAAAGTAAAGACAAATAAGTCAATGGGGCCTGATGGGATCCACCCTAAATTATTAAAAGAGCTCAGTGATGTAATAGCAAAACCGTTAACAGATTTATTTAACCAATCCTTGTTAATGGGAGTCGTCCCAGAAGACTGTAAATTAGCAAATGTTGTGCCCATTTACAAGAAGGGTAGTAGGGAGGAATCGGGGAACTATAGGCCAGTTAGTCTTACGTCAGTAGTGGGGAAATTAATGGAAACCATGTTAAAGGAAAGGATTGTTGAACATCTAAAAACACATAGATTACAGGACCAGAAACAACATGGGTTTACCTCAGGGAGATCATGCCAAACTAATCTTATTGATTTTTTTGATTGGGTAACAAAAATAATAGACACAGGTGGTGCAGTAGACATTGCTTATTTAGATTTCAGTAAGGCTTTTGATACTGTTCCGCATAGAAGGCTTATCAATAAATTGCAATCTTTGAGCTTGGATTCCAATATTGTTGAATGGATTAGGCAGTGGCTGAGTGACAGACAACAGAGGGTTGTGGTAAATGGAGTTTATTCGGCGCAAGGTCTTGTTACCAGTGGGGTACCTCAGGGGTCAGTACTTGGACCCATTCTCTTTAATATTTTTATTAGTGATATTGCAGAAGGTATTAATGGAAAAGTATGTCTTTTTGCTGATGACACAAAGATTTGCAACAGGGTTGACGTTCCTGGAGGGATCAGCCAAATGACAAATGATTTAGGTAAACTAAAAAAATGGTGGGAGCTGTGACAATTGAGTTTTAATGTGGATAAGTGCAAGATAATGCACCTGGGACGTAAAAACCCAAGGGCTGAATATAGAATATTTGATACATCTGAGGGTTGGGATTTAGGGGTTATCATTTCAGAGGATCTAAGGGTAAGTAGTCAATGTAATAGAACAGCAGGAAATGCTGGCAGAATGCTTGGTTGTGTAGGGAGAGGTATTAGCAGTAGGAAAAGGGAAGTGCTCATGCCACTGTACAGAGCACTGGTGAGACCTCAGTTGGAGTACTGTGTGCAGTACTGGAGACCGTATCTCCAGAAGGATATAGACATCTTAGAGAGAGTTCAGAGAAGGGCTACTAAAATGGTGTACGGCTTGAAGGAGAAAAGTTACCAGGAAAGGCTTAATGATCTTAACATGTACAGCTTGGAAAAAAGACGAGACAGAGGAGATATGATAGAAACATTTAAATACGTAAAGGGTAGGGTTGCACCGATACCGATACTAGTATCGGTATCGGGGCCGATACTGGGTACTGCAGGAGTACTTGGTACTCGTGCAGTACCCCCGATATTTTTTCCGATACCGGAAGCCGGCATTGAGCCGGCTTCCGGCATCCGAGGGGCTGCAGCGGCTGTCTGAATGCTCTATCGGCATTCGGACAGCCGGCCCCGCACTCTCCGCAATACTTACCTTCCTGGGCGCCGCCGGGGAATGTCTCCACGCGCGCGCTCGTTGGAAGGACCCCAGCCGCGACCACGTGATCCCGGCTGGGGTCCTTCCAACGAGCGCGCGCGCGGAGACATTCCCCGGCGGCGCCCAGGAAGGTAAGTATTAAACACACTGAGCAGCTGCAGGGCCTGTCTGAATGCTGATAGAGCATTCAGACAGGCCCTGCAGCTGCTCTCCGCGACGATACTTACCTTCCTGGGCGCCGCCGGGAAAGTTTCCCCGCGCGCGCTCGTTGGAAGGACCCCAGCCGGGATCACGTGGTCGCGGCTGGGGTCCTTCCAACGAGCGCGCGCGCGGAGACATTCTCGGCGGCGCCCAGGAAGGTAAGTATCGTCGGGGGGGGCGGTCCATGAGCTGGGGGGCATATCCATGAGGGGGCATATCCATGACCTGGAGGCAATATCCATGAGGGGGCATATCCATGAGGGGGCATATCCATGAGCTGGAGGCAATATCCATGAGGGGGCATATCCATGAGCTGGAGGCAATATCCATGAGGGGGCATATCCATGTGGGGGCATATCCATGAGCTGGAGGCAATATCCATGAGGGGGCATATCCATGAGCTGGAGGCAATATCCATGAGGGGGCATATCCATGAGGGGGCATATCCATGACCTGGAGGCAATATCCATGAGGGGGCATATCCATGAGCTGGAGGCAATATCCATGAGGGGGCATATCCATGAGGGGGCATATCCATGAGCTGGAGGCATATCCATGAGGGGGCATATCCATGAGGAGGCAATATCCATGAGGGGGCATATCCATGACCTGGAGGCAATATCCATGAGGGGGCATATCCATGAGGGGGCATATCCATGAGCTGGAGGCAATATCCATGAGGGGGCATATCCATGAGCTGGAGGCAATATCCATGAGGGGGCATATCCATGAGGGGGCATATCCATGAGCTGGAGGCAATATCCATGAGGGGGCATATCCATGAGGGGGCATATCCATGAGCTGGAGGCAATATCCATGAGGGGGCATATCCATGAGGGGGCATATCCATGACTGGAGGCAATATCCATGAGGGGGCATATCCATGAGCTGGAGGCAATATCCATGATGGGGCATATCCATGAGCTGGAGGCAATATCCATGAGGGGGCATATCCATGAGCTGGAGGCAATATCCATGTGGGGGCATATCCATGAGCTGGGGGGCATACTCATGTGTGAGCTGTGGGGGCATAATAGCCCATGTGTGTGCTGGGGCATTATCCATGTGCTGGGGCAAATCCATGAGTGAGCTGGGGCAAATCCATGAGTGAGCTGGGGCAAATCCATGAGCTGGGGCAGTATGAATATATATATATATCGGGGGGATATACATGTGAGCGGGGGGCATTTTTATATGGTCTGTTCTTATTGGAAAGCGGTCACATGACATTAAATAAAAGTATCGGTACTTGGTATCGGTGAGTACTTTTAAAAAGTATCGGTACTCGTACTCGGTCTTAAAAAAGTGGTATCGGTGCATCCCTAGTAAAGGGAATCCACAAGGTAGAGGAAGGGAGTATATTTAAAAGGAAACAAAATAGCAAAACAAGAGGACATAGTCTTAGATTAGAGGGGCAAAGGTTTAAAAGTAACATCAGGAAGCATTATTTTACTGAGAGGGTGGTGGATACATGGAACAGTCTTCCAGTAGAAGTGGTAGAGGCCAAAACAGTGATTGAATTAAAGCAAGCATGGGATAGGCATAAGGCTATCCTAAACAAAAGATAAATCCAGGTAAAGTATCCATGTAATTGGGCAGACTAGATGGGCCGAAAGGTTCTTATCTGCCGACATTTTTCTATGTTTCTATATATCTGTGGACGATTTGGGCTGAGGTCTCTGAATATGTTTCTTGAGTCGGCATGATCTGGTCTGTATATATGTATCTGCATGATACTATTCGGATTAAATTTGCAGTAATTTATATGTATTTAATTAATACAGCTTGCATTCTAACTCAAATCATGTGCGCGCTGTGTATTTAAACACTATTTTCTTGAAATTATTTTTCTTATCAGGACAAGTAGATTGTCCTGAGGGACAAGTAGATTGGACTACCGCTTAGTCCGTTGGACAAGTAGATATTTTTAAAATTTCCACACCCCTGTACCGTCTCGCACAAAAAACTGTGTGAACAGTTTTTTTTTCACGCGATTCAGCCAATCAGAATTAAGAACCACAATTGTCTCCTGTTCAGTTTTTGCGCCTGTCAAAGTCAATCTGTGCATATATGCTTCAGCAATAATAAATGCACATACAACTTCTCCATTTTATTGTTTGGGAATGTGTAGAATGTGTAACTATACTTTGCTGTATTTTTTTTTGGCCTGTTGTATTTGGTTTCGGGCAGGTTGATAATATTTGCCATTAACACCAGCTTTCAGGAGTTGCTAAAATTATGCGCGCAAAGGCTGTGCGTTACAAACTGCGCATAGATTGTGCGCTGGTACGCGGATGGTATTACAAACGCACTTGCGCTCAATATGTTATGTATAGGACGTGCGCAGTACAGTAAGTTCGAGCAGGGTTCGCGCAGGTTCATCCGCGGGAGACAATTGCGTGCGGTTGTTGCGCTGACCTCGTAATACGGCATTCGGCACAAATGGTTTTGCCCCTCGCGTTAATGGTATTTTGCACCGGTGCAAACGTTTGTGTGAAGATTGTAATTTAGCCCCAGGCTGGAAAGGTGAAGGGTGCGTCTGGATTCCAGCGACGGCCAGTTTAGCTCTTTTAACATGTCACAATGGTTGGTCATGTAGTTACATTGTAGTGCAAAGCAGCAGAATGAGTTATACAATGTAGTAAGTTTATGAAGGTGTGTTTGCGGGGCGGCTGCATACACTACATCTCCGTATTCAATAGCTGGCATTTTTTCCAGGGAATTAAAGGTGTTGGCCTAAGTGTCCATGCTCTTCACATAGGCCTCTCCGATGAGAAAGCCTTGGGCTGCACTGCTTAAATCGGTGTCTGCAATCGCTGTCAGTTGATTATCCACTTTGAGGAGTATGGATTGTCGGCGTTCAGCCACTAAGGCTGCATTATTTATTTATTTATAAAGGATTTTACCAGGAAGGATACATTGAGATTTCTCTCGTTTTCAAGTATGTCCTGGGTTCAAGAACATTGAATTGTTACAGTTACAGAAATACAAAGTAATACAATGCAAGATATTAAAAAACACAAATATACAGATTAACAGAAAAATATGTAGGAAATATAGTCATTATGTTACATGTTTACAGGTGCATTCTGTATATAGTCATTATGTTACATGTTTACAGGTGCATTCTGTATATAGTCACTGTGTTACATGTTTACAGATGCATTCTGTATATAGTCACTGTGTTACATGTTTACAGGCGCATTCTGTATATAGTCACTGTTACATGTTTACAGGTGCATTCTGTATATAGTCACTGTGTTACATGTTTACAGGCGCATTCTGTATATAGTCACTGTGTTACATGTTTACAGGTGCATTCTGTATATAGTCACTATGTTACATGTTTACAGGTGCATTCTGTATATAGTCACTATGTTACATCTTTACAGGTGCATTCTGTATATAGTCACTGTGCTACATGTTTACAGGTGCATTCTGTATATAGTCACTATGTTACATGTTTACAGGTGCATTCTGTATATAGTCACTATGTTACATCTTTACAGGTGCATTCTGTATATAGTCACTGTGCTATATGTTTACAGGCGCATTCTGTATATAGTCACTGTGTTACATGTTTACAGGAGCATTCTGTATATAGTCACTGTGTTACATGTTTACAGGTGCATTCTGTGTTGAGGTATGTTAGTAAGGAGCTCGAGTGACTTTAGACTGGGGGAAGATTTGATGGTGTCTGGGAGGTTATTCCATAATTGTGGTGCTCTGTAGGAAAATGAGGATCGAGCCACTGTCTTTTTGTATTGTGGTATTGTAAGTAAGGTGCTGGTCCTGGATCGGAGGTTATAGGATGAGGGAGCTGCTGGGGGAAGCAGTCTATTCAGGTAGGGTGGTAGCTTCCCAGAAATGCTCTTAAACACCAGGTTGGAAAGGTGAAGAGTGCGTCTGGATTCCAGCGACGGCCAGTTTAGTTCTTTTAACATTAGCATTAGTCTGCCGTAACTGAACCCTCCCCAGAATCTGAATCATTCACTGAAGGGGAGGGAGAATGGTGCTTGGCTTTTACACGGCGTTTACTCATGACTTTTCGTTCTGAGGTAAAGTTGAGCGGCGCGACGGGGCGTGGCAACGGCAGACGCTGTGTGAAGGCTATCGCGCTCTGAGAGACGCGCCGGCAATACAGCGCGCGGGAGCAAGAGCCTGCGAAAAAAACGGGAAAACTCGTAATTTATAAAAGGAATAAATGCAATGTATTAAAATTACAAAAAGGCCGGTGGACGCTCCTAGGTTGAAGCCGAGACGACTAAACAGCCAGCGGTAACACTATAAATACAATATATATTTATATTTCAGTAAGAGACAAAAATACTTACCTCCTGCTGCAGCAGCAAGAAAAGAGGACGTATTTCTAGGTTCAAGCCCAAATATAGACATGGACCGCAAGGGGTTATGGACTAGTGGGAGGGGCTAAGGGGGAAGTTATGTTAGATTTTTTCTCTTGCTGCTGTGATTAAATCTTATGAAAAGAGAAGCAAATAGGAGCCTCCGAGTCCATGACTTAAAATTAGCAGTCAGTGACCTCACACAGTAATTTACATAAACCATTGTAACAAGAATCTGATACTGTGACAAGTATCCAAATGCCGCACAAAACAGTCTGTTTTATGAGGAGTGGGCTCCAAAACAGGGAAGGGCACAACCACCCTGTACCCAGAACTGCAGACACAGGGTAACTTAAACCCGGGAAGGGCAGGGAAGCAATACAACATCAGCCTCGCACCTTGCAAACACATCCCCTGGTCCATGTACCTCCAGCCCCAAGTGACTCATGTCACAGGATGCCATGGTCTGCTGTGTGTAAATCAAGGAGGATGCTCCAGTTAGGTTTCCTTGTTCCATCCCAGCTTGGATATCATTACAAACTTTTAAAAGGACGGTTGTAGTTGAGTGATTTGGACGGAAAGTTGTGTGTCCTCTAAAAACTCAACTAGACCCCAGTCTGGCACTCTTTACCCCTGCATGTTCATATCCTGCCTGTATTGTCTATGCTCCTCTTGCAGTGGGGGTGCACCGAAATACCAGGGGCGAAACTTATCGGCCAAAAATACCTCTTTCGGCCGATAGAACATGTTCTATCGGCCGAAAATATCAGATGGAAGCAGGACGAGCTGCAGCTCCCCGACGCCCTCTGATATTTTAGGTCGCAGCCTTAAAGCCCGAACACCCAGGCAGAGGCTGCTGTTTCACGATGCTGAGGGGAGGGGCCCAGATATCACCCATCCCACTCACTGCCCGCCGGGATTCTGCCCTCATTGAGAAGCAGCCACAGCTCACTGCTCTGCAAATTGTCCCGGCAGAGACTGACAGCGGGCGGGGGATTTCAGGCAGGTTTTCTGTCCCCCTTGAACCCCCCAGCCATTAACCCCTGCAGAAAGCAGACCATGCTTCCATTTGCACAATGCAGCCAGTGCTCGATTGTAGCATGGTCTGCATTCTGCAGGGGTTAATGGCTGGGGGGTTCAAGGGGGACAGAAAACCTGCCTGAAATCCCCCGCCCGCTGTCAGTTTCTGTCAGGACAATTTGCAGAGCATTGAGCTGTGGCTGCTTCTCGGACGCTGGCCTCCTCACCCCCGATCCTCTGCGGCAGCCAGCAGGGTGTGCAGTGCAGCCCTTAACCCTCCGTGTGTCAAAGGGAGAAAAAATAATCCATGAACTGGCCCCAACAGCAGCCTCGGCACAGGAGGCCGCTGTATGCTCGGTACACGGCAGCCCCAGACCTTTTGGAAGATCAGCACATTAAGCAGTGAATTCTGTTTGTAATACACAGTTATTTATTAATTTTTACCCATTTATTTCTTGAAGGATCTGTGTAGAACATCAGCTCTGAGCGTTACTTTGACTATTTAAAAAAAAAATTGATTTTGTTTAGTTTTAAATTCATAAGAATTATTACTTTACCTTTTTTTCTTTTCTTTTTTTTAAGATTTCATTCCTGACTCGTTTTATTTCACGGAAAGCACGGTGCTACATTTTATACAGAAAGCAAACAGCAAAGAGACGTTAATAGGGACGCTGCACTAAAAATAGTCTGGGGGCTTTTAGGGGCGCTGCACTAAAAATAGTCTTTATAGTCTGGGGACTTTTAGGGACGCCGCACTAAAAATAGTCTTTATAGTCTGGGGGCTTTTAGGGACGCCGCACTAAAAATAGTCTTTATAGTCTGGGGGCTTTTAGGGACGCCGCACTAAAAATAGTCTTTATAGTCTGGGGGCTTTTAGGGACGCCGCACTAAAAATAGTCTTTATAGTCTGGGAGCTTTTAGGGACGCCGCACTAAAAATAGTCTTTATAGTCTGGGGGCTTTTAGGGACGCCGCACTAAAAATAGTCTTTATAGTCTGGGGACTTTTAGGGACGCCGCACTAAAAATAGTCTTTATAGTCTGGGGGCTTTTAGGGACGCCGCACTAAAAATAGTCTTTATAGTCTGGGGGCTTTTAGGGACGCCGCACTAAAAATAGTCTTTATAGTCTGGGGGCTTTTAGGGACGCCGCACTAAAAATAGTCTTTATAGTCTGGGGGCTTTTAGGGACGCCGCACTAAAAATAGTCTTTATAGTCTGGGGGCTTTTAGGGACGCCGCACTAAAAATAGTCTTTATAGTCTGGGGGCTTTTAGGGACGCCGCACTAAAAATAGTCTTTATAGTCTGGGGGCTTTTAGGGACGCTGCACTAAAAATAGTCTTTATAGTCTGGGGACT
The DNA here is from genome assembly GCA_009667805.1 of Leptobrachium leishanense. Classification (NCBI taxonomy): domain Eukaryota; kingdom Metazoa; phylum Chordata; class Amphibia; order Anura; family Megophryidae; genus Leptobrachium; species Leptobrachium leishanense. The sequence continues at coordinate 34,795,991 of CM019063.1, read as the reverse complement.
TTTAGGGACGCCGCACTAAAAATAGTCTTTATAGTCTGGGGGCTTTTAGGGACGCTGCACTAAAAATAGTCTTTATAGTCTGGGGGCTTTCAAGTGATGGCTCAAATGTGAGAGAAATTACCTTTTTTAAATATAAATACGTACCAAAATTTTTTTTTTTTTAAATTGTATTGGTTTTTGGACGAGCTCATCCTGTATCTTCGGTTTCTGTGTCGGTTTTTGGACGAACGCGTCCTGTATTTTTGGATTCTGTTTCTGTATCGGTTTTCGGACGAGCGCGTCCTGTATTTTTGGATTCTGTTTCTGTATCGGTCTTCGGACGAGCGTGTCCTGTATTGGTCTTCGGACGAGCGTGTCCTGTATTTTTGGATTCTGTTTCTGTATCGGTTTTCGGACGAGCGCGTCCTGTATTTTTGGATTCTGTTTCTGTATCGGTTTTCGGACGAGCGTGTCCTGTATTTTTGGATTCTGTTTCTGTATCGGTTTTCGGACGAGCGTGTCCTGTATTTTTGGATTCTGTTTCTGTATCGGTTTTCGGACGAGCGCGTCCTGTATTTTTGGATTCTGTTTCTGTATCGGTTTTCGGACGAGCGTGTCCTGTATCGGTTTTCGGACGAGCGCGTCCTGTATTTTTGGATTCTGTTTCTGTATCGGTTTTCAGACGAGCGCGTCCTGTATTTTTGGATTCTGTTTCTGTATCGGTTTTCGGACGAACGTGTCCTGTATTTTTGGATTCTGTTTATGTATCGGTTTTCGGACGAGCGTGTCCTGTGTTTTTGGATTCCGTTTCTGTATCGGTTTTCGAACGAGCGTGTCCTGTATTTTTGGATTCCGTTTCTGTATCGGTTTTCGAACGAGCGTGTCCTGTATTTTTGGATTCTGTTTCTGTATCGGTTTTCGGACGAGCGTGTCCTGTATTTTTGGATTCTGTTTCTGTATCGGTTTTCGGACGAGCGTGTCCTGTGTTTTTGGTTTCATCCAGATATGTCATTTCGGTGCATCACTAGCTCTGACTCTGAACATACATCATGCACAACAGATTTATACGTGAAATCCAGGATTAAGGAAAACTGTCAACAAAAAAAGCATTTTTTTCACCAAAACAAGTTGTAAACCAGTGATTACTGAGGGAATAATCTGCTTTTTTGTACAGTGCATTATGGGAAGTTATGTTCTTGCGAAGGAGCTGTAAACTCGAGCAGGGCTTCAGCTCCCATATGTGGCCACAACGTCTTCTCTCCTAATGTTTTGCGTCCCCATCCCAATATCTCCATCACTCTATCTCCCGTCCTGCTCCGTCTCGCCTGAGTGAGTAACAGTCTGTCCATCTGTGTCTGTAAGTGTGCTTTTATGTGCTCACTAGTTGTAAAGCCTGCCCAGAGGGCAGTCTATTGTGGATATACTGCCCCAGCTCATGGATATACTGCCCCAGCTCGTGGATACTGCCCCAGCTCGTGGATATTGCCCCAGCACGTGGATACTGCCCCAGCTCGTGGATACTGCCCCAGCTCGTGGATACTGCCCCCGCACGTGGATACTGCCCCAGCTCGTGGATATGCCCCCCAGCTCATGGATATGCCCCCCAGCTCGTGGATACTGCCCCCGCACGTGGATATTGCCCCAGCACGTGGATACTGCCCCAGCTCGTGGATACTGCCCCCGCACGTGGATACTGCCCCAGCTCGTGGATACTGCCCCCGCACGTGGATACTGCCCCAGCTCGTGGATATGCCCCCCAGCTCGTGGATATGCCCCCCAGCTCGTGGATACTGCCCCCGCACGTGGATACTGCCCCCGCACGTGGATACTGCCCCAGCACATGGATATTTGCCCCCAGCTCATGGATTTGCCCCAGCACGTGGATACTGCCCCAGCACGTGGATACTGCCCCCGCTCGTGGATACTGCCCACGCTCGTGGATACTGCCCCAGCACGTGGATACTGCCCCAGCACGTGGATACTGCCCCCGCACGTGGATATTTGCCCCCAGCTCATGGATTTGCCCCAGCACGTGGATACTGCCCCCGCACGTGGATACTGCCCCCGCACGTGGATACTGCCCCCGCACGTGGATATTTGCCCCCAGCTCATGGATTTGCCCCAGCTCATGGATTTGCCCCAGCTCATGGATTTGCTCAGCTCATGGATTTGCCCCAGCTCATGGATTTGCCCCAGCTCATGGATTTGCTCAGCTCATGGATTTGCCCCAGCTCATGGATTTGCCCCAGCTCATGGATTTGCTCAGCTCATGGATTTGCCCCAGGTCATGGATTTGCCCAGGTCATGGATTTGCTCAGCTCATGGATTTGCCCCCAGCTCATGGATTTGCCCCCAGGTCATGGATTTGCCCCAGCTCATGGATTTGCCCCCAGCTCATGGATTTGCCCCAGCTCATGGATTTGCCCCCAGCTCATGGATTTGCCCCCAGCTCATGGATTTGCCCCAGCTCATGGATTTGCCCCAGCTCATGGATTTGCCCCCAGGTCATGGATATGGCCCCCCCAGCGCTCATACTTACCTGTCGAGCGGCGCCAGGGAAGTGAAGATTTCCCCGCTTCCTGTTTTTGAAGGACCCAAGCCCCGGTCACGTGACCGGGGCTTGGGTCCTTCAAAGCGGAAGCGAGGGAACTTTCCCTCCGCCGCTCGGGGGTAGGATGCGCGCGGCAGCCGGGTAGAGGCTGCGCCTCTACCCGGCTGCCGCGCGCATCCTACCCCTGAGCGGCGGAGGGAACCTTCCCTTCGCCGCTCGGGGGACCCGTTAGATGCGCACAGCAGCCGGGTAGAGGCTGCGCTCGCAGCCTCTACCCGGCTGCCGCGCGCATCCAACCCCGAGCGGCGGGGGAAACTTTCCCTTCGCCGCTCGGGGGGTTGGATGCGCGCGGCAGCCGGGTAGAGGCTGCGAGCGCAGCCTCTACCCGGCTGCTGTGTGCATGTGTAACCGCCGCGGCGAGCCGGCAGCCGGCTCGTGCCGCGGCGGTTGCATGCGCGCGCAACCAACCGCCGCTGGTTGCGCGCGCATGCGCAGTAGGGCTTTGGCGACGGACAGCCAAAGCCTTACTCTATTATAATATAGATAAGAAGATGGTGGCAGACTGGTGGGAGGGCTTTTGAGCACCATGAAGGAGTCCCTTGTGAACCCCCCTCTTGGACAAGTATAGGATCGGGACTCTGTATCAACAAATACTCAATATTAAATGACCGGGGGGGGGCTGATCGGGACGTCCCTACTTTGCTCCCACCTTCTTCCTCCTTTCACTCCAATGTGTCTGGCCAAATACTCTAGGTGTGCCAGATTTCTCTGCACTCTGTGCAGCTCCTTGTCACTCACAGTGTTCGGCCCCCATACATACAGTCTGTTCTTTCATCACCGTTTGCTGCCTCTGCCTTTGTCAGTTCATGCTCTACTTGCAGCAGGCTCGGCTCCCTCCGTCGCAGCGCAGCTCTGCATTGTGCTCCTATAGACCAGGACTGGTTCTTCAGAACCAGCTCGATCGAGCTGCAGGAGAAATCACTCCAGGAATGAGTGGTGGTACCTCCCTCGCCTTGGTCTGGAACTTCAGCCCTCCTTCAATGTGTTCAATTATAAAGGCGAGCTTGATCAGCATGGCTCCCACACTGTGAACATGGCGGGCAGGAAGACATGGGCTTCTCTGTTGCTCCGCTGCTCACACAGTGTGGATATGGTGGATGGGGAGGACACAGTGGGCAGGGAGGACACAGGCTGCTCTGTGGCTCCGCTCTGGGTCACACACAGTGGACATGGCGGGCAGGGAGGACACCGGCTGCTCTGTGGCTCCGCTCTGGGTCACACACAGTGGACATGGCGGGCAGGGAGGACACCGGTTGCTCTGTGGCTCCGCTCTGGGTCACACACAGTGGACATGGCGGGCAGGGAGGACATGGGCTTCTCTGTGGCTCTGCTGCTCACACAGTGTGGATATGGTGGACGGGGAGGACACAGTGGACATGGCGGGCAGGGAGAACATGGGCTGCTTTGTGGCTCCGCTCTGGGTCACACACAGTGGACATGGCGGGCAGGGAGGACATGGGCTTCTCTGTGGCTCTGCTGCTCACACAGTGTGGATATGGTGGACGGGGAGGACACAGTGGACATGGCGGGCAGGGAGAACATGGGCTGCTTTGTGGCTCCGCTCTGGGTCACACACAGTGGACATGGCGGGCAGGGAGGACATGGGCTTCTCTGTGGCTCTGCTCTGGGTCACACACAGTGGACATGGTGGGCAGGGAGGACATGGGCTGCTCTGTGGCTCTGTTTTGGCTCATGCATTGTGAACATGGCCTGCAGGAAGACACAGGCTGCTCTGTGGCTCCGCTGCTCACACACTGTGGACATGGCGGGCAAGGAGGACACATTGCACTGCTCTGTAGCTCTGCTCTAGCTCACGCACTGTTGGGCAGGGAGGACGCGGGCTGCTCTGTGGCTCCGCTCTAGCTCACGCACTGTGGACATGGTGGGCAGGAAGACACGGGCTGCTCTGTGGCGCCGTTGCTCACGCACCATGGACCTGGTGGGTGGGGAGGACACAAGCTTCTTTGCGGCTCCGGTCTGGCTGCTGAGCAGTGCAAGTGGCTTTCTTTCAGGCTGCTAGTGCGGACATTCTACTATGTTGGTACTTGCAGATGGCATGTGGATGTCGTGTGGGGGGGGGTTACCTTGCTTGTCTGTCCCTGACCATGCATTAGACCATGTCCCTCTTGGCCACCTTGTCCCTGCTGTCTCTTTGGTCCTGTGTACCCCTCCCCACGTATGCCACTTGTCCTTTTCAGGAGTCAATGTGCCCCCGCATCCGGTGGTCTCTGGGTGTCTATCTCTGGCTCTCCTCGGCCATTGCGGCACTTTTTGTCACTCATTTTCCATTTGTTTTCTCATTGACTCCTTGTGTTTTCGTTTCAGTTCTGTCACGTCAGTTACGGGAGGTTCAGCCAGATTCTGCTCTACCTGACAAAGTGGCTTTTCAAGATGGCGGCATGGAGAACGTTCTGCCGGATAGTCCTCTGTTGGATCTTTCCCAGGACGAGGTGCACCTGGATCCAGTGTTACAGGGCGCTCAGAACGACACACCTGAGATAGAAGATATAGGAATAGCAGAATCCAAGCCCTCCATGAACGGCAACTCCTCATCTGACCTCCCAACCGAGAGCCCCCCGCGACCCGAGTCCGATCTGGGTTCAGCCCCGCCGCGTTACACAGATACTTCCCAACCCAAGCATGTCTTGCAAGACGAGCAGGAATGGCTGGAAAAAGCGCGAAGCGTCATCATCACGCCGCACCTTGCCGATGAGATGTAGGCTTTGTGGGATCGGCAGACAGAGACTGGAGCAATGTGCAGATCTATTATCACAATCTGTCCCCTGGCAGCCACTTAACCCCTTAATTTCTTGCAGAGTAGAAGTAACGTCCCTCCTTTCTGGTTTCGTGTGATTAGTACACGGCCTGCATGCTCCGCTGTCGGGTGAGAGAGAACCGGCCCAGGGTCCCCCAAGATCCTTTCCTAAAGAAGGATGGGGAAGCACTTTACTGGACGCCTGCACTGATATATGTGTAAATAGATATAATATGCTGTATTAAATGTCATATTTTACATCGTCTGCTCCCTCATTCCCACGGGGGGGGGGGAGGAGTGCACGTCCCGGGGCCACTCGTGTCCAAAGTGTGGGGAGATTAACCTGGTGTGTGTATCTGAAGGCGCAGCAGGAGAAGGGAAATGGATAGACACAGAAACAGTAAAGCCCCCTAAATATGTTCTAGACTACGAACCACATCATGCTTACACTGCGTGAAAAGGCGCGTGAAGTAAATAGAGACATTACCACCAAAAAATGTTACCTTCAATATATCCTGTGTATTTTAAGGTCAGAAATATTTTTCTCATTACAAGACAAAGGATATCCTAAGGCGCTGTGGGGTGTTGAGATTTTGGTGGGTGTCTAATGTTCGACCGTGCGGGTGTGCTGCCAACTGTGGGGTGGTTACAGAGCCTTCTTGCTGCTACAGGTTGAAAAGAGAAAAAAGTGTGGGTACCCCTTTTAGTAAAAATAAAAAATAATATTAAAAGTATAAGCATAAAAAAGTACAAATAAGAGACCATAAAACCAATGGTAATAAAAGTCTATAAAATGTGGGCAAGGGGTCTCCAAGACGCGTTTCGCCAGCATAGGAGGCATCCAATTGATGAAGCTGGCCAGGGAGCCGGCGAAACGCGTCTTGGAGACCCCTTGCCCACATTTTATAGACTTTTATTACCACTCTTATTTGTACTTTTTTATGCTTATACTTTTAATATTATTTTTTATTTTTACTACGTTTATACCTTGATGCGAGCGGTTTCAATTAAATATTTGCACAACCCAACCCCCACCCCCCCCTTCTGCATACCGGTTGCCATCTTTTAAAATATCGCCAGCAACCAGAAGCACCATAAAAAGGGAAGCTTTCTGCTGTATCCTGGACTAGGAAACCTAAAGGACAAGGCACCAAGGAGCAGATGTAAAGAGGACTTTTGGCGGAGTGCAATAGACTGAACAGCATCCATCCTCTTACCAGCGTAAGTGCATCAGTCCTTATTCTCTGTATATCTGGCGGACGCGGACTCACCCCTAATCCCCTCTCTTTTTCTTGGAGGAATATTGAAGGGACGAGAGAAGCGGAAGCAGTCGAGATCAGAAGGACTTAAGTTGACCATAAGAAAAATCCTTTTTCTCTTTCTTTTTTTGTGCAATATACAGACTGTTTTTTCTAGAAACTGTCATATACCACCCAAACACCAGGTGGCGCATATATAAAAGGACTTTTTTACCGTTTTTAAGTTTTATTATCAATAGGACGGCCTCTATTAAAAGGCATCCTTTTAAGACAACCTGTACAGTGTCCTACTGGAAGTCACACCAGGTCACTATATGTTGAAATAATATCCATTGTATGTACCATATATATTGACACTGTTTATATCCGGTATCTGAATACTATATTCCAAAAGAGCGATTGCATCACTTTTATCAAGCACAATCTGCGAGTAGCGCCGCACTAAGAGGTACAAGATAAATATAACTTTATTAACCCTATACTGTTAAGTCACCTAAAACATGGAGTCCTCGGCGGACATATAATCCGCTTTTAAAGTAGCTACATGAGATGCCATTTACCAATTACTAAATTTTGCTATTCCATGACGGAAAGTTAGAATTTTAATAATGACTCAGAGGCGAGTATTTGTCTTTTATTGACAGTCAGGTGAAGTACAACAATACATATAGTAGGGTGGGATGCGGCGGGAAATACTCGCTTCCGAGTCATTAAAATTCTATTTTTCCGTCATGGAATAGGAAGATTTAGTAATTTTAAGTCGTGGACTCGGAGGCTCCTATTTGCATGTTTAAAGCACTTCTAGAATCGGAGTAGACCAATGTGGAATGGGTTTTAGATAGTAGTGGCGGAGGGTGGATTCCCGGGACCAATCTGTGGCCCGCATTAGATCTTCGATACGACAACCTAAGGAGACTGCTGAGGAAACCATAGCACTCCGGGTAGAGTGTGCTCCGAAGTGAGAAATATTAATTCTGGCCAACTCTATGAGCCATTTCATCCATCGTGCTAAAAACGCAGAGGTTACTGGGTTATGAGGATTTCTGAATGACAGGAACAGGGGGTGATACACCTAGAGATCGGAAACTCAAAGTTCGGGTCTCATATTCCTGAAGACAACGAACCGGACATAACAGTAAATGATTTGGTATGTTAGGGTAAAACACTGAAACAATAGACGTTTTTGTTTGCCTTGAAACATTAAACTCAACTCCCTCAGGGGTGAAAGAACGTGATGGGTAATCTAGGGCACGTACACCCCTACACGTTTGCAAGAAATTAGGCATAACAACATCACCATTTTCGCTGATAATACGGATTTGTCCCTACATCAATTATCTGACCAAGTTTCTATAAAACGTAATATCACCGAGACATCCCACGTAGAGGAGCACCGACCGGTGGGAGGACTAGACAGACGGATAGATTCTAATAAACGACAAACTAATTGGTGGCGACCTACCAGGACCCCCTGAAAACCTACATGTGAGGCCGAGATAGCCGATCTAACTACGTTGATGGAGCGATATGCCCTACCCTCATGAAACAAATCGGAAAGATATTCTAAAATCGAGGTCACAGGTGCCGAAAAGGGATCCACTTGTTGTCCCAAGCTCCAGCTAACCCAAGCTTGCCAGGCCGATCCGTAGGAAGAACGTGTTCCTGGAGCCCAAGCTTCCATGAGCAAGGTTCTAGTTCTAATCGAAATTCCTGGGAGAGAATTGATTCCCCCGAAACTAACCATGCTACTAGGCGGTATTGACCCTGCCGAAATAAGGGATGTGACTGCCCTTCCGTGTTCAGGAGTAACTCTGGATGGGCCGGGAGGAGACAAGGGAAGTCTAACAGGGAGGGAAGCCATGGATGACCTCTCCAAAGTGGTGTGAGAAATACTATTGTGGCTTGTTGAGATTGCAGATGAAATATTGTGCGTGGTATCATGGCAAATGGGGGAAATGCGTAATGTACTTTCGGCCAACGTTGGAGAAAAGCATCTGTCGCTAGAGCTTCTGCGTCTGGGCGCCAACTGTAAAATCTCAGTCTCTGAGTGTTCAGCCTGGATGCGAAGAGGTCTATGTCCAGTGGACCCCAAAGAAAGACAAGTCTGTTGTAAATCGCTGAGAGCAGCCTCCAATCCCCGGAATCATCCGTATGCCTGGAATTCCAATCCGCTATGGTGTTCGTGAGTCCCGGTATGAACTGAGCTGTTACTGGTAAGTCGTTGGGGAAAGTGATCCCAGAATTTCGATGCCATGGTTGTGAGTAACTCCGATCTTGGGCTTCCCAGGCAATTGATACTGCGAACTGCGGATAGGTTGTCCATCTTGAGGAGGATGGAGAGTTTCTGGTGATCCTTGGTGAAACACTGGACAGCAAAGAGACCTGCCAGGAGCTCTAGGCAGTTGATATGAAGTGACATCTCCTTCGTCGACCAACGACCCCCTATCTCCATGGAGCTGCATCTCGCTCCCCAACCTGTGTGGCAGGCATCCGATTCCATAATGATGGTGGGAGTCGGAGGGATTATGGGTTTCCCGTTCCAAAACGGGAGGTTCCGGGTCCACCACTCTAGTTCCATACGGGCATCATTGGAAAGGGTCACCATCGCCGAATAGGGGATTTGGTTGCGGAGAAAACGGGCCTTCAAGCGTGGGAGGGCCCGATAGTGTAATGGAGCTGGGGGAACTGCCAATCGAGTGGCGGCAAGGAGACCTATCATCCTGGCTAGACAGCGTAATGTGATCTGATCTTTCCGAAGTAGAGTCTGAGCTTCCTTGGGAATCGATATCATCTTCATTGGAGGTAAACTCAGAGACATTGCATTCGAATTGACCATGAGGCCCAGAAACTCCAGGTAGCGGGAAGGTAACATCTGTGATTTTTCTGTGTTGATAATGAAACCCAGATTTTGAAGTGTGTCCGATGTCCACTGAAGGTGAGTGAGGAGAAGCGACCTGGATTCTGCCAACAACAGGATATCATCTAGATATATCACTAGACGAACACCTCTTTCCCAAAGGATTGTCACCACTGGTCGTAGTAGTTTTGTGAAACACCATGGAGTCGATGTGAGACCGAACGGTAGGCAAACGAATCTCCACATCGACTCCCGCCATTTGAATCGTAGGAAGTCTGGGTGATTGAGCCATCGGTACTGATAGGTATGCATCCCTCAGATCTATCTTGGCAAGCCAATCCCCCTGATGTAATATGTCTTTTAATGTGTGAAATCCCTCCATCTTGAAGTGGAGATATTGAACGTGTGAGTTGAGGTTACGTAAGTTTATAACTGGTCTTTGACCTCCCCCTTTTTTGAGGACTAGAAACACATTGCTGACGAAACCGTCCAGTTCTATGGGGGCTTGTTCTATAGCCCCTTTCTGGTACATTTCCTCCACCTCCTTGTCCACCAATAGCGCTCCCTCCGCTGATAGATGGATTGGAGAGGAGGTGGAGGATTCTTTTGAGACGGTTGGGATATGAATTTTATTTCGAAACCCCGTACAGTGTCCAGAATCCATGGATCTGATGTCAGTGTCTGCCAGTTGTGTAGGAAAAGTTTGATACGACCCCTGACTTTTCCTCCCTGGATGTGAAATGGGAGAGAGGATAGGGAGCCTACCTTGTCGACGTCTGCCACGGAAGGAACCTCTGAAGCCACGAGCACGCAGGGTGCGGGAGGGGGAAAAACTATTCGGATCCTGGATAATCGTTACTGGGGCTGGAGAAGGAACCTGAATGCACAGTTCCTCGTCGGCTGGCAGAGCGCCCCCTGTATCCACCGGCTCGGCCAAAAACACACCCACGAAAAACCTTCTTTAACCCCTTAAGGACGGGAGCAATTTTACAACTTTGGCGCTCTTTCGGAAGTGAAGTTTGGTGAAGTTTTTGCTCATCATGTTTAAACGCGGTTTAAGTCACATATTATTATACCACCCAGACAAATTATATATCGTTCTTTCCGGCAGACTCGGCAGATTAATAATATATCATAATTATATATAAACGTCATGTCCTGCCAGAATGCTATAACAAAAAATGTAAAAAAATGAGAATTTTCAATAAAATTTCAATTATCCACAGTGTGTAAAGTGTTTTTTTTCTCAGATTTTACTATCCGATCCTTTGCGGTTATATTCCATGGGGTAGACTTGGGAACCCATTTTTGGGGGGGGAGAAATTACGTGATTTTAGCTAAACCCCCCCAAAAAAAAATCATTGGTGAAGCATCATTGTTCACATTATAATTGAAATGTGAACAATAATGCTGCATCAAAAAAAAAAAAAAGCACGTTTTTATTTTTTAATTAATTAATTAATTAATTAATAATTTTTTTATTTTTATTTTTAAACACATTTATTTCACTTTTTTCATTGTCATGTTTGATATCGTTGGAAAGGCCATGCTCAGACCTTTCCATCGATATCAGGCATGACCCCCTAGCTGCCACCGTTCAGGAGATAGGGGGGTTCTTTGAACCCCTTTATCTCCTGCAAGGGATTTCCTTAGGAAATCCCTTTGCAGCTAGGGGGTTCCCCGGTTAACTGACATCATCGCGCATGGCGCGATGAGTCAGTTGACGCGGGGGGGGGACCCAGAGGTGGGGGCTGCCATCCAAGATGGCGGCCCCCACCGGAAATAGGCCGCGATCGGGCACAAATTAGTGCCCGGTCGCGACCTGGCAACTAATGGGTTAACCCCATACATCACTGGAAAGGTCAGGCTGTGACTGTTCCAGCGATGCTGGCCACAGCCTTGTAGCCCCCGGCGATGGGGAGATAGAGGGATCCTAAGGATCCCTCCCCTCTCCTCCATGCGCTTCCCCATGCTCCGGCGGGGGGGGGGCGCCTGAAACTGACGTCATCGCGCCAGCGCGATGACGTCAGTGCGCCGGGAGGCTAGAAAAGACGCAGATCAGGCTTCATTGAAGCCAGATCTGCGTGGGAGCCGCCGGGGAGGTAAGTATTACCGCCGGCTGGGCTCCTAACGCCGAGGACGTTCCATGCCGTCCTGCGGCGTTAAAGCCCACCAAATGCAGGACGGCATGGAACGCCCTGCGGCGTTAAGGGGTTAAAGAAGTGGACACTCTGTTGGGGAAGGCATTGGCTTGTGTTCCCATATTTTTAACATAATCCGCACCAAAAAGGAGGCCCTGTGCGGAGCTGCCTAAATCTGTGTCAGCGATGGCTGAAAATTGTGGGTCTATTTTTAACAGAATTGACTTTCGTCGTACAGCAGCAAGAGCTGCATTGGCGATTCCAAAAAAACAGAGGGCCCTTTGGACCCAATTTCGTACCAGGAGAGGATTAAGTAGGGTCTCATTTTCTTTAGCCTCTTCCGCCGTCTCAAATAATTTTACTAGGGGACCCTGCACATCAAGGAATTTATCCTCACAGGATCGCAAGGCAAAATCAAGGCCCGCCTTTGGTGACCAACCACGTTTTACAATAATGTCGACCATCTTGGGGTCAACAACAGGGGTGACACATGTTTGCCCTTATTAGTTGGGCGCGGGCATTCAGCCTTCATACTTTGGCAGGTAGCCTTATCAAGTGGTTTTCTCACATGGGCATCAACCCATCTCTCAACATGTGACCTTGGGGTCCACGCGGTGGACTGAGGGTGGGTTAGATCCTCGGGGCAGAAAAGAGGATCACCCTGGGGGTCATAAATAACATCCTCGTCCTCATCATAATAATAGCAAGGCCCTTCTGGGTCCTCATCATATCAGAGGTCATCCTCAGGTGCATGTATAGTTAATTCACCCTCATATTGAGGGTCACCGCTACGTGGTTCTGCAACCACTAATTCAGTCCCTGTAACCTCTTCAGGGTTTAATCTTAATTTTTTAGGGACAGTCGCCAACTGCGCCCGGCGAACTTGGGCTCTTTTCCGAGTTGGGGGCTCGGTATTAACATGTGGCAGTGCTGCGGAGTTGCCAGCTCCTCCATGCAGGTGCTTGGTTTTACGCACCACTTTTTTCCCCGTTATGCGGGTTGGTATAGGGTCTTTTGAGGTACTTGGCTGGGCGGCCGGTAGGCCTGAGGATTCGGCGGGCAGAGTTAGGGAAGGTAGTGTTTTAATAATCGAAATTACTTCTCCTAAGGAACGGTGTAAGTCCAGGGACAGTTCAGACACCGCTGTCTTTATTGCGGTATTAATGGAAGCTTGTATTGAGTTATCCATTGTGGGGGTTAAACTAGGTGGGGGTGGGTCCAGGGGCTGGGGTTGGAGTGACTCTAAAGCCTCCTCAAAAACTGGGGGGGGGGGGGTTTGGCTTGTCCTCTGAGCCGGAGTCTCCAGAGGACGAGGGGGGAATGGCAGGTACCTTGTTTATGTGGTATTGTAACTTATTAGCGAGCAGCAGCTGAAACGGCAAAAATCCTGTCAGGGAAACCTGTTAGCCATTCCTCTGAGAGGCGCGTATCCCTCCGCGGCACATAGATCGGCCGCAAGCAGAGGGAGGCGCGCGCTGATGAGGAAATGGGCGGCAACAAAATGGAGCGAAATTACCTAAATCAATACCGCGGCTCCGTCCAGCGAAACGGAACCGCGATAAAGATAATTAAGTGAAGGGGCAGCCCCAAGGTGTGAGCCGGGACCACCCCAAGCAATGCAATCGTGCTGAAATAAAACTTTACGCAGCGCTACACAGAGATACTTATCTGCAGCCGCAAGAAAGAGGGATACTTCTGGTTCGCGCTGCCTTATATAGAAGAGGACCGCAAAGGATTATGGACTAAGGGAGCGCTGTATATGGACTGGATTAAATGTATTTTGTTTATAAAAGTGGTCACTTTTCTTGCGGCTGTTAAATAAATTGTAAGAAAGCGAAGCAAATACTCGCCTCCGAGTCCATGACTTAAAATTGATCTTCTATCAAGTATATATTAACAAACAAACCGAAGAATATATATCAAGATATGCATAGAAAACCGTTATTTATAGGATGCAGCAGATTAACTTTACTCATCAAAGCAATTATTATTATTATTATTTATAAAGCGCCAGCATATTCTGCAGCATTGTACAATGGGCACAGGGTTACATTTACAATGAGGGAGTACAGACATGAGACATAATAAAAACATAAGGAGCAGATGGCCCTGCCCGTAGGATAATAGCCCTTCTGATACAGCACTTTATACAAGTGGATGGCGAGGGAGGGTGGATGGCGAGGGAGGGTGGATGGCGAGGGCGGGTGGATGGCGAGGGCGGGTGGATGGCGAGGGAGGGTGGATGGCGAGGGAGGGTGGATGGCGAGGGCGGGTGGATGGCGAGGGCGGGTGGATGGCGAGGGCGGGTGGATGGCGAGGGAGGGTGGATGGCGAGGGAGGGTGGCGCTGCAGAGCTTGTGGGAGATGGCCGTGTGTGGTGAGCTGGAGAAAGAAACAGATTTTGGAGGAGGGGGTCTGAATGCAAGAAGTTAAAGGAACACTCCACTCAAAATTCCCCCCCCGTTTTTTTATCTTACTCTATCCCTATTCCCTTAATAAATCGTTAGGGATTTTTTTTTTGTAACTGTAATACCCTAAAATCCACTTGTTTCCAGCGGCGTCTTTTTTTTCCCATACTCCCCTCCCTCCTCTTCAGCTCTCGTCCTTCTTGCTTCTTCTTGCCTTATGGTTTACGTGAGAAGCGTGCATGCGCGCCTCTCACATAAGCCAGCCAATCGGCAGGCTTCCTCCCGGCTCCCTCTGAGGATTAGTGTTGTGCGCAAGAGGATGCGCGCAACACTAACCCTCAGCCGCTGCCACCAGCTACTGCGGCGAGTTGGAGACGTCATCGTGCTGAAAGCTGAAAGCGCGATGACGTCTCCTACTCGGCAATAGTCGGCAGAAGCGGGAAATCTGAATCCCGCTCTGCTGACTGACAGCTGGGAGGGCGGAGTAAAGTCCTCCGCGTCTCTCAGCTGTTTTCAGCTTTTTCAGCTGAGCGGAGGGAGGGGAGACAGAGGGCGGCATACTCCGGGCATCATCACCACCTAAAATAGCTTAGGTGGTCATGTTGCCTAGAGTGTCCCTTTAAGGACGTGAGGGGGAGCAAAGTTACTATGAGAAACTGAGAGAAAAAGTTAAACAAAATTAAACAGCCTGAGAATAATACATATACGGCAATATACTATAAAAACAGCAGGTGTGGAGCGACTTGAGGGACTTCATGGTTGATAGCTGTATACCTGGAAATCCTTAGGATTGCAGACGCAGAGCTTGTGGGAGAGATGGCTGCGTGTGATGAGCTGGGAATCCTTAGGATTGCAGACGCAGAGCTTGTGGGAGAGATGGCTGCGTGTGATGAGTTCCCAGATTCCCCTATTATCATGACGGGGAATCATAATTATAATAAAGACACGGAGGCGATTATTATGCTATCTTTTCTTTAATTAAGCCGATAGCAGAAAGAACAATCTCTCAAATACAACAACAAAAGTATTTAGAGAAAAAATACAGTTTAACAATACATATAACAATAGCAGGTAATGGTACAGTCCAGATCCCTGCTGTCCAATCGTCCGGTAGCCTGCTCCATAAATCGTCCTGGTAACCCTTGGCTCCTCCTCTTTTCTTGATGCGAGACGGGCCAACATCTTCCTCAACGAAAATCAAAACAATGGAAGAATAATCATCCTTTGTCAAACTCCAACAGGAAGTTAAAACCTTCAACATAGACTCCAACTTGAAGCTCAAGCATGGAAGAACATTCATCCTTCAACGAAAAACTCCAACACGAAGCTCCAGCCTTCAACGCAAACTCGAACACAAAGCTCACGCTCTTCTCCAACGAACAGAACAACGGAAGAACTCTTCCTCATCCAATGAAAGCTTCGACATGAAGTTTAGGCTGTCGGAACATAAATGTATTAAAGATCACCAAGAGCTTATATTAAGAAGGTTTGAAAAAATCCGTAATGACTATTGAAACATCAAAACCTTATAGCCAAATATAAAGGGTGGGAATAACCCAATTATCGGGTGGGATAATACTCGCCTCCGTGTCTTTATTATAATTATGATTCCCCGTCATGATAATAGGGGAATCTGGGAATTATCCCACAAGACACGGAGGCTCATATTATGCTAGTTCAAAGCTTAATTAATTAGTGATAGTGACATGTGACACACTGGTTTAAAATAACACTCCCTAAAGGTGGATTCTCTGGACCAGTCTGCTGTTTTAAGATGTCTACAAGACTACATCCACTGAAGATAAAACCTGAGAAGCAGAAGCACTCCGGGATGAATGAGCTCCGAACACGGAGACGTCTACACCAGCTCCTGACTTGATCCATTTAACCCACCTAGCGA
Organism: Leptobrachium leishanense; assembly: GCA_009667805.1. Taxonomy (NCBI): domain Eukaryota; kingdom Metazoa; phylum Chordata; class Amphibia; order Anura; family Megophryidae; genus Leptobrachium; species Leptobrachium leishanense. The sequence goes on along the minus strand of CM019063.1, from coordinate 34,780,081 downwards.
GTGTGGTGGAAGTTACAGAATTGTATGGTTTGCATAAGGATATGAATAAGCGTTGGATTGGAGTGACCTGTTAGTGGCAGAAACTCTTCCATATTCTTTAAAACAATTACTGGGTAAAGGACAGGACGCTGTGGCAAAACTGGATAGAAGACCTCTGACAATGAAGTCTTTGTCCTATAGGAAAATTTAACATTTCTTCCCGTGTCGGGTAAAACTTCTTCCCGTTAAGTTTAGGGCTCGAACGTGTGAGACTCTATTGCAGGAAATCAAGCCAAGTAAAATGGCCAATTTCACAGAAATCCGTTTAATAGACAGTTTCATTCTCGGCCACTTATCCAGAAAATTAACTAGAATGACATCCCAGATGTTAGAATAACGGGAACGAGGGGTCGTTACACTGTATACCCTTCAATAACCTACATGTAATGGAAAGCTTCCCGGCAGGAATACTAATAAAACCCTGATGTGAAGCAGATATCGCCGATCTGAGGTTATTAATCGTGCGATACGCTTTACCATCCTCAAATAAATGTGTGAAGAAACTAAACAAGTTACTCAAGGAACTGATATGGAATAAACTTGATGTTCCATGCACCAAGAAACCCATGCGTTCCATGTGGTACCATATCTCCTCCTAGTAGAGGGGCCCAGGAACTCGACATAAAGGAGGCAGATGCATCCGAAATGTTGACTGAAGGCCAGTGACCCCTGACATTACACTTAACAGCTTAAAAAATTTGTGAAGACTCAAAGAATTCTGAAGCGTTCCCTCCGGACCTCTCAGGGTGGTCGATGGGACACGAATTAGCCTGGGATTGTCCACAGATGGTTTCAGGAGGTGCGGGAACCATGGTTGAGACCTCCATAAGGGTGCTATAAGCTCTATTGTAGCTAATTGTACTTGTACTAGTCTTATTACTGTTGAAATGAGAATGAATAGAGGTAAAGCGTCCCTAGCATCCTGGTTTGGACCAGACCATCCGTGGCCAAAGCCATGGGTCTGGTCTTCAACAGTAGTATTGTGGTAAAGGAATATTAAGGCGAGAAGCCAACAAATCTATAGAGAAGGGACGCCAGAGGGATGACAAACTGGCAAATACCCTGGTGTCTAATCTCCAATCGCTGGAGTCTATCAGATACCTTGAATTCCAGTCCGCCATTACATTGCTGAACCCTGGAATGTATTGGCCTGGACTGATAAATTGTGAGTCAGGCAAAATCCTCAAAAGACTTTGGTGTCTCTGCCAAGTGTTTAGACCTGGGGCCACCTATAAGGTTGATATAACGCACAGCGGACAGGTTGTCCATCTTCAGGCGTATAGAACTTGTCTGGAAATGCTTAATAAAACTTGAATAGCAAACAATCCTGCAAGGAGTTCTAAACAATCATATACAATCCTATCTCTGTGGAAACCCAACTGACACCTGTGGAAAGTGATCCGCAGCGCGCCCCAGCCAGATCTGCTGGCGTCTGACTCTATGACCAACTCTGGAGTTGGATGGATGATGGCTTTGCCGTTCCATGACTCTAAATGATTTAGCCACCACTGCATCTCCAATTTCGACTCGTCGTCCAGAGCGATGCAATCTGGATAAAGCCATCCCCTCCACAGAAACCGTGCTTTCAGACATTGAACAGCTCGACAATAAAGCGGTCCTGTAAAGACCACTTGTATTGCTGCAGAGAGTAGGCCCAGGAGGTGAGCTAACCATCTCAGAGAATTCTTCTGCAGATAGAAGACATCGGATTTCTCTGTGAATCAGCCAAACTTTGGCTGAAGGCAGAGAAAGTAGACATGTGCATTTGTTTTAGTACTAAAACGATTTAGTCCGAATTTTGGGATAATTTAGTTTTAGTATGACTCAAGAAATACGAAACTGCTCAGTACAAAAAACGAAAGAAACTAAAATAAAATGCACTACATTTTAGTTTCAGTCCTTTTTGTGATATTACATTGATTGAAGGAGATCAGCAATGAAGAGCGTAACATCGCAAAGCTACACAAAAGATTTGTATGCGTAATCCTTCCCAACCCCTACCCGAAAATCTGACAGTGATAGAGCTCCAGAATACTCACTCACAGCACAGACAGCCAGCACAGGAGAGGAAGCCTTTACTTAACCCTTGCATGTCTATGAGGCAGACAAGATGATAAAAGCAGCTGGAGAAGGAAAACATTCAAATAAATCACACTGAAAGCTAATGACAGAGGAGGGCTGGATAGTAAAAACCCCTTTATAACAAGCAGCGCTGGGAGAAGAGAGGGACTTTATAAAACGTGTGTTATCTCCCCTCCCGCTCTGTATAATAGGGGCTTAGGTCTGATACATTTTATATTATCCAGGAGCACTATCCCCCTTTCCTCATCTATAATACATGTTTTATATAAAGTCCCTCTCCTCTCCCAGTGCTGCTTGTTATAAAGGTTTTTTTACGTCTGATACATTTAGTATCCAGCTCTCACAGTTACTCTGTCATTATGAGCCTTCAGTGTGATTTATTTGAATGTTTTCCTTAGATTTAAAGTGCTTTATTTTATTATAAAAATAAATTTGCACCAGTCATCTCTTCTGAGCTTTCAGACCGATTTACCTTAATATTTTCCCTCTCCCCTGCTTTTATATTCCTGTGTCTCCCCCACAGAGATACAACGTTTAAGTAAAAGTTCTCACTCCTGTGCTGGATAAGCATTGCATTCCGAAGTTCTGCACCCTCCACATGCCAATGCAGTAGAATGTTCTATACAGAGAGGGGCATTAATTAATGCAGGTGGATGTTGTATACATTATACAGAGAGGGGTATTAATTAATGCAGGAGGATGTTATCTACATTATACAGAGAGGGGTATTAATTAATGCAGGAGGATGTTCTATACAGAGAGGGGCATTAATTAATGCAGGTGGATGTTGTATACATTATACAGAGAGGGGTATTAATTAATGCAGGAGGATGTTATCTATATTATACAGAGAGGGGTATTAATTAATGCAGGAGGATGTTATCTACATAATGCAGAGAGGGGTATTAATTAATGCAGGAGGATGTTATCTACATTATACAGAGAGGGGTATTAATTAATGCAGGAGGATGTTCTATACATTATACAGAGAGGAGCCTTTTTTTTAGCCCTTTAAATCCAGTGGCTGTGAGCGCTGAGATCGGCTGCTTGTTATATTATTTCTCAGTACAATGTATCAGGCTCAGCTGTTACAGTAACTGACTGTAACAGCGCTCAGCGTTTCAGTAAAACAAGGAAATAATATTGTTCTAACCTCTTATATATAAAAATATTATTTACTAGTTTTACTGAAACTCTGAGCACTGTGATGAGCAGTAGTCAGTTATTGTAACAGCTTTGTCTGGCACATTGTGCTGAGAGTGAGTGATACTGTAACAAGCAGTGATCTCAGCCCTCTGAGGAGCCACTACAATAGTAATTGTATCCACTGGTTTTCGGATACTAAAGAACTGAAAACAAATTTCTTTAGCAACTAAATAAATTGAATTTTAGGACCAATCCATTAGTTCAAAACTAAATTTTGTGCTGTGCACATGTCTAAGAGAAAGAGCCATCTCCATCGTAGTTACGGTGACACCTAGAAATTCAATAGACTGTGTCGGTGTAAGGACCGATATTTTGTAGTTATCGGGATTTTCAGATAACTCCATTTAATGACGGAATGTCTTCCATTTTGAAATGATTGTACACAACGTACTCGTTTAGATGTTTTTTTTTAAAATTGATACTGGGTGGAATTCTCCACCTTGGGATGTTGGTGTGAAATTATACTCACCAAAAATCCTGATCTTCTCGAACCCCTGTAACCACTTTGACGGTGAAATTATGGTCCATCTTGGGGCTCTAGTTAAGAGGATTTAACCCATTAAGGACCGCTGACGTACCCTGTACGTCCTGTCCACGGGTCTCCCTTAGAACCGCGGACGTACAGGGTACGTCAGCGGCGCCTAACCCCCCTCCCGCCCGATACTTACCTCCCTCACTGGATCCCTCGGCGATCTGGCAGGGAGGAAGCCTGCCCATGTGATTTACATGGGCAGGCGAGGTTAATGACGTCGCCACGCTGCGTCCCCATGCAAATCAATGGAGGGGGGCTCCTTCGGAGCCCTCTATCTCCCCAACCATTGAAGCTAGGGAGATGCTTTTTGCACCGCTAGTTGGCGCCAAAACGCGATTCGAACCTGGTCCAGGTCCCCCCCCACCAACTGGCAACCTCACCATATGTGTGAGGATGTCAGTGGGCCAGTTAACCATCTAGCTGCCATGTAGAGATAAGGGGATCCTAAGGATCCCCCTATCTCCTGATCCATGGCATAATTTGAAAGGCCTGATCATGGCCTTTCCAATGAGACCAAATATGACCAGGTTTGTTTTTTTTTAAAAAAAAAATTAAATAAAATAAAAAAAGGTTTTTTTTTAAAAAGTTTTTTGTCGGGGGGGGGGGGTTTAATTAAATAGGACCTAGGCTGTCATCTCAAAATAATTAGCACAAAATGGTCAGAATGAGCACAGCGCACATAGGTGAACTGGCTCAGCAGTGAAGGGGTTAAAAAGCAAAAACCTGTAAAAATTGGGTATTTCTAGTCTCGGGACAAAATTTTGAACCTATTTAGCCGGGGTCGTTTTGGGTGGTTGTAGATTTTTGGGATTAAATTACGAAAAAAGTGTGTTTTTTCCATTTTTTCATCATATTTCATATTTTTTTATAGTAAATTATTCGATATGATGGAAATAATGGTATTTCTAGAAAGTCCATTTAATGGCGGGAAAAAGGGTGTATAATATGTGTGGGTTGAATAAACGAGTAAGAGGAAAATTTGACCTAAACCCTAACAGCGCAGAAACGTAAAAACAGCAGCGGTCACTAAAGGACGGATTTGTGTAAAACCGCCCGGTCACTAAGGGGTTAAAGGAGCCTCTTGAGGTGGAATAAGGAATGCGAAAAACCTATTCGAGAAAGCTTTCCTGATATTAGCCTTTATCTTACCTGTGGTCAAGAAGGACCTTGTATATTCGGTCATCTCCTTGAAGATGTCTTCTCAAAATAACAGACCCTCAGCGCTGGGACCAGGCTCATTATTATTATTATCATTTATATAGCGCCAACAGTTTATTATGTGCTAAGGTGGCCACTTTAGGGTGGATCCTGAGGAGAATTCAGCGTCTCCTTTTCACTTGATAAAGTTGTGTTATGTTACCAAAAACACAGACTAATCTCTGTACTCGGCCCCTGTGTTCAAACAGGACTGGTTTTCATTAGTGAGGAGAAACCTCAATCGAATCCATTAATTTTACCAATAGACCTACAAAATCAAACAATTTATCATGACACCCCTTAAGGTGCCTCTACTCCCCTTTTTCGGGACCAATTTGACTGGTTAAGGATGTGAATAATTTCGGGATCTAACTCGGGGTTACATTAAGCTTATGTGACAAAGTTGGGGCTGGACACTCAGCCCTCAAATTACTTCTGGTTTGTTTATCCATTGACATACGGATATGCTGTTCTATATAACCAGCCACATGCTCTATGTGTGTCCATTCCACTGACCGGGGATGTTTTAATTGCTCTGGTACAAACATTGAATTTCTTACAGCATCTACCGGATCAATAAGCGGTTTTTAGAATCAGTGGAATCAGGTGAGGAAACTGAATGTGAGGCCTCAGGAGAGGAGACCGGATCGTACTCCGGCTCAGAGGAATTCACCTCACAATCTGACATTGCTTCCTCTCTAGAATGTTCTGAGGAGCTGCCGGTATCTTTGCGCCTCTAGCGCGCTTCCTCTTTCTTTGTCAGCCGGAGTTAACTGGCTCCTTTTTTCGTCACAGTGATGTGCTGTGGGAATTCATTACAAGTACGGGTAGACGTAGGTTTTATGAGGGATATTTTTTGGGAGTTGCTCTTCTCCCTCATTGAAGTCTCAGGGACCTCATTATCCTGTCAGGAATCACTAGATAAAAATCTATCTGAAACTGGGGAAATTATAGAGGCTTTCTGGCCGAGTGATTTTCCAGCACTCTCACCATAGTATGTTGTAAATTAGATGAAAACGCCGACAGAGCCGCAATAAGGGTGTCTGCCAGGTTACTCACATGGGGCGTGGGTATACGGGCACCTGGGGTAACTGGCAGGGTCGGATTAGCCATATTCCGCTATATTTTTCAGGAAGAAAAACTTGTCGTTTAAAACCGCTGCTTAGTCCGTCTGAGGTCACTAGCTGCGGCGTACTGCGCATGCGCGAGCCACCGCAATCTTTACCTCAGAGACTAATGGCGCGAAGCCGCGCCTCTCTGTGACTGAGCTGCGGGGGAAGCGCTGAAACACTGTAGTAACCGCCGGAGAGACAGAATGTGTGCCCTCCGGAGAAACCAAACGGAATAAAATGCAGTTCTGCAAAACTACTGTAGCACTGCTTTAAAAAGACTGTGTTTGCTGCATTTACTTGTTGTGGCCACCAGAGGGAGACAGAGGCAATATGGACTATGCTGGGCAGGACTGAACTACAATTTCCAGCATGCTTTGCGGTGGAGACAGGAAGTGGGAGAGAGAGAGAGGAAGGGACGTAAGCAGCCTCGTGCGGAGGAGCACCAGTGTGAGCCGAGCGGCGAAAGACAGAGGACACAAGTGAGACTGCCAGGGATCGAGATCAGGCCGGAGTGCAGACGCTGCCTCTAGGTCGCTGGAGATCGGACAGTAACTTGCGGAGGCATAACCATTTATCGCTGAGAGGTTTGCGCAGAACTTCAGTTCCAGTTGGACCCCCTGTAAGGAGACCGCGATGATCCATAGGGAGTGCAGGCGGTAGGCCGTAGTTTCTTGTGTTGGAGATCGGACAAGCAAGAGAGCGTATCCGGTGGCACAGAATTCAGGAGGACAAGCGAAGAGACATCCTTGATCAGGCAGTGGAACAGATTGTCTAACGGATGGGTGAGAGGCCTTACAGGCCGCAAGTCCGAGCATAACCAAGCACGCTGCATTATTGTTAACATCTACAGGGCCCCAACGTGACTAGTCGAAGATTTGCTTATTCCATTCACTGGCCAGTTGAATACAGTACCCGGGTACACGAATCAATACACGTACACCTTTTTGAGACATTACATTCACGGAACTTACACTCCAGAACTGAGGGGGTTAATCCTTTTCTTTTGCCACCGCGTGCTTTTCCTGCATTACGAAATCCTGTCGTTCATATACCGTATCTCCATTATATATACCACTTTATTGGGATCAGTAAAGTATATAATCTATAAAATCCACAACAGTGCTGGTGTATATTTATTCCCTAGAGCGGTGAGACTAACCCGAGGTTAATTCAGCGGCTCCTTTGGGGGTGAGCGCTACACGTGGGGGCTCGTTCCGGGATTTCCAGTCTCTGTAGAAACCGCAATTAAATGGTTAATTATGGATCCAGACGAAGCAGCAGAGTGGTGTAAAGCACAGGGTGGCCAGTTAGAGTTGAATGTAGTAATGGATATTCCTGCAGGCACCTGGGCAGAAGAACAGATCCGCCGGGCGTGGCAGCGTTGGCGCCTGATCAGCGGGGGTTAATTAGCGGACATTAAAGTGAACCCAGAGACTTCTCACACGTATGTTCTTTTTGAGTGGAGAAAGGGTGTTCCCGTGTGTTTTCAGGGCGTGAGTATGCAGCTAACCGACAACGTGGAAGTTCGTCTGGTCCAGCCAAGTAAGCCACGTGGTGATTCTGCGAATATTCCTGCATCCAGCCTGCTGGCCATGATCGGGCCGGCGTTCATTGCTGCTATTGGAGACCTCGTAGTTAAGTGTCAGAGGGCCCACCCTTCTTACATCAGCTTCGGATATCGGAAGTTGGAAAAATTTTCAGGAAACTTGCCAACTCCGGTGGGAGAAGAAACCTTCGAAGAATGGATGGAACAGGCGATGCAGGCTCTGGATGAGTGGGACGTCTCTGAAGCGCAGAAGAAGCAAAGAATTACTGAGAGCTTGAAGGGACCTGCATCAGAGGCTGTCAGGAATCTGAAGCTGAGTAAGCGAGACTGTACTGCTTTAGATTACCTGAACATATTACAGGAAGTCTTCGGGCGAACGGAAAAGGCTGCTGAGCTTATGTACCAGTATGAACATACTTACCAGCAAAAGGGTGAGAAGATGACAGAATACATGAGGCGCCTGGATAAGATACTGTACCAAGTACTGTTGAAGAAAGGAGCAGACCCCACTACAGTAGATCAGGTTAGAATGCGGCAGATATTGAAAGGTGCTTTACCCTCAGACCCTGTGATCAGTGGCGTAGCGTGGGGGGGGGGCTGGGGGGCCGTGGCCCCGGGCGCAATTTTCTTAGGGGCGCATAATTTCAAAAGAAATTTGCGCCCCTAAAAGTTCAGGCCCGGACTGACCCGCCGGGCCCTCGGGCGCTGCCCAAGGGCCCGCGGGTTGAGGGGGCCCAGATGCCGTGCAGCGGGAGTGCCTGCCCAGTCCTGAACAGTGTGAATCCGTGTTGAAGGGGAGGCATCTGCGTGCGGGCGCAGGTCACGTGATCTGGCTAGTCAGGTGGTACTGAGTCTCTGTACCACCTGACTGGCCGGACCGCGTGACCTGCGCACGCACGCACGCAGCCACCTCCCCTGCAACACAGACTCTCACGCTGTTCAGGACTGGGCAGGCACTCCTGCTACATGGCATCTGGGCCCCAACCCCTGCTGGATCCGGAGCTGGAGCAATATCCATGTGTGAGCTGGCTGCCGCTGGGGCAATATCCAGGTGAGAGCTGGGGCAATATCCATGTGAGAGCTGGGGCATATCCATGAGCTGGGGCATATCCATGTGTGAGCTGGGGCATATCCATGAGCTGGGGCATATCCATGTGTGAGCTGGGGCAATATCCATGTGTGAGCTGGGGCATATCCATGTGAGAGCTGGGGCATATCCATGAGCTGGGGCATATCCATGTGTGAGCTTGGGCATATCCATGTGTGCACTGGGGCAATATCCATGTGAGAGCTGGGGCATATCCATGAGCTGGGGCATATCCATGTGTGAGCTGGGGCATATCCATGAGCTGGGGCATATCCATGTGTGAGCTGGGGCAATATCCATGTGTGAGCTGGGGCAATATCCAGGTGAGAGCTGGGGCAATATCCATGTGAGAGCTGGCTGGGGCAATATCCAGGTGTGAGCTGGCTGGGGCAATATCCATGTGAGAGCTGGCTGGGGCAATATCCATGTCAGAGCTGGCTGGGGCAATATATCCATGTGTGAGCTGGGGCAATATCCATGTGAGGCTTGGGGAAATATCCATGTGAGAGCTGGGGCAATATCCAGGTGAGAGCTGGCTGGGGCAATATCCATGTGAGAGCTGGCTGGGACAATATCCATGTGAGAGCTGGCTGGGACAATATCCATGTGAGAGCTGGGGCAATATCCATGTGAGAGCTGGCTGGGGCAATATCCATGTGAGAGCTGGGGCAATATCCATGTGAGAGCTGGGGCAATATCCATGTGAGAGCTGGCTGGGGCAATATCCATGTGAGAGCTGGCTGGGGCAATATCCATGTGAGAGCTGGGGCAATATCCATGTGAGGCTTGGGGCAATATCCATGTGAGAGCTGGGACAATATCCATGTGAGGCTTGGGGCAATATCTATGTGAGAGCTGGGGCAATATCCATGTGAGAGCTGGGTGGGGCAATATCCATGTGAGCTGGCTGGGGCAATATATCATGTGAGAGCTGACTGGGGCAATATCCATGTGTGAGCTGGCTGGGGCAATATCCATGTGAGAGCTGGCTGGGGCAATATCCATGTGAGAGCTGGCTGGGGCAATATCTATGTGAGAGCTGGCTGGGACAATATCCATGTGAGGCTTGGGGCAATATCCATGTGAGAGCTGGCTGGGACAGTATCCATGTGAGGCTTGGGGCAATATCCATGTGAGAGCTGGGGCAATATCCATGTGAGAACTGGGTGGGGCAATATCCATGTGAGAGCTGGCTGGGGCAATATATCCATGTGTGAGCTGGGGCAATATCCATGTGTGAGCTGGGGCGATATCCATGTGAGGCTTGGGGCAATATCCATGTGAGAGCTGGGGCAATATCCATGTGAGAGCTGGCTGGGGCAATATCATGTGAGAGCTGGCTGGGGCAATATCATGTGAGAGCTGGCTGGGGCAATATCCATGTGAGAGCTGGCTGGGGCAATATATCATGTGTGAGCTGGGGCAATATCCATGTGTGAGCTTGGGCATATCCATGTGAGAGCTGGGGCAATATCCATGTGAGAGCTGGGGCAATATCCATGTGAGAGCTGGGACAATATCCATGTGAGGCTTTGGGCAATATCTATGTGAGAGCTGGGGCAATATCCATGTGAGAGCTGGCTGGGGCAATATCCATGTGAGAGCTGGCTGGGGCAATATCCATGTGAGAGCTGGCTGGGGCAATATCCATGTGAGAGCTGGGGCAATATCCATGTGAGAGCTGGCTGGGGCAATATCCATGTGAGAGCTGGGGCAATATCCATGTGAGAGCTGGCTGGGGCAATATCCATGTGAGAGCTGGCTGGGGCAATATCCATGTGAGAGCTGGGGCAATATCCATGTGAGGCTTGGGGCAATATCCATGTGAGAGCTGGGACAATATCCATGTGAGGCTTGGGGCAATATCTATGTGAGAGCTGGGGCAATATCCATGTGAGAGCTGGGTGGGGCAATATCCATGTGAGAGCTGGCTGGGGCAATATCATGTGAGAGCTGACTGGGGCAATATCCATGTGTGAGCTGGCTGGGGCAATATCCATGTGAGAGCTGGCTGGGGCAATATCCATGTGAGAGCTGGCTGGGGCAATATCTATGTGAGAGCTGGCTGGGACAATATCCATGTGAGGCTTGGGGCAATATCCATGTGAGAGCTGGCTGGGACAGTATCCATGTGAGGCTTGGGGCAATATCCATGTGAGAGCTGGGGCAATATCCATGTGAGAACTGGGTGGGGCAATATCCATGTGAGAGCTGGCTGGGGCAATATATCCATGTGTGAGCTGGGGCAATATCCATGTGTGAGCTGGGGCGATATCCATGTGAGGCTTGGGGCAATATCCATGTGAGAGCTGGGGCAATATCCATGTGAGAGCTGGCTGGGGCAATATCATGTGAGAGCTGGCTGGGGCAATATCATGTGAGAGCTGGCTGGGGCAATATCCATGTGAGAGCTGGGGCAATATCCATGTGAGGCTTTGGGCAATATCCATGTGAGAGCTGGGGCAATATCCATGTGAGAGCTGGGGCAATATCCATGTGAGAGCTGGGACAATATCCATGTGAGGCTTTGGGCAATATCTATGTGAGAGCTGGGGCAATATCCATGTGAGAGCTGGCTGGGGCAATATCCATGTGAGAGCTGGCTGGGGCAATATCCATGTGAGAGCTGGCTGGGGCAATATCCATGTGAGAGCTGGGGCAATATCCATGTGAGAGCTGGCTGGGGCAACATCCATGTGAGGCTTGGGGCAATCTACATGTGAGCTGGGGGCATTCTGTGTATATGTATCTGGGGGGATATATACTTGTGAGCTGGGGGCATTTTTATATGAGGTCTGTTCTTATTGGAAAGCGTTCACGTGACATAAATGTGTCGGTACTCGGTATCGGTGAGTACTTTTAAAACATATCGGTACTCGTACTCAGTGTTAAAAAAAAGTGGTATCGGTGCATCCCTAGTTTTCATTTGTAGTTTGTTTAATCACCTGCAATAGTGATTCAAAGGCAAGTGTGGTGTTTGTTTATGCTGGAATAAAAAGACCTTTCATTTTCACAACTTCAAGTCTGCTGCTGTTCATACCCTAGAATACCATGTTGTTTGGCTGGAACCAAGTATCCCGAGTGGTTGTTGTATCACAGTTAAGGGGTTCAATGCCCTAATGGTGGAAGGGAATCCGGGCATGATAACGTGTCCACAGGTTGGGGGGGGCGCACAATTCTTGGCTGGCCCCGGGCGCTGACAACCCACGCTACGCCACTGCCTGTGATGTTGCAACTAAAGACTCGAGAAGGTAATAAAGAGTTAAATTACCTAGAACTGATTCGAATTGTTCGGGAAGAAGAAGCCCTTCTGGGAGAGAAGCTTGCAAGAAGGGGAGAAAAGGTCTATGCGCAACCCATAGGGTATAACGAGTGTTCATCAGATGAAGATGATCCGGAAGAGACATATGAGCCGGAGATAACACAAAAGTCGTCAAACCAGGTGTATGGTGAGATACAAAAGACTCTCAAGAAAGTACAAGAAGCCCATGTTAAGATGGAACAGACACACATGGATCTATGCCGGGCAATCTTGAAAGTAGCAGAAATGCAGACTGAAATACAGAGGTCTCTCTCAGATATACGAACAGCAGCGGTTGCCGTGGCCTCCGACAGGGGATTTTTAAATGAGCCACAGGAAGAAAGTGTGCCCTCGTCCTCGTGGGGAAGATGTTTCGCCTGTGGGGAATTCGGCCATTTCAAGGCTCAGTGCCTGGAAAGGAGACAGGGAGGGTCCCTATATGTGCCTGCTAGAACTAGGAGATCCTCTCCCTGGAGGTCCGGTCCTACGTCACGGGAAGACAATGTACGCCTGCAGTTGCCACGTATGAGGACGAGGGTTAGAGTACAACAGACTGGGTCTACATCTCCTGCTGCTACGAAAAAGTTCCCTGACAAGTTGATAGGTCCTTCGCCCATCATCCCGGTTCAAGTGGAAGGAGTCTACACTAAGGCTCTTCTAGATTCGGGTGCTCAAGTAACGCTGATTTACCGAAAACTTCTATCAGAAATATTTGAAGCATATACCCCTGAAGAAGTTGAAGGATCTTGAAATCTGGGGTATGGGAACAGAGAGGTTTCCCTATGATGGATATGTACAGGTGAAGCTAGAATTCAGTTCAGTAATCGCTGGACAACCGGGAGTATGTGACACATTGGCCATTGTGTGTCCTCGTCCCTCGGGAGCTAATCGAAGTTCTATGATAGTGGGGATGAACACTGATGTGTTGAGACACCTCTTAACCCCACTGGTGACAGGAGAGAGTCCTGCTCCTAAGAAGGCACACTCGATGTTACGACCGGCCTGTCCACGGAGGGTCAAAGAACAGAGAGCCACTACAGAAGTGAGAAAGCTGAGAACGGAAGGGACGGAGAAGGTCCTACGGTCAGGAAAGACTGTACGAGTACCGATTGGAGACAAGTTCTCTTTGCCTGGTCTGCCTATATCTCGTCCGACTTCTATTACTCGGTCTCAGCAGTTACGTTCCGTTGGAGTGAAGAAGACAGTGAGGAAGAAGGCTGGTGTCTGAGCTGGGTGTGGACACCTGAGTCCGAGGGCGTCAAGCCGGTCTCTGACTGGGGTGAGAGTGATTTAGAGCCTAATATTTCTGAAGTTATGACTCAAGCACCTGAAGTACCTGAGACCTCGGAAGTTCCTGAAGTTCTAGAGGAAATATCCATAGATTACAGTTCTATGCCTTCCCTGGAAGGTTCATACACCAAAGATGTATCTACTCAGTCTGCAGGAGAGAGAATTGAGCCTAAACGTTCAGTACGACCCCTTCAGAGACTCACGTATGATTCACCAGGACATAGCACAGAGGAAGCTGTAACAACTGTGCGGAGGTTTCCTGAAGTGTCAGCCACTTGCAGAGGTGCCTAGGGGTTTAGGTGAGATTGAGGATATTTGCTGCCTGTTGTCAACCCTGAATATATAGGTTAAAGTGAGAACTGTTGTGCTATGTTATGTATGACCGATATATGTACCCGTTACACTCCCTTGGAGGGACCCAAGAGTTTAAGGGGGGGAGAGTGTAGCGCTGCTTTAAAAAGACTGTGTTTGCTGCATTTACTTGTTGTGGCCACCAGAGGGAGACAGAGGCAATATGGACTATGCTGGGCAGGACTGAACTACAATTTCCAGCATGCTTTGCGGTGGAGACAGGAAGTGGGAGAGAGAGAGAGGAAGGGACGTAAGCAGCCTCGTGCGGAGGAGCACCAGTGTGAGCCGAGCGGCGAAAGACAGAGGACGCAAGTGAGACTTCCAGGGATCGAGATCAGGCCGGAGTGCAGATGCTGCCTCTAGGGCGCTGGAGATCGGACAGTAACTTGCGGAGGCATAACCATTTATCGCTGAGAGGTTTGCGCAGAACTTCAGTTCCAGTTGGACCCCCTGTAAGGAGACCGCGATGATCCATAGGGAGTGCAGGCGGTAGGCCGTAGTTTCTTGTGTTGGAGATCGGACAAGCAAGAGAGCGTATCCGGTGGCACAGAATTCCGGAGGACAAGCGGAGAGACATCCTTGATCGGGCAGTGGAACAGATTGTCTAACGGATGGGTGAGAGGCCTTACAGGCCGCAAGTCCGAGCATAACCAAGCACGCTGCATTATTGTTAAAATCTACAGGGCCCCAACGTGACTAGTCGAAGATTTGCTTATTCCATTCACTGGCCAGTTGAATACAGTACCCGGGTACACGAATCAATACACGTACACCTTTTTGAGACATTACATTCACGGGACTTACACTCCAGAACTGAGGGGGTTAATCCTTTTCTTTTGCCGCCGCGTGCTTTTCCCGCATTACGAAATCCTGTCGTTCATATACCGTATCTCCATTATATATACCGCTTTATTGGGATCAGTAAAGTATATAATCTATAAAATCCACAACAGTGCTGGTGTATATTTATTCCCTAGAGCGGTGAGACTAACCCGAGGTTAATTCAGCGGCTCCTTCGGGGGTGAGCGCTACACGTGGGGGCTCGTTCCAGGATTTCCAGTCTCTGTAGAAGCCACAATTAAAGGGTTAATTATGGATCCAGACGAAGCAGCAGAGTGGTGTAAAGCACAGGGTGGCCAGTTAGAGTTGAGTGTAGTAATGGATATAGTCCCTGTCTACACTGTGCCTATTGTACAGCGCTGCGGAATATGCTGGCGCTTTATAAATAAAGAATAATAATAAAATAATAAAATGGATATTCCTGCAGGCACCTGGGCAGAAGAACAGATCCGCCGGGCCGTGGCAGCGTTGGCGCCTGATCAGCGGGGGTTTCTAGCGGACATTAAAGTGAACCCAGAGACTTCTCACACGTATGTTCTTTTTGAGTGAAGAAAGGGTGTTCCCGTGTGTTTTCAGGGCGTGAGTATGCAGCTAACCGACGATGTGGAAGTTCGTCTGGTCCAGCCAAGTAAGCCACGTGGTGATTCTGCGAATATTCCTGCATCCAGCGTGCTGGCCATGATCGGGCCGGAGTTCATTGCTGCTATTGGAGACCTCGTAGTTAAGTGTCAGAGGGCCCACCCTTCTTACATCAGCTTCGGATATCGGAAGTTGGAAAAATTTTCAGGAAACTTGCCAACTCCGGTGGGAGAAGAAACCTTCGAAGAATGGATGGAACAGGCGATGCAGGCTCTTGATGAGTGGGACGTCTCTGAAGCGCAGAAGAAGCAAAGAATTACTGAGAGCTTGAAGAGACCTGCATCAGAGGCTGTCAGGAATCTGAAGCTGAGTAAGCGAGACTGTACTGCTTTAGATTACCTGAACATATTACAGGAAGTCTTCGGGCGAACGGAAAAGGTTGCTGAGCTCATGTACCAGTATGAACATACTTACCAGCAAAAGGGTGAGAAGATGACAGATTACAAGAGGCGCCTGGATACGATACTGTACCAAGTACTGTTGAAGAAAGGAGCAGACCCCACTACAGTAGATCAGGTTAGAATGCGGCAGATATTGAAAGGTGCTTTACCCTTAGACCCTGTGATGTTGCAACTAAAGACTCGAGAAGGTAATAAAGAGTTAAATTACCTAGAACTGATTCGAATTGTTCGGGAAGAAGAAGCCCTTCTGGGAGAGAAGCTTGCAAGAAGGGGAGAAAAGGTCTATGCGCAACCCATAGGGTATAACGAGTGTTCATCAGATGAAGATGATCCGGAAGAGACATATGAGCCGGATATAACACAAAAGTCGTCAAACCAGGTGTATGGTGAGATACAAAAGACTCTCAAGAAAGTACAAGAAGCCCAAGTTAAGATGGAACAGACACACACAGATCTACTGTATGCCGGGCAATCTTGAAAGTAGCAGAAATGTAGACTGAAATACAGAGGTCTCTCTAAGATATACAAACAGCAGTGGTTGCCGTGGCCTCCGACAGGGGATTTTTAAATGAGCCACAGGAAGAAAGTGTGCCCTCGTCCTCGTGGGGAATTCGGCCATTTCAAGGCTCAGTGCCTGGAAAGGAGACAGGGAGGGTCCCTATATGTGCCTGCTAGAACTAGGAGATCCTCTCCCTGGAGGTCCGGTCCTATGTCACGGGAAGACAATGTACGCCCGCAGTCGCCACGTATGAGGACGAGGGTTAGAGTACAACAGACTGGGTCTACATCTCCTGCTGCTACGAAAAGGTTCCCTGACAAGTTGATAGGTCCTTCGCCCATCATCCCGGTTCAAGTGGAAGGAGTCTATACTAAGGCTCTTCTAGATTCGGGTGCTGAAGTAACGCTGATTTACCGAGACTTCTATCAGAAATATTTGAAGCATATACCCCTGAAGAAGTTAAAGGATCTTGAAATCTAGGGTATGGGAACAGAGAGGTTTCCCTATGATGGATATGTACAGGTGAAGCTAGAATTCAGTTCAGTAATCGCTGGACAACCGGGAGTATGTGACACGTTGGCCATTGTGTGTCCTCGTCCCTCGGGAGCTAATCGAAGTTCTATGATAGTGGGGATGAACACTGATGTGTTGAGACACCTCTTAACCCCACTGGTGACAGGAGAGAGTCCTGCTCCTAAGAAGGCACACTCGATGTTACGACCGGCCTGTCCACAGAGGGTCAAAGAACAGAGAGCCACTACAGAAGTGAGAAAGCTGAGGAGAACGGAAGGGACGGAGAAGGTCCTACGGTCAGGAAAGACTGTACGAGTACCGATTGGAGACAAGTTCTCTTTGCCTGGTCTGCCTATATCTCGTCCGACTTCTATTACTCGGTCTCAGCAGTTACGTTCCGTTGGAGTGAAGAAGACAGCGAGGAAGAAGGCTGGTGTCTGAGCTGGGTGTGGACACCTGAGTCCGAGGGCGTCAAGCTGGTCTCTGACCGGGGTGAGAGTGATTTAGAGCCGGATATTTCTGAAGTTATGACTCAAGCACCTGAAGTACCTGAGACCTCGGAAGTTCCTGAAGTTCTAGAGGAAATATCCATAGATTACAGTTCTATACCTTCCCTGGAAGGTTCATACACCGAAGATGTATCTACTCAGTCTGCAGGAGAGAGAATTGAGCCTAAACGTTCAGTACGACAGTACGACCCCCTCAGAGACTCACGTATGATTCACCAGGACATAGCACAGAGGAAGCTGTAACAACTGTGCGGAGGTTTCCTGAAGTGTCAGCCACTTGCAGAGGTGCCTAGGGGTTTAGGTGAGATTGAGGATATTTGCTGCCTGTTGTCAACCCTGAATATATAGGTTAAAGTGAGAACTGTTGTGCTATGTTATGTATGACCGATACATGTACCCGTTACACTCCCTTGGAGGGACCCAAGAGTTTAAGGGGGGGAGAGTGTAGCGCTGCTTTAAAAAGACTGTGTTTGCTGCATTTACTTGCTGTGGCCACCAGAGGGAGACAGAGGCAATATGGACTATGCTGGGCAGGACTGAACTACAATTTCCAGCATGCTTTGCGGTGGAGACAGGAAGTGGGAGAGAGAGAGAGGAAGGGACGTAAGCAGCCTCGTGCGGAGGAGCACCAGTGTGAGCCGAGTGGCAAAAGACAGAGGACGCAAGTGAGACTGCCAGGGATCGAGATCAGGCCGGAGTGCAGATGCTGCCTCTAGGGCGCTGGAGATCGGACAGTAACTTGCGGAGGCATAACCATTTATCGCTGAGAGGTTTGCGCAGAACATCAGTTCCAGTTGGACCCCCTGTAAGGAGACCGCGATGATCCATAGGGAGTGCAGGCAGTAGGCCGTAGTTTCTTGTGTTGGAGATCGGACAAGCAAGAGCGCGTATCCGGTGGCACAGAATTCCAGAGGACAAGCGGAGAGACATCCTTGATCGGGCAGTGGAACAGATTGTCTAACGGATGGGTGAGAGGCCTTACAGGCCGCAAGTCCGAGCATAACCAAGCATGCTGCATTATAGAATCCCCTGCACCTTTAAGGAAGGGGGACATGACTGATGGCCTGGGCCGGATGGTCAGATAAGGAAATATAGAGCCATTGGTTAGGTGTGTGCAACATTGTTTCACTTACCTATATATGCATCTGGGGTGGGTGTGTTCTGTCTCTTGTTCCTGGCCAGCTTCAACGGTGCATCAAGGAGATTCCCGCCCGCCCACCCGGCTGAAGTTCGTCTTCTTCGTGTCACAGCTTTGGCATGGTTCCTGGACAGCGGTGCTTTAAATTGGCTAAGCCGCCTTCGGGTGAGGCATTAACGAGACGAGCCCCGCTTTGGATCGTGAACTGCCTATTACAGGAGTAATAGGGCGGATAACGGAGGAAAAGCACTGCTGGATTACATGGTGTAAATATTTAATAAAGCTGTGGCCCTTGCCCTTTCCAGTTAAGAAGTTGTTGTGTCTTCTTTATAATTAAGGGTTACGGGTCAAGGAGGTCCCAGGTTTAAGCAGTCATGTTAAAATCTACAGGGCCCCAACGTGACTAGTTGAAGATTTGCTTATTCCATTCACTGGCCAGTTGAATTCAGTACCCGGGTACACGAATCAATACACGTACACCTTTTTGAGACATTACATTCACGGGACTTACACTCCAGAACTGAGGGGGTTAATCCTTTTCTTTTGCCGCCGCGTGTTTTTCCCGCATTACGAAATCCTGTCTTTCATATACCGTATCTACATTATATATGCCGCTTCATTGGGATCAGTAAAGTATATAATCTATAAAATCCACAACAGTGCTGGTGTATATTTATTCCCTAGAGCGGTGAGACTAACCCGAGGTTAATTCAGCGGCTCCTTCGGGGGTGAGCGCTACACTATCCAGAAAAATTACCCTTTCCTACAAAAAACAGAAAAACAAGTTCTCTCACTCAAATATTCATAATAAAATATAAATGACGTTACCCCAATAGGATGTGTGTACTGAAAGTGTGTAGTAACACAAGAATACACTATACAGTATACAAATGAAATGTAAATGTGCAACAATACTGCAAACAATTTTAATACTGTGTTGCTGCTAATACTCATCTGATCTCTGCGAGCAGCAAAGAAAAGAGGAGGAGCCAAGGGTTACCAGGACGATTTATGTAGCGGTCTCCTGGACGATTGGGCAGCAGGGAGCTGGACTGTACCATTACCTGCTATTGTTAAACTGTATTTTTCTCTCTAAATACTTTTGTTGTTGTATTTGAGAGATTGTTCTTTGCTGCTATCGGCTTAAGTAAAGAAAAGATAGCATAATAAGAGCCTCCGTGTCTTGTGGGATAATTGGGAATCCTTAGGATTGCAGGTGCAGAGCTTGTGGGAGAAAGATGGCTGCGTGTGTGCTCGGAATCCTTAGGATTGCAGACGCAGAGCATGTGGGAGAGAGGTGGCTGCGTGTGATGAGCTGGGAATCCTTAGGATTGCAGGTGCAGAGCTTGTGGGAGAGAGATAGCTGCGTGTGGTGAGCTGGGAATCCTTAGGATTGCAGACGCAGAGCTTGTGGGAGAGAGATGGCTGCGTGTGGTGAACTGGGAATCCTTAGGATTGCAGACGCAGAGCTTGTGGGAGAGAGATGGCTGCTTGTGGTGAGCTGGGAATCCTTAGGATTGCAGACGCAGAGCTTGCGGGAGAGATGGCTGCGTGTGATGAGTTGGGAATCCTTAGGATTGCAGGTGCAGAGCTTGTGGGAGAGAGATGGCTGCGTGTGATGAGTTGGGAATCCTTAGGATTGCAGGTGCAGAGCTTGTGGGAGAGAGATGGCTGCGTGTGTGCTCGGAATCCTTAGGATTGCAGATGCAGAGCTTGTGGGAGAGAGATGGCTGCATGTGTGCTCGGAATCCTTAGGATTGCAGATGCAGAGCTTGTGGGAGAGAGATGGCTGCATGTGTGCTCGGAATCCTTAGGATTGCAGACGCAGAGCATGTGGGAGAGAGATGTGTCGGGTATATTGGAAGGGAAAAATTAAAATGAATGCCTGTAGCCATTTTGTTTTAAATAGAAAGTCTTTTCTTTTTCAAATTTTCCCTAGTTTTAAAAATGAACAGAGATTTTTTTTTAAATAGTTCACGGCTAGGTGACCAGACATGAGGGAACCTTAAAATGTCTTTATTTGATATAATGCCGAGCGAAGTGCTATAGAAAGGAATTTACCCAGTAAAAACTTTGAGAGGAGTAGAGATATAATTTTTACGTTGGCAGGATAGACTTAAAGTCTACGGCTGAAAATAGAGGGTCTTTGTGAGTCAGATTGACCTCTTGACATGAGATAAGAAATATAAAAATTAAATGGTGGAATTAATTAAGAAGTGCAATACTGCCCTCTAGAGGATAGTAAATATTATATTTAATATAATGAATAGATTGCCAGTGACGTCAAATTGACTATAATTGGAGATACGACAATGCAGTCAGCCCATTCCAGGACATGAGGCATTCAGAGACTTACACACAAGGCTAGCAGACTATCCCAGGACACAATGCACTCAAGATTTCACACCAAATCTCTAACTCACTCCAAATCTCTAACGCGTATGCATTGATTATCTGACATTGATAATTTTCACATATTCCAAAACAATCAAAGGATATTCAAAGGCTATAACTCATTGAATCCAGAGGAGAGGTAATGTATGAAAGCTATTTTTATTAAGATTAATAAATTATATATATCTGGAGTATTTCTTGCAACAGACTGAGATTTCTCAGATACTGTTAGATCTAGAGTCTTCAAAATATTTCTATATCTGCAGATAAAGATATGAACTCACTGACACAACCATCAATCACTCTCACCTTACAGTCCTCTCCTCCTGTTTCCAACCCCAACCCTCCTAGATTGTGAGTTCCTACGGGAATAGGGCCTCATCTCCTCCTGTACTGTTTGTCAAATGTTGTTCAATGTATTGTAACCCTGTCTATACTGTGCTTATTGTACAGCGCTGCGGAATATGCTGGCGCTTTATAAATAAAGAATAATAATAATAATAATAATATGAAGAAGAATCGGATATAAGGATTTATCCTAAAGAAACTGTTGTAAGATTGATATACCGATATATATATATATTGAATTTGGAAATTACTGTGATTGAAATTCATAAGCAAGGAATTATATAATTACAATATAAAAAAGTAGAAGATTAGAAGCTTAATTATCGATATTAGGGGAGGATTCACTAAATAAGTTTTTATTACTTATCATTCTAAAAATAGAATAAGTGATAGCTCATCTTTTGTTGATCCAAGTAGCATAGAGAGATACATATATCTCTACAAGATCTAGTTTGTTAAACATTGGTTTGCTGGGAAATACATGTTAATTGTTTTCATTAAGCAGAAATGTTTATTAACCATTTGTGTTTAATTACTAACTGATAAGGTAATTGATATTAATCATATATGCAGTTACTAACAGGTGATACATATATTGTGAAGCTAGTTTCTATGTGCTAATGGATGTTGTGGTTTATAAAATTTTGTTTATGAGATTTGAAACTTTTTTGTATACGTAATAAATATATGCATTTTTATCCGATTATAGATTAGTGTATTCTTCAAAGCAAAACACAGACAATTAAAAGAATTTAGGAGAATTTCTAGGAAATATAAACGATTGATATTCGTGTCTCGTATAAGTTTCTTATTAAATAATAATCCCTGACATATTGGAGGCACTGAACCGAGATTGTAGTTTTTGTTTGGAATATAACTGTCAGTATTGTCTGATTAGACAGAGGTAAAATATACAGTTGTGTTCAAAATTATTCAACCCCCAATGCTGTAAAGGGTTTTAGGGAATTTAGTGACATTTGTAATTGTATTCAGAATGAAATCCTACAAGGACTTTTTAAAGAACCATATGTAACTAAAATGACATCAATTGGTTTTGTAATACAGTAGTAAATGTTTCTTTTGTGAATTCTTCATTGACACAATTATTCAACCCCTTAAAGACTACCACTCTGAAGAACAGAGGTTCATTCAAGTGTTTTCAATCAGGTATTGAAAACACCTGTGGATGTCACGGAGCAGCAATAAAGCATAATAAGCACTAATTAGGCAGCTTTAAAATGACTGTGATACTCAGCTCCTTCTAGACATTTACTGGTGTGGTTACAAACATGGTGAAGTCAAGAGAATGGTCCAGGAAGACAAGAGAAGAGGTGATTACTCTTCACAGGAAGGGCAATGGCTATAAGAAGATTGCAAAGATGTTAAACATACCAAGAGAGACCATAGGAAGCATCATTCGCAAATTCAAGGCAAAGGGCACTGTTGAAACGCTACCTGGTCGTGGCAGAAAGAAGATGCTGACTTCGACTGCTGTGCGCTACCTGAAGCGTAGAGTGGAGAAAAGTCCCCGTGTGACTGCTGAGGAACGGAGAAAAGATTTGTCAGATGTGGGTACTGAAGTTTCAGCTCAGACAATACAGCACACACTGCGTAATGAAGGCCTCCATGCCAGAACTCCCAGGCGCACCCCCTTGCTGTCTCCAAAGAATAAGAAGAGTCGACTGCAGTATGCCAAAAGTCATGTGGACAAACCACAGAAGTTTTGGGATAGTGTTCTGTGGACTGATTAAACAAAATTAGAACTGTTTGGGCCCATGGATCAACTCTATGTTTGGAGGAGGAAGAACAAGGCCTATGAAGAAAAGAACACCTTGCCTACTGTGAAGCATGGCGGGGGGGTCAATCATGCTTTGGGGCTGTTTTGCTTCTGCAGGTACAGGGAAGCTTCAGCGTGTGCAAGGTACCATGAATTCTCTTCAGTACCAGGAGATATTGGATGACAATGTGATGCAGTCCGTCACAAACCTGAGGCTTGGGAGACGTTGGACCTTTCAACAGGACAATGATCCCAAGCATACCTCCAAGTACACTAGAGCATGGTTGCAGATTAAAGGCTGGAACATTTTGGAGTGGCCATCGCAGTCACCTGACTTAAATCCGATTGAGAACCTCTGGTGGGACTTAAAGAAAGCAGTTGCAGTGCGCAAGCCTAAGAATGTGACTGAACTGGAGGCTTTTGCCCATGACGAGTGGGCGAAGATACCCGTAGATGGCTGCAAGACACTTGTGTCAAGCTATGCTTCACGTTTAAAAGCTGTTATAACTGTAAAAGGATGTTGTACTAAGTACTAAGATTGAATGTCACTTGGGGTTGAATAAAACTGATAATGATGTGAGCACAGAAAAGACATTTGTGGTTATTTCATTATAAATGTTATGTTATATTTGTCTGACCTACACGTGCCTCTTTGATTTAATTGTAAGCAAGATGACTGAATGATCAAAATCAATGTCAAACTGGCCAAAACACTCAATTTCAGTGGGGGTTGAATAATTTTGAACACAACTGTATATATATTTTGATTCCTTGTTGTTGTATTTTGACTTGTGGTTTTACGGTTGTCTACTAAACAGTGTAAAAAAATGTCAGAGTCAGAATCTGATTTGATCGCAGAAATGAACAAGAGATTGAATGATGACAAAGAAACCAGAGACAGTTTAGAAAATAAAAATTGTGACTTGCATGATACCGTAAATAAATTAAAAGATGAGTCAGAACGAATGATAATGGAGTTGAAAGTGTGTGCAAAAGAGAAAGATCAATTGCAAGATGAGAGTGATTAGTTGTCCCAATTAAATAAGGAACTGAATGCAAAAGTGGCGAGATTGAAACGCGAATATGAGAAATTTGCTGATGAGTTACGTCAGGTTGAAGCTGATGCTCAAAGAGTTAAAACTCCTTCCTTAGAGAAGTTCCCTTTGAAAGCTGTGAGCTATAAATTACAGCCTGACAGCTCTGGTTTTCTGCAGTGCCAGAGAGAAGATAGTGAATGCGAAAGTGAAACTAAATCTCATGATGAAAAAAGAGCTCTTACACAGGAGTATTTCAAATCACATCACTCTAGCCAGCCACAGCCTATTAAGAAATCTCATAAAGTGCAGGATTTAACGAGAATTGTCCATTTCTTAAAAAACTCAGTAGGGATCTGGGACAAAAAGAGATCTCCAAAAATCATAAACCATTTAGAGATGTTTGAAGAAGCATTATCAGTCTTCGATATCACTTCAGATGCTCAGAAAATTGAGTTTATCCCAGGGGTCTTTGAAGGCAAACACAGGTATTTTTTTCAGTCTTTGAAAAAATCTGGTATACGTAACTGGAGTAAAACAGTCTCCGAGGTCAAATCTGAATTTGGGCTTCACCGTACCAGTCTAGCTGCGAAAAGAGCAATTTTAACTCTAAAATGCAGACCTAACCAAAGCCCCCGTGAATTTCTTTCACTCCATAAAAATGCATACAGCTTGGCTGAAAGAAACCCAAATTTTGAAAACCCTGAATTTATCCAATTATTTTATGACGCATTGCCAAATAAAATAAAGGTTATTTTGGCAAGAGATTATGACCCGAGAAATGGTTTGGATTGGGTACTAAAATAAAGTATGACCTTATTTACTGTATTTGAATATAGTGAAATACAGCAGATTGCGTCCACTGTGTCATTCTCTGAAGTTTTGCCTGTGCATAACATTCAAGATAGGCAGATGCGCAATAGGGAATTCAATTTGTGGCTTCGGGAATGGTGTCGGGAGCAAGGATTTGGCTTTGTGTCCCATGATAGCTCTAATTGGAGCAGAAAGGAACTGTATAAAAAAGATGGTTTGCATCTTACTCATAGGGGAACATATGTTCTCAGTGAGAAGTTCAAAGGTTTCGCAAAGAAATATTTAAACTAGGAGGGGGGGACAAAAAAAGGGTAAAAAACAATCTGCCCGATTGTCCCCCAAAACTAAATCGGAGAGTTTAGTCAATAAAATCAATGAACTAGAGGCAATGATGGCAGCTGAAAAAGTAGATTTAGTGGCGGTTACTGAGACATGGTTCAGTGAGAAAAATAACTGGGACATAACAATACCGGGGTACTCTTTATATAGAAAAGACAGAGAAGGTAGGAAAGGAGGAGGAGTGGCCCTGTATGTGAAAAACAACATAAAAACGAACCAAATAAAAGTGAGCGAGGTGAACATAGGGTCAGTTTGGGTTACGCTAACATTTGGCAATCATACAGTAGCTCGTGTAGGTGTGATCTATAGACCCCCTGGACAAGCAGAAGAACTAGATAATCTGCTGGTTGAGGAAATAGCCAAAATGGCAATGAAGGGGGAAGTTATTATCATGGGGACTTTAATCTTCCTGATGTGAACTGGAAAACCAAAACAGCTGGGTGCACCAGGAGTACAAATATTCTAAACTCCCTACTGGGATTATCTCTAACACAAGTAGTTGAGGAGCCGAACCGTAAAGAGGCCATATTGGATTTAATACTCACAAATGGAGGTTTGGTATCGGACGTTGTTGTAGGTGAAAATTTGGGATCTAGTGATCACCAGTCAGTATGGTTTAATATAACAACAGGGATGGAGCCGCACCACACAAGAACGAAAGTTTTAGACTTTAAAAAAACAGATTTTTCTAAAATGAGATTTTGTGTGAAGGAGTCATTATCAGACTGGAGGAGTTTAAAGGGAGTCCAGGAGAAATGGGATTATTGAAAGGAAGCATTATTGAAGGCCACAGGAAATTGCATTCGGCTTGTTAGCAAAAACAAAAAAGGGAAGAAACCACTGTGGTACTCTGCAGAAGTGGCCAAAATAGTGAAGAACAAAAAGACAGCATTCAATAATTATAAAACAACTCAGAGTGAAGAAGATAGGCAAACCTATAAGATTAGGCAGAAAGAGGCAAAGCAATTTATAAGAGCTTCCAAAGCACATGCAGAAGAGAAAATAGCTCAGTCAGTAAAAAAGGGGGACAAAACATTTTTTAGATACATAAACGAGAAAAGAAAAGTAAAACAAGGATTAGTTAGATTAAAAACAAAGGAAGGAAGGTATGTAGAAGAGGATAAAAGTCTCGCTGACTGCCTCAATGAATATTTTTGTTCAGTCTTTGCAGAAGAAAAGGAAGGAAAGGGACCTCAGTTAGGAGAGAACACTAAAGAGACATTTACATATCAGTTTACAGAGGAGGAGGTTCTACAGCAGCTGTCTAAAGTAAAGACAAATAAGTCAATGGGGCCTGATGGGATCCACCCTAAATTATTAAAAGAGCTCAGTGATGTAATAGCAAAACCGTTAACAGATTTATTTAACCAATCCTTGTTAACGGGAGTCGTCCCAGAAGACTGGAAATTAGCAAATGTTGTGCCCATTTACAAGAAGGGTAGTAGGGAGGAATCGGGGAACTATAGGCCAGTTAGTCTTACGTCAGTAGTGGGGAAATTAATGGAAACCATGTTAAAGGAAAGGATTGTTGAACATCTAAAAACACATAGATTACAGGATCAGAAACAACATGGGTTTACCTCAGGGAGATCATGCCAAACTAATCTTATTGATTTTTTTGATTGGGTAACAAAAATAATAGACACAGGTGGTGCAGTAGACATTGCTTATTTAGATTTCAGTAAGGCTTTTGATACTGTTCCGCATAGAAGCTTATCAATAAATTGCAATCTTTGAGTTTAGATTCCAATATTGTTGACTGGATTAGGCAGTGGCTGAGTGACAGACAACAGAGGGTTGTGGTAAATGGAGTTTATTCGGCACAAGGTCTTGTTACCAGTGGGGTACCTCAGGGGTCAGTACTTGGACCCATTCTCTTTAATATTTTTATTAGTGATATTGCAGAAGGTATTAATGGAAAAGTATGTCTTTTTGCTGATGACACAAAGATTTGCAACAGGGTTGACGTTCCTGGAGGGATCAGCCAAATGACAAATGATTTAGGTAAACTAAAAAAATGGTCGGAGTTGTGGCAATTGAGTTTTAATGTGGATAAGTGCAAGATAATGCACCTGGGACGTAAAAACCCAAGGGCTGAATATAGAATATTTGATACAGTCCTAACCTCAACATCTGAGGAAAGGGATTTAGGGGTCATTATTTCAGAGGATCTAAGGGTAAGTAGTCAATGTAATAGAGCAGCAGGAAATGCTAGCAGAATGCTTGGTTGTGTAGGGAGAGGTATTAGCAGTAGGAAAAGGAAGTGCTCATGCCACTGTACAGAGCACTGGTGAGACCTCACTTGGAGTACTGTGTGCAGTACTGGAGACCGTATCTCCAGAAGGATATAGACCTCTTAGAGAGAGTTCAGAGAAGGGCTACTAAAATGGTGTACGGCTTGAAGGAGAAAAGTTACCAGGAAAGGCTTAATGATCTTAACATGTACAGCTTGGAAAAAAGACGAGACAGAGGAGATATGATAGAAACATTTAAATACGTAAAGGAATCCACAAGGTAGAGGAAGGGAGTATATTTAAAAGGAAACAAAATAGCAAAACAAGAGGACATAGTCTTAGATTAGAGGGGCAAAGGTTTAAAAGTAACATCAGGAAGCATTATTTTACTGAGAGGGTGGTGGATACATGGAACAGTCTTCCAGTAGAAGTGGTAGAGGCCAAAACAGTAATTGAATTTAAGCAAGCATGGGATAGGCATAAGGCTATCCTAAACAAAAGATAAATCCAGGTAAAGTATCCATGTAATTGGGCAGACTAGATGGGCCGAAAGGTTCTTATCTGCCGACATTTTTCTATGTTTCTATGTTTCTATGTTTCTATGTGAAGAAACTCAGGGGAAAAGAGTGAAAAACTCACCTGAGGAAATAGCGGAAACCCACATTAAAAAGGGTGATATTAAATTTGAGTCCCAGAAAAAGAGTTATGCGGAAATTGTGTGTGACTCCATACCTAAAAGGGAGAAATCAAAGCCAGATCAGGAAAGAGGGTTTGCCAGAGAAAATTCAGGAAGTAAATTTCAATCTGGGAAGCAATGGGTACCTAGAAGTCAGTGGGTTAAATCAAGGGAAAATCTGCCTAGACAGGAAGCGACCAGAGGTAAAACTGAATCTGAGTCTGATAATGTGCAAGCTTCGTCCCCAAGGACGACTAGAAAGCGGAGATATAATGTACGCCAGCGTATTGGTCAAATGCAGGAAAATTTCCGTGTGCTGACAGGAAAACTGGATCAGATCACTCAGTTGATGACTGGAAATAACCCTGGTCAGGTTGTAAGCGATGCAACACCTGCAGCCCCACCCAACCAGTGACTAGATGATTATTCTGATGAAGTAACCAGTGTCCATGACAATTTACCAGAAAGTGATGATGAAATGGTTAATAGAAATGTTTGTATGGTTGATGATTTAACCCCTTCCCTGCAAAGAGAAGGAAAATGTATTTTATCTCCCCAGACTAAGTGCGAGCAAGCTGAGAAGACTGAAGCCAAGAAGGACAGCACAGCTGCCAAGAGCATGCCTGAGACAGGAAATTCTGTCGGTAAAATCTGTACAAAACCTAATTTCATAACTCACTCTAAATTTCTCTGTAAATTGCATAGCATTGAAGACCGATATTATGTGAATGTAGAATTACAAGATAATTTACCACATATTCCGTCCTTGCTAGACACTGGAAGCCAGGTTACATTAATATCAGCTAATTATTTTGATCAGGTTCAAGAACTGTCGTCCAGGAAGCCTAGATTAGATAAATCTAATGCTAATCTAGTGAGTGTGAGTGGCACTTCTCTGAAAGTTCTGGGCACAGCTAAATTGGATTTTAAGTTGGGGAATAAAGTAATTCGGCATCCAACGCTTATCGTTGATCTGCCCCAAAATCGCCTAATTATTGGAATGGACCTTCTCAAAAGGTTAAATCCAATCATTGATTTTATCAATGAGGTTATTTGGTCCCAAGTAAATGTTCCAATTAGCTATGATAGATCCCAATCCCATCACGCTCAGCGTAACTGCCACGTGATTGAGGAAAGGCCGGATTCTATTGAAGTCCACTTCAGAAATAGCCAGACACCTGATATCTCTTTCTTAAAGCCAAAGCCCCTGACTCCAGGAGAGCAGGAGGATAACACCATATGTGTTCCCCCTGAGAGAATTCGAGATATATGTCTGGAAAATGACATGCTAATTATTCACCTCCACAAGAGGGAGACAGAACCAAATGGGCATAGTGACCATTCTCAGTTCTTAACTGAAATAGAGAAGATAAATGAAGAGGTATTTTTCCCTATACGTGTAAATAGTTTAGATAGAGAAAAAATGGCTAAGCTAGATTTGCGCCAGGAAAATAGCTATACTAGCCGGGAGCTGCTGAATAAAATAGCTAATCTTAAAGTGATCAGATACCCAAATCCTCAAGATGAGTGGATAACAGATCTAGATAATGACGGAGACAGTCATAATGTTATTGGAAAATGTATGTTATCTATTTCTATTGGGAATAAAACTGCCACACATTTATTTTTGGTCCTAAATGAACCCGGTTATCAGATCTATGTAGGTAACGATATAATTAATCGTTTTGCTATGCCAGTGGATCTGATTAATTCCCACATATGAGCCAGACTAAAAGAGAACCCCTGTGAATTCCAGGACGAAGATAAAGCTCTTAAATCATGCCAGACACTGCCATACGCAGTAAACTTGCAGGTACTATATGAGGTTTGTATTCCACCAGGCTCTGTAAATTACCCATTACCTTTACAGGTAATGGAAGGTCAGAAGTTGAGAAATTCTGAGGCACTAGTCTGTCTTTCCAATCGGATACATGGGTTAGGAATTTCAGCAAATCCTACACCCATGGTGAAAATACACCAATCTAGAACCCAAATCATTATAAATAATAATTCTTCTCAGAAAATCCATTTGCCTAAAGACACTACAATAGGTCTAGCACTGGATTCAGATTATTATACGTTCGGGTTCCAGAACGCTGTTATCGGGTTAAAACCTGAACGTTACCTCACAGAGGAACAAATGATTGAACAATCATTTAATTCATGGCCCGAAGGATTATTCACAATACATTGTTTATCCTTTCAGTTCTGAAGAAGGAATCTGCAAGGTAGAGGAATCATCCTTAACCTTTGATCATCCCCCTGACTACACAGGAAGCAGAGGAGTATACTCACTTTGCTGGAGAAGCAAGTAAGTCAAATCATGACCTCTCTGAAAGGCTTGAAGAGGCCTATGAGATCGGTCAACCTGAAATCTTTCCAGGATTTCAGGAAATGGTCCAGCAACAAATATCTTTCGTTGACGGATGTTCTAATGATATGGAGCGCCAGCAGTTAAAAGAAGTCCTTATGGAATTTCAAGATATTTTTCCTAAGGATTCATATGATTGTGGAGTCACTGACTTACATATAGCTAGTTCTGGAGCTTGTTCATCCACCACGCCTCCAGAAAGCTGCTTGTATGAGGTCTGCCTTCTCCACCTCCACCTCTCCCTTTTCCTCCTCCTTCTCTGTCTCTGGCGAAGTGGCAGTTAAACCGAGTTTAAGTGGCAGGGGCTACGCAATGGCTCAAGCAAAAAGATGCCATACTGAGCTTGAGCTGGTTTGTTTAGGGGACAGGAGCCACACCGGGCCAGAAATTCTGTCAGCTCTGCAGGAGCAGAGATGGCTAACACCACGCCAGCTTCAGCTGGGAATGGTCATCTGTGATAATGGCAGCAAACTTCTCTCCGCCCTACGCCTGGGTAAGTTGACGGATGTACCATGCCTAGCACACGTCCTAAATTTGGTGGTACAGCGTTTCCTAACCAGGTACCTAGGGCTGGCAGAGCTTCTCAGCCAGGCCAGAAAGGTCTGCAGCCACTTCAGACGGTCATTCCCAGCAAGTGTTCGCCTTGGCAGAAATTCAAAGAGAATTCCACCTTCCCACAAACCGTCTGATCTGTGACATGCCCTCCAGGTGGAACTCGACATTAGCAATGCTGCAGCATCTGCACAAGCAGCAGAGGGCCATCAACAGCATTCCAGCGGGTCCTCCTCAGATCAGACAGGAGAAGGAGGAGGAATATTTAAGTAGTGGGGGCATTGAAGGTGGGGATTCCTCAAGGGAGGGTTTTGTGTGCCCAGAAATCCAAGGACTAGTACATGGCTGGGAGGAGGAAGTGCACGATGGGGTCAACCTCCTCATTGACCAGGAAGACTCGGAAGCTAATGCCACCTCCAACCTACGCTGCATGGGCTCCATTTTCCTGCAAAGTCTGGTAAAGGACCCCAGGATTCGTGCTATCAAGGAGAGGGATCATTCCTGGTTGGCAAGCCTTCTTGATCCATGATACAAGGGTAAAGTTGCAGAGCTCATCCTGCCCGCATAAAGGGAGGACAGGATGAAAAACTTGAAGACGCTCTAAAGCGACACTTGTGTAACACCTTTCCAGGCACTGGTAGGTTACCAAGTGATGACACAGGTGCTTCTGAGGCTGCGGATGATCAGAGGAATAGAGGTGAAGGCCGGGGCCGCTTGACTGATGCCTTTTTAAAAAATTTTAGTCCACGACGCCCAGGGACGTCAAATGTAGGCACCCATTGCCAGCGTCTTCACCGTATGGTGCAGGACTACCTAGGGGCAAGGGCAGAACTGGATACCTTTCCAGCAGATGATCCACTGGGTGTTGAGATTGGATCACTGGCCAGAACTTAGCCAATGCGCTATGCAGCTACTAGGTTGCCCTTCATCCAGCATGCTTTCTGAAAGGACGTTCAGTGCCGCTGGAGGTTTTGTCACAGACAAAAGAGTGTGTCTGTCCACCGACTCTGTAGACCGTCTGACATTTATAAAAATGAATCAGTCCTGGATCAGCAGCTATCAATCCCCTGATGCTGATGTAATGGAATAGATCGGGGATCTCTTCTGCATTCACAAAACCTCCACCACTGAACTCTTCCACAATACCACAAAAGGGTTACGGTGTGAAGGCACTTGCTGCCATGAAAGGCATATTAGTTGGGTGCACTGATGCCATTACCAGATTTATATCATTTAAATTTTTTGTACCTCAGGGTCCACCCCTGCACTTTTCCACAATACCACAGAGAGGTTACGGTGTGATGGCACTGTTGCCGACACTAAAGGCCCAATTTTAAAGCACCTATTGTTACTTTCATCCAAAGCCTGCATAAGTTTCACCATAATTTAGCCAAAAAATGACTAAACTTGTTCTGCGTGTCCTAAAAGGTCTCCTCTTTTAATACAGACTGCCGCCCCAAGCAGTTGTTTATGAATAGATTAAAGGAAAACCGTTTACCGTCATTTGAAACTTAATTTTTTGGTTTTTAAATGTTTCTATACATCCTAGAAATCCGCCACTTCACAGGCAGGTTATGGGGACCTCCTAGGCATGATATTTGAAGGAATTTTTCATTTTTATTTTTAACTCTCATTTCATGGAAAACTCACTGACCCTTTAAAAACGTTTTTTTTTTAACTTTTTTGTCCTTGTTTCCTGTCCCCCAGGGCACTACCCGGACCCCCATACACCTTTTATGGCAAATATCTTGCATATATGCCCTCTTGCAGGGCACTCTAAAAAACAAAATTTTGAGTCCCATTGCATTGAGTTCGGTTCGTGTTCGAGTTCGAACTCGAACTTTCGAAATTGTTCGAGTTCGAATGCGAACCGAACACGGGGGTGTTCGGCTCATCCCTAATCACACGCAGCCATCTCTCTCCCACAAGCTCTGCCTCTGCAATTCTATGGATTCTGTAGATCAGTGTTATACTTATCTACCACTAGAGGGCATAGTTGTTTGTGTTACCTGTTTTCGGTTTATGTATAGTGTTTCCGGGTCAGGGGTTGTTGTTGTCAGTTTCCTGAGTGGGAGAGCAGTGTCTGTACCAGCGAATAAAAAGAATAAGTAATTCATCCATAACCTGCCTCTGCATCAGTCATATGATGATATTACACTAAGGATTCCCAGCTCATCACACGCAGCCATCTCTCTCCCACAAGCTCTGCACCTGCAATCCTAAGGATTCCCAGCTCATCACACGCAGCCATCTCTCTCCCACAAGCTCTGCGTCTGCAATCCTAAGGATTCCCAGCTCACCACACGCAGCCATCTCTCTCCCACAAGCTCTGCACCTGCAATCCTAAGGATTCCCAGCTCACCACACGCAGCCATCTCTCTCCCACAAGCTCTGCACCTGCAATCCTAAGGATTCTCAACTCATCACACGCAGCCATCTCTCTCCCACAAGCTCTGCTTCTGCAATCCTAAGGATTCCCAGCTCACCACACACAGCCATCTCTCTCCCACAAGCTCTGCACCTGCAATCCTAAGGATTCCCAGCTCATCACACGCAGCCATCTCTTTCCCACAAGCTCTGCACCTGCAATCCTAAAGATTCCCAGCTCACCACACGCAGCCATCTCTCTCCCACAAGCTCTGCACCTGCAATCCTAAGGATTCTCAACTCATCACACGCAGCCATCTCTCTCCCACAAGCTCTGCACCTGCAATCCTAAGGATTCTCAACTCATCACACGCAGCCATCTCTCTCCCACAAGCTCTGCACCTGCAATCCTAAGGATTCCCAGCTCACCACACGCAGCCATCTGTCAGGGATTATTATTCAATAAGAAATTTATACGAGACACAAATATCAATCGTTTATATTTCCTAGAAATTCTCCTAAATTCTTTTGTCTGTGTTTTGCTTTGAAGAATACACTAATCAATAATCGGATAAAAATATATATATTTATTACGTATACAAAAAAGTTTCAAATCTCATATCATAAACAAAATTTTATAAACCACAAAATCCATTAGCACATAGAAACTAGCTTCACAATATATGTATCACCTGTTAGTAACTGCATATATGATTAATATCATTTACCTTATCAGTTAGTAATTATACACAAATGGTTAATAAACATTTCTGCTTAATGAAAACAATTAACATGTATTTCCCAGCAAACCAATGTTTAACAAGCTACATCTTGTAGAGATATATGTATCTCTCTATGCTACGTGGATCAACGAAAGATGAGCTATCACTTATTCTATTTTTAGAATGATAAGTAATAAACACTTATTTAGTGAATCCTCCCCTAATATCGATAAATAAGCTTCTAATCTTCTACTTTTTTTTATATTGTAATTATATAATTCCTTGTTTATGAATTTCAATCACAGTAATTTCCAAATTCAATATATATATAATCGATATATCAATCTTACAACAGTTTCTTTAGGATAAATCCTTATATCCGATTCTTCTTCATATCTCTATCTGCAGAATAGAAATATTTTGAAGACTCTAGATCTAACAGTATCTGAGAAATCTCAGTCTATCTGTTGCAAGAAATACTCCAGATATATATAATTTATTAATCTTAATCACAGCGCTGCGGAATATGCTGGCGCTTTATAAAGAATAATAATAATCTTATTAAAAATAGCTTTCATACATTACCTCTCCTCTGGATTCAATGAGTTATAGCCTTTGAATATCTTTTGATTGTTTTGGAATATGTGAAAATTATCAATGTCAGATAATCAATGCATACGCGTTAGAGATTTGGAGTGAGTTAGAGATTTGGTGTGAAATCTTGAGTGCATTTTGTCCTGGGATAGTCTGCTAGCCTTGTGTGTAAGTCTCTGAATGCCTCATGTCCTGGAATGGGCTGACTGCATTGTCGTATCTCCAATTATTGTCAATTTGACGTCACTGGCAATCTATTCATTATATTAAATATAATATTTACTATCCTCTAGAGGGCAGTATTGCACTTCTTAATTAATTCCACCATTTAATATTTATATTTCTTATCTCATGTCAAGAGGTCAATCTGACTCACAAAGACCCTCTATTTTCAGCCATAGACTTTAAGTCTATCCTGCCAACGTAAAAATTATATCTCTACTCCTCTCAAAGTTTTTACTGGGTAAATTTCTTTTTATAGCACTTCGCTCGGCACTATATCAAATAAAGACATTTTAAGGTTCCCTCATGTCTGGTCACCTAGCCGTGAGCTATTTAAAAAAAAATCTCTGTTCATTTCTAAAACTAGGGAAAATTTGAAAAAGAAAAGACTTTCTATTTAAAACAAAATGGCTACAGGCATCCATTTTAATTTTTCCCTTCCAATATACCCGACATAACCCCCCTTTGGTTTCATCTGTTCCTTGTTCAAGAGAGATAGATGGAAGCATGCAATATTGCCACCTTTTACCAATTAGGCTAGGTTTCCACCTTTCGCAACACGTTTTTCTTCTTTCATCCATTTAATAATTGAAGGTGCAGTGTTTTTAAACTTCAATGTACGTACTTTCTTTGTTAGTACAATCATCCAGACAGTTAGAAACATAATTACTATACAAATCACAATCTCTGTAATTTTTGGCCCGTTATAAGCAGATAGCAATTGATGATCAAGCTGTGAATACATTGGAGCATAAATCGTTAGATTATCTTTCTTTATTAGAAGTTCAATGGTATGATCAGGCTTGTTCTCTAGCAGAAATTTCAAATCTGGATTCATAGGTATCTCTTGCCCTTGGAATACGTCAACGATTTGTATCTCGTCATACCAGACTTCATTTATAAAGAGTAACAACTCTTGATTCTTTAGGAACTTTTACAAGAATCACTGGTATAGCTATCAACACTTTCTGGTTTTGTACCAGATCCTTCCGGTAAACATTTGCTTCTCTTTCTGTGTAAAACAGCGGTTGCAATAAAATATGCGGCAAATCTTTTCCTTCGGTGGTTCTTGTACTTAAAAATCAACAGTATCCTGGCTTTATCCAGCATGTCTTTCAGGCTTGCATGAGCTTGATTCGCATGGGACTTTAGCATTGGATCTGCTTGGAATTGTGCGGAAAACCGTAGAATTTCCAGATAATCGCAATCTCCTTGGTGGTCCGACTCATCTTTGCGGATTAGCGCCGCAGTTCGGATTAACCACTTTTCTCAATTTCTGTTGAAAGAAAGAGTATAAATAACCATTCATAGATTTCAATCTATTCACCCTCAGTTTTCCTTGAACACAACTAGCGATTTTACTCAAAGTCCCATAGAGACTCTGATCTCTGATTAAATTTAATTAACCGTACGGATCTAGTCTATCTACTAACTTGAGTTAAACATCTGAATGCTGGGAAGAATCACATGTTAATTAAAACATCACTTCACATGATACCAGTTAAGTGTCTTCTGCTGGTCCATTTTCACACATCCTGAGGTGAGATCTAGGATGACAAACACGCAGTTGATTAATGTGAACCCATTTTTCAATACTCTCCTTTCCTTTGGGTATCTCTATTTTATACACCACAGGAGACAGTTTATCAATTATCGAGTATGGTCCTTTCCAGGATGGGAGAAACTTTCTCTCTTTTCCTCGATCTCTACTAAAATTATACAGATACACCTTATCGTCAATCTCATACTCCTTTTTGGTAGTCTTAAGATCATAATAAGTCTTATTAGATACAGCGGCCTTCTCTAGGTTCCATTGCGCAAAAGCAAATGCTTGCTGTAAATGATGACGTAGGTTTTCTATATACTGATGTGTGGTAGCAGCATTTATTAAATTCTGATCTGAAGTGCGATACAATAGATGTTGTGGTAACACCATCTTCCTTCCAGTCATTAACTCAAATGGTGACATCTTAGTCGCGGTACTTGGCGTGGCTCTAATAGCCATGAGCACTAAGGGCAACTTTACATCCCAGTCCTTTCCTGATTCTTTTACAAATTTCTTTAGGACATTTACAATTGACTGGTTATAGCGTTCGACACTTCCACTAGATGTGGCACGATACGCAATATGCAACTTACGCTTGACACCTAACATTTTCCACATTCTTGTCATTACATCACTTGTAAAATGGCTACCACTGTCAGACTCCAACCTTTGAGGTAGACCAAACCTGGAAAATATATGGTTAATGAGAAGGGTTGCACATGTTTCAGCAGTATTATTAGGAGCTGGTAAACACTCTATCCATTTACTAAATAGACAGGTAACTGTTAACATATATTTGTTTCCCCTAGTTGATCTTGTGACAGGACCAATAAAGTCGATCTGAATATCGGACCATGGCAATGAGAAACCTTTCCTCTGGAGAGGTGCACAATGAGTAGGGCCGTGAGGTTGAAATTGGGAACATACTAGACATCCATGGCAATATGTTTGGACGTCTTGTAACATATGGGGCCAATAAGCTGGAAGAGTGCAGGGTTGGACCCTGCGGTCAAATATTAAAATGATATGAATCTGGTACAGGCGTCAGTGCACCCAAATATTTTGCCTTTGGTGGCAGCAAGTGCCTCCACACCGTAACCCCTCTGTGGTATTGTGGAAGAGTGCAATGGTGGAGGTTTTGGTAATGCAGAAGAGATCCCCAATCTATTCAGTTACATCAGCAGCTGTATCAAAACCGGGTCAGCAATGTTTAGGCACTTGTACTGCGCTACTGTATATGGTGAGAATCGGTGCACACCAGTAGCAACAGGAAGCAAACAGAACAGGTAGGGAATACACAGAGAGAATAGTCAAATGGCAGGCAAAGTCGGCAACAGATCGGGTCCTCAGAACAAGCAGGGTCAGTAACAAGTATACAAACTGATTTGGTAAGCTAGCTGTAACGTTGGGAGCTTCCAGCCCTACCTGTGTGCTTGAGGGCAGCATGTCTGATGCTGCTCGCTGACCAATGCCCGGTTTAAATGGAGACAGGCAGGGAGGTGGTTGCATGAGGCGCGGCTTGAGTGGGGGGCGTGGTCTGGTGAAGGTCTTTAAAAACCCTCAGTGTATTCTCAGCAGTTGCCAGATCGTGGTTATCCATACCTGAGCTCCTTGTACCTGACTGCTATATTGAATTAACCCGTTATTGACCTCTGCTTGTTTCTGACAATTCTGCCTTCTGTTGCCCTAGACCTTTTTCTTGTACTACGCCACTGCTCTGATATCGACCCGGCTATTCCATTTGACCAGTCTGAACTCTGTATTCCTGATTCTGGCTCGGCTGACTACTCCCCGTGTTGTTAACCCTTTCTGTCTAGCTAGTTTACCTGGCCAATTCTAAGCACCAGACAGTTAGAGATCTTTCACGGCTACTCTGTTGGTAGCTTCTGGGCTCTGTGGAGTGCAGGGCGTTAAGTACTGCGTGGTGGGATCTGGGAACCGTGACATTACGATCTGGCCACTATGGATCCCGCAGACTTAACACAACACTTGGCTAACTTTGTATCCAGACAGGATGAGCAGGATCATAGGATGGATCAGTTTGCTATTGCCTTACAAACTATCCTGACTCGTACGGCTCACCTGGAACCAGCTGGGGTTGCACCCCCGCTTGATATACCTGTGTCCCCTGTCGTTCAGACATCCCAGGTACACATGACCGCTCCTATGAGGTTTGACGGTACTCCCTCAGAGTGCCGGGGATTTTTGGTCCATGTGGATATTCATTTTAAATTAAATCCACAGATGTTTTTCTCTGACATTGCCAAAGTGGGGTTCATTATTAATCATCTGTCTGGCAGAGCATTGACATGGGCGACTCCGTTATGGGAGGCAGAGAAGCCTATCATACGGGATTATAAAGAATTCATAGCCGAGTTACAACGTACATTTAATCCTACCAGAAAGGCCACGGTAGCTGGCAAATCCTTGTTCCGCATACGTCAAGGGAACAGGACTGTTTCTGATTATGCCATAGAATTTAAAACCTTGATCTCTGATGTGAACTGGACAAATGAGACACTGGTTCTGGCTTTTATGGAGGGGTTATCAGAGTCATTGATGCATGAATTGGCTCCACGTAAACTACCTGAGGTATTGTGTGAACTCATTGATTATTGTATAGATCTGGATAATCAGATAAGGGACAGAAGGACTCCAAGAGAGAAGCCCAAGAGACCGTTACCTAGGTTGGCCCCTGTCTTTCAGGCACCACCAAGAGAGTTATCTCCTCCCTCTGAGCCTATGCAACTAGGCCGTACTAGGCTTACAGAGGAAGAGAGAACAAGGCGTTTTCGTGAGGGATTGTGCCTGTATTGTGGTTTGGGGGGACATGTACGATTTCAATGTCCTACTCGTCCTAAGATGCATGATAAGCCGGAAAACTACCGCACCTAAGGCAGCTGAGGAGACAGGCCTTGGGTGTGACGTGCATGTCTCCTGTCAAAGACACTAAACTTATGTTACCAGTATCCTTGGCTTGGGAGACCAAGACCACATATACTACCGCTTTTTTGGATTCTGGGGCTGCTAGCAACTTTATCGATGTTAACTACGCTTCTTCCATTTCTCTACCTCTGGTTGTAAGAGAGACACCCTTAACCGTCGAAGCCATATACGGCAGACCGTTATCCTGCCCTAGGTTATCCTTACCACTGGTCTCTTGCATAAAGAAGAAATCATATTTCAAGTTATCCATTCACCTTCCAATCCTGTTGTACTTGGTTTCCCTTGGTTGGTGGAACATAATCCTGTTATTGATTGGGCTAAGGGAGAGATACTGTCTTGGAGTCCTGCTTGTTTTGGGACTTGTTTAATACCCATTCAGCATGTCGGTGCCCTGAACACACCCACAGCTCCTCCATTGTCTACAGAGGTTCCTGACCAATACTCCGCCCTCAGGGCTGTATTTGATAAAAGAGAGGCAGAGAAACTGCCTCCACATAGACCATATGATTGTGCCATAGATATTCATCCTGGTACCATCCCTCCTCGAGGCAAAGTATATCCTCTTTCCATAAAGGAGAACCAAATTATGGAGGAGTACATAAAGGAGAATTTGGAGAGAGGTTTTATCCGACGTTCCTCTTCTCCAGCAGGGGCTGGGTTCTTTTTTGTGTCTAAAAAAGAGGGAGATTTACGCCCGTGTATCGATTATAGGGGGCTTAACAAGATCACCATTAAGAACGTGCACCCTATCCCTCTCATATCAGAACTGTTCGACAGGTTAAGGGGTCAGCAGTATACACAAAACTTGATTTAAGAGGAGCTTACAACCTGATACGTATAAAAGAGGGGCATGAGTGGAGAACAGCATTTAACACCAGGAGTGGGCATTATGAATACTTGGTCATGCCTTTCGGTCTTTGTAATGCTCCAGCGGTATTCCAGGATTTTATTAATGATGTGCTCAGAGATTTCTTACAAACCTTTGTTATAGTATACCTAGACGATATATTGATTTACTCTCCCGATCTGAAAACCCACCATGCACATGTCAAACAGGTATTAGCAAAATTACTGGACAATGGTCTTTATTGCAAACTAGAGAAGTGTTTATCCGACATTACTACTGTGAAATTCCTTGGGTATATTATCACTCCAGAAGGTTTTGAGATGGATCCTTCTAAACTCACGGCCATCTCAGAATGGCCTCTCCCTCCAGGTCTCAAGGCCATACAGAGGTTTCTGGGGTTTTCCAACTATTATAGGAGATTTATCAAGAATTATTCCGCTGTAGCCTCCCCTATCATTAATATGACACGTAAAGGTCTGAAGAACCAGATCTGGTCTTCTCAATCCAAAAAAACATTCGAAGCCCTCAAACAAGCTTTCACTTCCGCTCCCGTGTTACAGCATCCTGATCCCAGGATTCCGTTTGTTCTTGAGGTTGATGCTTCCGAGATAGGCATTGGGGCTGTCCTGTCTCAAAGAGAGTCTCCAGGAAAACCTCTACATCCTTGTGGGTTCTTTTCAAGAAAATTATCACCAGCAGAACGCATTTATGATATCGGTAACAGAGAATTGCTTGCTATTGTGTCTGCCCTATCAGAGTGGAGACATTTGTTGGAAGGTACTCTTGACCCTTTATTGATAATTACTGATCATAAGAACCTTACGTACATCGGGGATGCTAAACGTTTGAACGGGAGACAGGCCAGGTGGTCATTGCTACTGTCTCGGTTTAATTTTGTATTGACTTACAGACCAGGTGACCGCAATGTAAAGGCTGATGCCTTATCTCGTCAATATGACCCGTATGAATCTAATACACAAGACCACAATCCTATAGTTCCTCCTGAACGTATTGTGGCTTCCACAGTCTTGTCTGTCTCCTCGCCTTTCCTGGAACGCCTCCAGGCAGTTCAAGTAGGGGCTCCACCTGACAAGCCTCCAGATATGTTGTTTGTACCTGAAAAGAAAGACAAGAATTACTCACAATGTTTCATGATTCTAAACCAGCAGGTCATCCTGGTATTACTAAGACTCTTACCAGTATCTCCAGACAGTTTTGGTGGCCCACCATGCGACAGGACGTACGTCTGTTTGTTTTGGCTTGTCAAGTCTGTGCCAGAAGCAAAACCAGTAAATCCTTGCCTGTCGGTCTATTGCAGCCTTTACCCATGCCTAAGAGGCCTTGGTCTCATCCATCTATGGATTTTATTGTGCACTTGCCGAAGTCAAAGGGCCATACTGTGGTTCTGACAGTTGTAGACCGCTTCTCCAAAATGGCTCATTTTGTCCCTCTACCTAAGCTTCCTACAGCCAAAGAACTGGCGGTTGTATTCGCTAGAGAGATTGTATGAATACATGGGGTTCCGTCTGAAATAGTCTCTGACAGAGGAGCCCAGTTCGTCTCTCGTTTCTGGAGGGTTTTCTGTGCAGAGATGGGGGTGCGATTGGCCTTCTCTTCAGCATATCATCCACAAACCAATGGGGCAGCAGAGAGGGCAAATCAGGGTCTCGAGCAGTACATACGTTGCTTTTCCACACAACAACAAGACAATTGGTCGGAGTTGTTGCCCTGGGCTGAGTATGCGCGTAATAACGCCGTTAACGAGACCACTGGCCACTCTCCTTTTTCTGCCATCTATGGATTTTTCCCTCCGGCTCTACCGCTTCAGTTTACTGAACAGGCCATCCCGGCTCTCAAGGACCATCTCACTCAACTGCAAGAGATTTGGAGACAGATTCGAGAAAATATGGAGCGCAATGTTGCTGTCCAGAAACGCAAGGCTGACAGGCATAGGTTACAAGCTCCCTCCTATAACGTGGGGGATAGAGTTTGGTTGTCCACTAGGAACGTGAAGTTGCGGGTGCCTTCTATGAAAATGGCACCTCGGTTTATGGGTCCATATAAGATCATTCGCCGCATTAATCCTGTGGCTTATGCTCTTGCCCTTCCTAAACATCTTCGCATGCACAACGTCTTCCACACCTCCCTACTGAAGCCATTGTTGTGTAACAGGTACACGCAGGTCGTTCCTCCTCCTCCACCTATTCAGGTTGATGGTGAATCTGAGTATGAGGTTAGGAAGGTTTTGGATTCTAGGCTGTGCAGGGGCGCTCTGCAGTACTTGGTCGATTGGGTGGGTTATGGTCCAGAAGACCGGTCCTGGATTCCAGCTTCCGACATGTCTGCCTATAGGTTGGTCAGGGCGTTCCATGTCTCGCACCCCGATCGCCCTGGTGGTCGTCCTGCCGCTCGTCCTGTTGGTCGTCTGGTGGCCTCACGTGGAGAGGGGGTACTGTAACGTTGGGAGCTTCCAGCCCTACCTGTGTGCTTGAGGGCAGCATGTCTGATGCTGTTCGCTGACCAATGCCCGGTTTAAATGGAGACAGGCAGGGAGGTGGTTGCATGAGGTGCGGCTTGAGTGGGGGGCGTGGTCTGGTGAAGGTCTTTAAAAACCCTCAGTGTATTCTCAGCAGTTGCCAGATCGTGGTTATCTATACCTGAGCTCCTTGTACCTGACTGCTATATTGAATTAACCCGTTATTGACCTCTGCTTGTTTCTGACAATTCTGCCTTCTGTTGCCCTAGACCTTTTTCTTGTACTACGCCACTGCTCTGATATCGACCCGGCTATTCCATTTGACCATTCTGAACTCTGTATTCCTGATTCTGGCTCGGCTGACTACTCCCCGTGTTGTTTTTTTTTATAATTCTTTATTTAAAGTGTCAAAATGGCAATGCAAAACAAAACAACCCCCCGAAGGGGGTGCACATAGTGACATGCTATGAAATACCACCTTATTTTCAAGGAAAACATCGAAACATAATAACAAGATTAAAGACATAAAATAAGAAGAAAAAAGAAAAGAAAGAGAAGAGAAAAAGAAAAGGGGAAAAGTGGGAGGGGGGGGGCACCATCTCAAATAAGTCATACATAACTGAGTACATCTCTGAAAGAAAACCCGCAGAGGGTTATATGGAGCCGAGCCCGAAATCTGCACTCCTACTCCGGCTCAAAGTCCAACCAGGGCGACCACACCCGAAAGAACTGCTGCATGGTGCCATGAACCATGGCAGACAAACGATCCATGGTCATATTGTCCCGAATATTAATTTTGACTCTATTCACAGTAGGGAGGGATAGCGCTCTCCATCCGTGTGCCACTGCCCTTCTAGCTGCCAAGGCTATTTTGTGAAGGAGTTTGTTCTCTGATCTTGTCAAGGGTTCCTGAGACCTGTGTAACAAGAAAGTCCAGGGATCCAAGTCCACCGGTCGACCCAGTACCGACTGTACCAGGTTTCGCATCTGCGACCAGAATCTCTGGATGTTGGGGCATGTCCACCACATATGGTAAAAGGAACCCTTATTGCCACACCCCCTCCAGCA
Organism: Leptobrachium leishanense; assembly: GCA_009667805.1. Lineage (NCBI taxonomy): Eukaryota > Metazoa > Chordata > Amphibia > Anura > Megophryidae > Leptobrachium > Leptobrachium leishanense. The sequence continues at coordinate 34,736,473 of CM019063.1, read as the reverse complement.
GAGGTCCGAGGGACAGTTACCCATATGTGACAGCTGCGAGGGGGAGGTGTACCACCTGAACAACATTTTAAAGGCTTGTTCCTGGTGCCCCACATTAATGGAGCAGTGTGCCACATTGTCCCAAATGTCCTCCCAGTCCTCCCCAGGAAGCTCCTCGCCCACGTCGCGTTCCCAGCGATGTGTATACAATAGCGGTCCCCATTCCGAGGAGCCAGAGACCAGGGAAATGTAAAGAGTGGAAATCAGCGCTTTCGGCAGCGAGGGCGAGAACACAGCAGTTCAAAGGACGAAAGCGGTGTAAGTGCTGCCCGTCGTACAGCCTGAGTCCGGGCAAAATCCGACAGCTGTATATAGCGAAAATAATCCGCCGGCGACATCCGACCCCTAGACTGCAGGTCCCCAAAGGTCAGCGGAGCTCCTCCATGAAACAGATGATGTACCCGTTGCAGGCCCAGGTCTTCCAGAGCTGCAAAAGGTCGAGGGGACAGACCCGGAAGAAAACTACGGTTCCGGAAAATTGGAGACATAGGTGACCAGTCCGAGGAGAGCGAGTGTTTAAGTCGTAGCTTATCCCATATTCTGAGGGAATTGATGGTGGCCGAGCAGGCTGATCGCAACAGAGGTCTGTGGGCTTTGGGCAACCAAAAGTAAAATTGAGGGAGATCCGGAGCAAACAGGTGCGACTCCAGATCCGCCCAACGGTGCGTACCAGGTGGAGCATGGAACATTGCAAATTGAGCCAGCTGGGCAGCATAATAATAATACAGCAGACTTGGCACCCCCAGACCCCCCCTGTCTCTAGGCCTATGCAGAACCTTCCGCGAGACTCTGCGGCGTTTGTGGTTCCAGATAAAATTATCGATCTGCCCTTGCAAGTGCTTCAGAGAGGCAACCTCCACCGGGACGGGCAGGGTCTGAAACAAATACAATAGGCGAGGCAACAGGGTCATCTTAACACAAGCCACTCGTCCCACCCACGAAATGGCATAGTCATCCCAGGTAGTCAGATCTGTAATCAGTCGGGTGAACATGGCGTCGTAATTAGCCCTATAAAGCTCCGCTGGGTCACTCGTCAGCCATATCCCCAGGTATTTCAAGGAGTCAGGAGAGAAGTGAAAGCCTGTAAGGGAGCGCAAATCATCCACCTCCCCCTGTGACAGCCCCAAAGGCATAGCCCGGGATTTGTCTAAGTTTACAGTATATCCCGAAACCTCCGAAAAGGACTTCAGAAGAGCCAGAAAAGGGGGATCGACGTCAGGGGGTTCGTCATCGTCAGCAGCACGTCATCTGCATAAGCAGATACTAAAAATTCCTCCTGCCCCACAGACATCCCCGAGATTGAGGTAGATCCACGGATAAGGGCCAATAGTGGTTCCAAGGACAGGGCAAAAAGGAGGGGGACAGAGGACAGCCCTGACGCGTCCCGTTACCTATCGTGAAATACTCTGGTGTCGCTCCCTGGGTCAGAATCCTTGTAGGAGGGGCTACATATAGAAGCTCCAGGGCCACCCGAAACCGAGGAGGAAAGCCCCATTGCTCCAGCAAGCTGAACATATATGGCCACTCCACTCTGTCGAACGCCTTCTCCGCATCCAAAGAAAGAAGCAGAGAAGGCGTCCGAGAGACCCCCGCCCACTCAATCAAGACCGCCGCCCGCCTAGTGTTTTCAAATGACTGTCTACAAGGGATGAACCCCACCTGGTCGTGTGGTGAACAAGCGAGGGCATCAGGGGCCCCAGTCTGTTCGCCATTAATTTAGTAAAAATTTTATAGTCCACATTCAACAAAGAAATAGGGCGGTGACTCTGTGGAGGGCTGGGTCCTTACCCTCCTTAGGGATTAACACCACGTCTGAGCGTAGAAAATCCTGGGCCACCGGTCGGCCATCCAGGAGAGAGTTATATAGCCTGGTTAGGTATGGAATCAGACAAGGAGAGAAGCTTTTATAATAAAAGGCTGGTAGGCCATCGGGGCCAGGAGATTTGTGGGGCTTCATCTGCTTTATAACCGGAAGGATCTCCTCGTCGGTCACTACTCTCTCCAAACCCTCCTGGGAGGATTGGGCAATCTCCGGACCCTGCCATCGCGCCAGAAAATCCTTCACCCTCTGCATATGGTCAGAGTTGGAGAAAGAATGTTCCGGGGAATGGTTATAGAGTTGGTTAAAATAAGCTGTGAAGATGGAATTAATCTCCTGTGGCAGCGTAGTAGCGCCCCCCGCAGGGGTACGAGCCGATGTGACCATCCGAGATCTACCGCTCCTCTTTAATTTATTTGCCAACATTGTATGAGCTTTATTCGAATATTCATAGAAGGTCCGCTTTGACCAGGCCAGGGACCGGGCCGCATCCGACACCAGAAGTGCCCGAATCTCCTGCCTCACCAAGAGCAGATTCTCATAGTCTCCCTCCAATTGGGTCAGTTTGTGAATTCGTTCACTTTCCGCCAACTGGAGCTGTAATTCAGTCAGGCGCTGGAGCCTCTCCCTCTTTAGTCTGCTACCCACCTGAATAAGGTGGCCTCTAATAACCGCCTTATGGGCAAGCCAAAGGACATCAGGACCCACGTCTTCTGTGTCATTTGTGTCGAAGTAAGTGGTCAATTTTCCCGTAAGTTCGGCCACTATCTCCGGGTCCTGCAAGAGTGAAGAATTCAATCTCCAGGACCAGGCTGCCTTAATTCCGGGGAGCGAAAATCTCAGGGATATCGGTGCATGTCCGACCAGCTAATATGCCCTATCCCCGTACCCGTGACCCACTTGGAGCGATCTACGGGGAAGGAGGAAGAGATCTATTCTAGAGTATGAGGAGTGAGGGGGGAGTTAGAAGGTATAGTCATGGTCCCCCGGATGCTGAAGCCTCCAGACGTCTAAGAGGTTCGAGTCAGTCATCAGTTGAGCTAACAATTTATCCTGCGGGGAGTCAGGTCGCGGGAGCGCCGGGGATCCCTGCCCTCTCCTGTCAATCGCCGGGACCGGCGCTGCGTTAAAGTCGCCCCCAGTACTAAAAAAGAGTCGGCGTTGTCACGGATCAAGGATTTCAGGTGAGACCAGAACGAGGCGTCAGGGACATTTGGGGCATATACGTTAAGAGTGTCACCGCCGTTGCAGCTATCGTCCCCCTCAGCAATACATAACGGCCGTCAGCGTCGCAATCTGTATGGAGCACGTGAAGCGGACAGGACTTGTGCAATATGATCGCCACCCCTCTGCGCTTAGAGTCTGAGGATGCCAAGAAAGAGCGGGGAGAACATGCGATCAGTGAGACTGAACTGGCGTGTCTTCTGAAAATGAGTTTCCTGCAAAAAAGCAATGTGACATTGCGAACGTCGCAGGTCGCGCATGACCAGTCTGCGTTTCGCTGGGGAATTCAAACCCTTGACATTCTGTGAAAGCAATTTTATCTCAGTCAGCATATCGACCCTTCAGAGGAGAAATGCTAGAGACACGCCAGTGCAATGACACCAGGGATGGGGCCCCCCAATGGACAAAAGAGGGAAAACAGGAAGGGAAGAAAAAGAAGGAAAAGAACAGACAAAAAGAAAAACCATACAACCCAGCAACAACCGGTCTTACCCTCCGCCGGTCAAACCCCAAGGAGGCGATTCCAGGAGTCGTATCCCCCCCAACCAAATCATGGGGGATCACAAGAGCGACGTCTCCGGGATCACCCCCGAGCATCAAAAAAGAAAAAACCCTTCCTCCCCCCCAACAGGACCACGCGCCCCAGGCGTAGCTATTCATAGCCAGAGCGGACTCCATGTCCCCAAGCCTACATGAACAACCCAACAGAGGTATACAAGAAAAAATTGTGCATAAGAGAGTTCTTATTAGAATGAACGCATCAAACTGTGTAGGTTGGGGAAATGCTCAGAACGACTCGAAACAGAGGGCGTCCGACACGGATCACGGATCACCTCCCGGCCTGTTGGGCAAGGCCCAGTCCTCCGCAGGTCGGGGGCCGCCAATAAAGGATTGAAAAATGTCCAGTGGACAAACAGGAAGCCAGAGACATCCCTCACCGCGGGCCACGGCCTCCTCCATCTGGTACCCTTACCCAGTGGGTGGATAGGAGAGGTGCCTCCTCCGGGGGTACAAACAGACGCTGGGCCTCCTCCGAGGGAGGGCAGTTTAAACGTGCAAAAAACGGTCCAGGGTCTGCTTGAGGTAGAAGAACGGAAATCTTGTCTCCTGCAAAGGCCATCAGCTTAAAAGGGAATCCCCAGGCATAACGAATGTGGTGGCGGGAAAGATGAGAGGTGATAGGACGCCACTGCCTACGGCGCTGTAGAGTCTCCGGTGCAATATCCTGATATAAGGCCAGTGCGGAATTTTCATATTCCACTGCCGATTCTCTGCTGCGACGCATAACCTCCTCCTTGCTGTAAAATAGTGCATTCGAAAGATAACATCGCGGGGCTGCGTGCTGTCCTTCCTAGGGGCTCTGAGCGCTCGGTGCACCCTGTCTAAGAGCATTCTGTCCGGGGGCACCTCAGGGGCAATGCGTCGCACTATGCCCAGCAGCGTCGCCTCTAGGTCCCGAGCCGCCACCGACTCGGGAAGGCCCCTCAGGCGGATATTATTACGACGTGACCTGTTAGACAAATCCTCCATGGCGAGCTCCAAGCGTTCCATTCTGCCGTGGATGTGGTCTGTGCGGCGAGCCATCTCATTATGGGCCCCCACTATCTCCTCCGCTGCCTCCTCCAGTTCCGCCGTGCGCGCGCCCAAGGCCCGGAGTTCTGTCCTCACCTCTGATGTCAGCTTAGCCATTTCCTCAGCCAGAAAGGTCTGCATGTCTCCCATTTTTAACAAGACGTGGGAGATATCCGCTTTAGAAGCAGGCTGTGCGTCCGTTCGAGTGTCTGCCTGTCGGGGGCTGGGCCCAGCACCCCTCGTGGCGCCGCCATCTTGAGCTTCCTCCACACTGCGACTCCTAAAGATCGGCGCCACCTCCGTCCCTCGGGATTTCGCGCGTTTGCCCTGAACACTGCCCGGCATGTTCCTGCCTCAGGGGGGAGAGGTATGGGGGATAATAATGTATCCGGTGCTACTTATAAGCTCGGGGGGATCAACGAGACCCGGGAGCTCCTACTGCATGCGGCTGTTCCGGAAGACGTCCCACTCCCCGTGTTGTTAACCCTTTCTGTCTAGCTAGTTTACCTGGCCAATTCTAAGGACCAGACAGTTAGAGATCTTTCACGGCTACTCTGTTGGTAGCTTCTGGGCTCTGTGGAGTGTGGGGCGTTAAGTACTGCGTGGTGGGATCTGGGAACCGTGACACTAGCGATGCGGGAATAAAGGCTGAGACACACTGAGTGTGTAGCGACGCATAGTTTAGCGAAGCGAAGCAAACATTTTGCAGGCTTGACTTCACTCTGCTCCGCCTCGCAGCGTGTCTACACTGCATTACGTTTGCTTCTCACCGCACTGGACAGGAATCCACTAACTAAATTAAAATGTACACACAAAAACGTTTTATTTTCACAAAGCACATGTTATATAGGCAAAAAAAGTTTCTACTAAATAAAATACATCAAAAATTACTGTTAATTTAATAAGAATAGTATAAAAATATAAAAAAAGCTAACCCCTTATCATATATATTATAGGGACATGGAGCGCTGTGTATAGAGTAGGGATGCATTGATACCACACACAGACATATACGTATATATAAACACGCAGATATACAGTTGTGTTCAAAATTATTCAACCCCCACTGAAATTGAGTGTTTTGGCCAGTTTGACATTGATTTTGATCATTCAGTCATCTTGCTTACAATTAAATCAAAGAGGCACGTGTAGGTCAGACAAATATAACATAACATTTATAATGAAATAACCACAAATGTCTTTTCTGTGCTCACATCATTATCAGTTTTATTTAACCCCCAAGTGACATTCAATCTTAGTACTTAGTACAACATCCTTTTACAGTTATAACAGCTCTTAGGCTAGGGACAGATGAGCGCATTTTCTGCGGCCACCGTCAAAATGTACGTCGATGCGTGCGCACGCATTTTTTCACGGAATACGCTTAAGTGGTCAGACGATGCGCAATTCTGGACGTATTTCATGACGATGGGGTGAAAAGAAGTCTAGGGAAATCCGGCTGTTTGAACGTTATGTTGGCCGCACACTAGCAGCGTCTGACATCTCCTAATCACGCACACACGCTGCTATGCGGCTGCAGCGCACTTTGTACGTCAGTAGCAGCGGTTTCACGTTCTGATAAAAATGCGTTCATTTGCTGGTTGCGTGGTGTCGGCGCACTTTCGTACGCACGTACTGCGTATATTGGCCGTTATGTGCTGCTACTGCCGCCGTGATTTAGTGCGCCTGCACGCGCGTTCCGACTGCCCCACTCTGACCCTAGCCTTAAACGTGAAGTATAGCTTGACACCAGTGTCTTGCAGCGTTCTACGGGTATCTTCGCCCATTCATCATGGGCAAAAGCCTCCAGTTCAGTCACATTCTTAGGCTTGCGCACTGCAACTGCTTTCTTTAAGTCCCACCAGAGGTTCTCAATCGGATTTAAGTCAGGTGACTGCGATGGCCACTCCAAAATGTTCCAGCCTTTAATCTGCAACCATGCTCTAGTGGACTTGGAGGTATGCTTGGGATCATTGTCCTGTTGAAAGGTCCAACGTCTCCCAAGCCTCAGGTTTGTGACGGACTGCATCACATTGTCATCCAATATCTCCTGGTACTGAAGAGAATTCATAGTACCATAAAACACGCTGAAGCTTCCCTGAACCTGCAGAAGCAAAACAGCCCCAAAGCATGATTGACCCCCCGCCATGCTTCACAGTAGGCAAGGTGTTCTTTTCTTCATAGGCCTTGTTCTTCCTCCTCCAAACATAGCGTTGATCCATGGGCCCAAACAGTTCTAATTTTGTTTCATCAGTCCACAGAACACTATCCCAAAACTTCTGTGGTTTGTCCACATGACTTTTGGCATACTGCAGTCGACTCTTCTTATTCTTTGGAGACAGCAAGGGGGTGCGCCTGGGAGTTCTGGCATGGAGGCCTTCATTACGCAGTGTGCGCCGTATTGTCTGAGCTGAAACTTCAGTACCCACCACATCTGACAAATCTTTTCTCAGTTCCTCAGCAGTCACACGGGGACTTTTCTCCACTCTACGCTTCAGGTAGCGCACAGCAGTCGAAGTCAGCATCTTCTTTCTGCCACGACCAGGTAGCGTTTCAACAGTGCCCTTTGCCTTGAATTTGCGAATGATGCTTCCTATGGTCTCTCTTGGTATGTTTAACATCTTTGCAATCTTCTTATAGCCATTGCCCTTCCTGTGAAAAGTAATCACCTCTTCTCTTGTCTTCCTGGACCATTCTCTTGACTTCACCATGTTTGTAACCTCACCAGTAAATGTCTAGAAGGAGCTGAGTATCACAGTCATTTTAAAGTTGCCTAATTGGTGCTTATTATGCTTTATTGCTGCTCCGTGACATCCACAGGTGTTTTCAATACCTGATTGAAAACACTTGAATGAACCTCTGTTCTTCAGAGTGGTAGTCTTTAAGGGGTTGAATAATTGTGTCAATGAAGAATTCACAAAAGAAACATTTACTACTGTATTACAAAACCAATTGATGTCATTTTAGTTGCATATGGTTCTTTAAAAAGTCCTTGTAGGATTTCATTCTGAATACAATTACAAATGTACACTAAATTCCCTAAAACCCTTTACAGCATTGGGGGTTGAATAATTTTGAACACAACTGTATATATACACCCACCCACAGACCTCAGACCATATATACACATACGCACATGGGGGGGTGGCATGTGGACAATCTCAACTAAATGCGCCCCCCATTTGGCTGATCCCTCCAGAAGAAATGTTGAACCCCACAGAGCAGAGAATATATATATTATTCTCTGCTCTATTGGGTTCAACATTTCTTCTGGAGGGATCAGCCAAATGTGGGGGGGGGGGGGTGGGCAATTAGTTGCCAAAATGTGTGTGTAATACAAGTCTGGATGTATATATTTATAAGAATATAGCTATATATCTTATCTATATATCATACCTGCCCTTACCTTCCCCTATAAATTTGCTAAAAATATACACACAAAAAAAAAAACCACTGCCTGAGACCCCGCGCAGCCCACATGCCACCCCCTCTACCTGGCTGAGTGTATATAATATACATAATTAAATACATTCAGCCAGGTAGAGAAAGAAAACAAAAAGGTTTTATTTTATGTTCCCGAGGACATTTAAAAATGTCCTCGGATTTTATTTTTTTTAGAAATGTGTTGCCTTACCTTAGCCTGGTGGTCAGTGGGGGCTCCCTGGATCCTGGTTGTGGGGGGGTCTGCGTGGCCGCAGGTGCAGTGGCTCCCTCCCTGCGCTGTCTGTCTCTGCCACATGCACCCGGATGGCTAGCCCGCACAGTCGCAGCTCTGTCATCCAGCGGCCGCATGCTTCTCAAGGGGATCCTTCGGAGGCCCCTGCAGGCTGCCCTCTACAGTGCCTGATTAGAGGGCCGCGTCTGCCTGATGTTTTAGTAACAAGAATGTTTTATCCCATAGTGTGATGCCCCGCGCCGCGGTCGGACCGCGGCCGCCATGTTGGGACGCCTGGCAGACTCACCTGAGGTCCCTCGTGGCGCGTGGCTCCCTGGTTCCGGCCTGCAACTCGAGGGAGGAGATCCAAGATGCGTCCCACGCCGTCTCCGCGATCCATCTGAGCGGAGGTCGGGCGCGCATGCGCGATCGTCCATCCTGGAACATGAAAACTCAGGTACTCTGGCGCCCTCTGCTGGTCAAGTTAAGGTACTGCATTCCACCTGCACTGAAGATCCTCGCATACCACCAATTAATCTGCCAAGCACTCAGGTATCTCAATTCCACCTGCGAGTCCCAGGTGAACGGTGTTCGTATGATTCCCTGAGCCCTATTTAAACCTGCCGCTTTCTCCAGCTCACTAACCAGGTGATACTGTGGTTCCACCACGTTACCCAGTGGTTCCCTTCGTGCTACGCTAAGGACATCCGGACTTCCGTTTCCTGCTTCCAAGGTGCCAGTCCTGCTTTCGCCCTGCTTCCAAGGTGCCAGTCCTGCTTTCGCCCTGCTTCCAAGGTGCCAGTCCTGCTTTCGCCCTGCTTCCAAGGTGCCAGCCCTGCTTTCGCCCTGCTTCCAAGGTACCTGTCCTGCTTTCGCCCTGCTTCCAAGGTGCCAGTCCTGTTTTCGCCCTGCTTCCAAGGTGCCAGTCCTGCTTCCGTTCCTGCTTCCAAAGTGCAAGTCCTGCTTCTGTTCCGGTTGCCACACGGTACCAGCTTTACTTCCATTCCACACTTGCCATCACAAGTGCCCGTACCATTCCCAGGCTTGTCTCCACGACATCAGTACCGGACCCTGTCCTCAAATCCCTACGACTTTCCGTTCTGGACTTTTACTTCTGCCAAAGAAACCTTGCATTACGTTTATTCTGGACTTTCATTTCTGCCAAAGAAACCTTGCATTACGTTTGTTCTGGACTTATATTTTGTTGCCTTCAGTAAAGCTCTATTAGTTATATTCCTTCTGGTCTCCTCTTTCGGCTTGCTATTGGGGTCCATACACCCAACACCACACAGGGGTTCAAGCCTCTGTCCTTACAGAATAACCTGGTTTTAAAAACATGGAACCCGCAAGCTCGAACCAAATCCTTGCTGTACTTACAGAACAAGTATCAGCACTAACCAAGGTGGTACAGAAACTACAAACCGGCCAAGAATCCTTATTGCATAAGGAAAGAAGCCGTGCTGAGAATGCTGCATTACCTCCATCACCATCTGGCTCTGTGATACAGCAGGTGGATCTGCCCGCTCCCGAACCCAGAGTCAACATGCCTGAACGATTTGCCGGTGATCGCACAAGGTATCGTACGTTCATCACCGCATGTGAGCTCATGTTTTCACTTTGCCCACGTACCTATGGATCAGACTCTGTGAAGGTGAGGTCAGCCATCTCCTTACTGTCTGGACCTCCACAGGAATGGGCCTTCCAGTTACTACGTGAAGGAAGCCCCCTATTGACTTCCTGGGGTTCCTTCGTCCGGGCTATGAATCCTATCTATGATGACCCCCTAAGGTCTTCTGCTGCTTTAACCACCATCCGACATCTAAAACAAGGAAGACGACCGGTGGAGGACTACGTCTCTGAGTTCCGGGCGGTGGCAGCCGATACAGGCCTGAATGATGTGGGCCTTAAAGATCACTTTCGTCATGGTCTTTCCGAACAACTGAAAGACGAATTGGCTCGTATAGGAGTACCTACTTCCTTGGAGGCCTTGATTACCCAGTCTCTGGTCTTGGACCAGCGCTTCAGAGAACGACGTCAAGAGAGACTCTCTAATACTCCTTTCACGCCTCCTCGAAGACACGAACCTTCCCCTGTGACTTCTCCACGACCGACCTCCTCCTCTTCAAGTCCCGAACCCATGGAGATTGGCACTATTAAAGGTCCGCTGTCGTCCTCTGAGCGTGATAGACGTCGCACCCAGTATCTCTGCCTATACTGCGGCCAACCAGGTCACCTGTTGCGTGGCTGCCCTACACGACCACCACGTCCTTCTGAAAGAGGTAAGAGCCATCTTACTATTGCCTCTCTGCAAAGTGTGGTCGGCTCCGCTTCTACTCACCTAACTATTCCTGTCACCTTACAGTGGGGAGATAGAAGCGTTGAATTGAACGCCATCATCGACTCCGGAGCCAGTAACAGCTTCTTTGATCTATCCCTTGCCACCTCCTTGGCTGTTCCTACCCAACTAAAAAAGAAACCCGTACCTCTGCATATGGTAGATGGAAGCACCCTACGCACCGGTCCAGTTACCCATGAAACCATCCTCTTGAAGCTCCTAATCGGAACCAAGCACCAAGAAAGTCTTCAGTGGGATATCGTTCCTTCCCCCCTATTTCCTATAGTACTGGGACTTCCTTGGCTTCGTACCCACAACCCGTATATTGATTGGTCTTCCAATACCGTTTCCTTTCCATCTTGTCACTGCCGAGTCCACTGCATGAATGGCTCCAACTCCGAGAAAGTCGCCTTTTCCACCTATCCATCTTCCACACTGCCACCTAAATATTCAGACTTTCAAGACGTATTTGAGAAAAAAGGGGTCGATACACTTCCTCCACACAGAGAGTACGACTGTCCTATTGACCTCCTTCCAGGAGCACCCATACCCCACGGACGTATCTTCAACCTGTCTGTTCCCGAATCACAGTCTCTAAAGGACTATATCGAAGACAGTCTCGCAAAAGGATTCATCCGGCACTCCACCTCTCCTGCTGGAGCAGGTATCTTCTTCGTTGGGAAAAGAGATGGCGGTCTCCGCCCTTGCGTTGACTATCGGGCACTAAACGCAATCACAGTACGGAACCGATACCCGCTCCCATTGATTCCTGAACTACTCGATAGGGTGAAGGATGCGTGTATTTTTACGAAGATTGATCTTCGCGGAGCGTACAACTTGGTCCGCATGAGAGAAGGAGACGAGTGGAAGACCGCCTTCCGATCCCGATATGGGCACTTCGAGTATCTCGTCATGCCGTTTGGGTTATGTAATGCTCCAGCCGCCTTCCAGCATTTTCTCAACGATATCTTCCGCGACGTTCTGGATACCTTCCTTGTGGTCTACCTCGACGATCTCCTGGTGTACTCTCGAACCATCCAAGAACATACGCAACACGTCCGTCTTGTGCTATCTCGTCTCCGTCAACATAAGTTATACGGTAAAATTGAAAAGAGCACCTTTGAAAAGTCCTCTATAGAATTTCTGGGATATGTCTTATCACCAGGACATATCGAAATGGATAAAGCAAAAATCAAAGCAATCCTGGACTGGCCGACACCCAGAGACAAAAAGATGGTTCAGCAATTTATGGGATTCGCCAATTTTTATCGTCGCTTCATTCGGTCCTTCTCTCATCTCACCGCACCCATCACCTCCCTGACCAAGAAAGATGTGAGATTCTGTTGGACTGAAGAAGCTCAGCGGGCATTCAATAAACTGAAAGAAAGCTTCACCCAAGCCCCAATCCTGAAACAGCCAGACATCAACCTGCCATATTCCCTAGAAACCGACGCCTCTGATATTGCCCTAGGAGCGATACTCTCCCAAAAATCCGGAATCAAGAACCTTCTGCATCCCGTGGCCTTTTATTCCAGACGTCTTACCCCAGCCGAAAAGAATTACAGTGTAGGTGAGAAAGAACTCCTGGCAATCAAGAGTGCCCTTGAGGAATGGAGACACCTCCTCGAAGGGGCAAAACATCCTGTGGTCGTCTACACGGACCACCGTAATTTGGAATATCTTCGCACCGCCAAAAGATTGCGACCTCGACAAGCCAGATGGGCGTTATTCTTCGCCCGCTTTCTGTTGCACATCACCTACAGACCTGGAGTAAGAAATGGTAAGGCAGATGCCCTTTCCCGTCGGTACGACTCAGACGCCTTTCCCTTCCACCACACAAACCGACTCCATCCTACCTAACGACTTCTTCTGCGCTTCTCAAGGGTCCTTAATAGACAATATAAAGAAATATAGTCTTCAACCACCGACTGACATCCAAGGACTCCTATCCAACGATGGTCTCTTCTATCATGGCGAACAAATATACGTCCCTCCTGAGATTCGTCTACAGGTATTGCAACACTCCCACGACATCCCGGCCGCTGGACATGGTGGCATCAAGAAAACCATATAGATGCCGTATATCGGTACTTCTGGTGGCCATCCGTGAAGAAAGACATCGTCGCCTTTGTATCCTCTTGTTCTGTCTGTGCACGCAACAAACAACCCCGCACCCATCCTGCTGGTCTTCTACAACCCCTGGCTCCACCGCTGCATCCGTGGAAAGACATTTCGATGGACTTTATAGTAGATCTTCCCCCTTCACATCGATACACCACCATCCTGGTGGTGGTAGACCGCTGTACCAAGATGGCCCATTTCATACCAGCGGTAGGTCTACCCACAGCGGCTGAAACAGCCACCTTGTTCATCAAGGAGGTGTTCCGACTCCATGGTACTCCTCGTTCCATTGTTACTGATAGAGGATCTCAGTTTACTTCCCGTTTCTGGTCCCAAATGTGTCGTAGCTTAAAAATTGCGAGGTGTCTCTCTTCAGCCTTTCATCCACAGAGTAATGGCCAGACGGAGCGGACAAATCAGACACTAGAACAATATCTTCGTTGCTTCACCACGCATCTCCAAGACGACTGGCTGGACGTCATACCAACTGCTGAATTTGCGTACAATAATCAGGTACATTCATCAACTCGTTTCTCACCTTTCTTTGCCAACTACGGTTATCATCCTAGCACTCTTCCGGAAATGCCGCTCAACACTCCAGTTCCAGAAGTGTCAACCCGCTTGAGAACCCTACGCGGCCAACTACGAACGCTACGCCATCAGCTACGACTAGCCCAGCAGAACCAAAAGAAATATGCTGATCGTGGTCGCAAAGAAGCTCCTGTGTATGCACCTGGAGATAAGGTGTTACTATCCACGGCTCATCTCCGTTTGGATTGCCCTTCAAAGAAGCTGGGTCCTCGCTACATTGGCCCGTTCCCGGTCCTCAGAATGGTTAACTCCGTTGCGGCCCGCTTAACTCTTCCTCCTTCCTACAGGATCCATCCTGTCTTCCATGTATCTCTCTTGAAACCCTGGCATGAGAATCCGTTTCCGATCGGAATGCTAAACCACCTGTTCCTGTGCCTGTATCTGGAGAAGAGGAATTCGAGATTTCACGCATTCTGGATTCGAGACTCCGTTACGGCAGGTTAGAATACCTGGTTCACTGGAAGGGATACGGTCCTGAAGAACGATCCTGGGAACCCAGTGCCAGCGTCCATGCTCCTGCAAAGGTTCGTGCCTTTCATCTCCGTTATCCTTCCAAGCCGTCGATCAAGCGCACCGGGGGTCGCGCCTTGGTGGGGGTCCTGTGATGCCCCGCGCCGCGGTCGGACCGCGGCCGCCATGTTGGGACGCCTGGCAGACTCACCTGAGGTCCCTCGTGGCGCGTGGCTCCCTGGTTCCGGCCTGCAACTCGAGGGAGGAGATCCAAGATGCGTCCCACGCCGTCTCCGCGATCCATCTGAGCGGAGGTCGGGCGCGCATGCGCGATCGTCCATCCTGGAACATGAAAACTCAGGTACTCTGGCGCCCTCTGCTGGTCAAGTTAAGGTACTGCATTCCACCTGCACTGAAGATCCTCGCATACCACCAATTAATCTGCCAAGCACTCAGGTATCTCAATTCCACCTGCGAGTCCCAGGTGAACGGTGTTCGTATGATTCCCTGAGCCCTATTTAAACCTGCCGCTTTCTCCAGCTCACTAACCAGGTGATACTGTGGTTCCACCACGTTACCCAGTGGTTCCCTTCGTGCTACGCTAAGGACATCCGGACTTCCGTTTCCTGCTTCCAAGGTGTGCCAGTCCTGCTTTCGCCCTGCTTCCAAGGTGCCAGTCCTGCTTTCGCCCTGCTTCCAAGGTGCCAGTCCTGCTTTCGCCCTGCTTCCAAGGTGCCAGCCCTGCTTTCGCCCTGCTTCCAAGGTACCTGTCCTGCTTTCGCCCTGCTTCCAAGGTGCCAGTCCTGTTTTCGCCCTGCTTCCAAGGTGCCAGTCCTGCTTCCGTTCCTGCTTCCAAAGTGCAAGTCCTGCTTCTGTTCCGGTTGCCACGGTACCAGCTTTACTTCCATTCCACACTTGCCATCACAAGTGCCCGTACCATTCCCAGGCTTGTCTCCACGACATCAGTACCGGACCCTGTCCTCAAATCCCTACGACTTTCCGTTCTGGACTTTTACTTCTGCCAAAGAAACCTTGCATTACGTTTATTCTGGACTTTCATTTCTGCCAAAGAAACCTTGCATTACGTTTGTTCTGGACTTATATTTTGTTGCCTTCAGTAAAGCTCTATTAGTTATATTCCTTCTGGTCTCCTCTTTCGGCTTGCTATTGGGGTCCATACACCCAACACCACACAGGGGTTCAAGCCTCTGTCCTTACACATAGGCTTCAATGTTAAAAATATTCCCATTTTAATTCAATATCTAATAAACCGTTGCTTATAATATTCTGCAGTAAAGAGTCTCTTTATCTCTAGATTTTTTAGTATTTTTAAAGCATTTTTAATACTTTTTTCAAAAAACTTGAACGTCCCAAAAAGTTCAAAGTTCACGAACTTTCGAATGGCCAATGTTCGAATCGAACTCCGAACCGAACAGCTCATCCCTAGGTGTAATCATTAATGTTACAGAGCCGACTGATTGGGTTAACTCCATGTTTACTGCAGAAAAGCCACGAACAGGAAAATTACAGATATGTCTAGAGCCAAGAGATCTCAATAAGACGATCAAGCGACCTCACTATGCTTTACCTACTCTAGAAGACATCCCAAGCTAGAAGGTGCTCAGTACTTTAGTGTTCTAGATCTAGATGTGGCTATTGGGCTGTTAAGTTCACTGAAAAATACTCCAAACTCACTACTTTTAACACAGTCTTCGTGCGATACAAGGATAAACGTCTTCCTTTCGGAATAATATCAGCCCGAGATGAATTCCAGCAGAATATAGATGTTATTTATGAAGGTTTAAAAGGTGTAACAGCCATAGTTGATGACATCTTTGTGACAGGGGGGTTCTGTGCCCACATTCAGAATGCCCCCTTGCCACCATTATTCCGAAGGAGTACTGGTTCTTGCCCAAACCCACTGAATGCAGGAAATCCTCACAGGGTGAAAAATCTAACTGGGACTGACTTTATTTACAGTTTACAATTGGGAAAACCACACACACACAGGGGGGCGGTTTTATTGACAATGGAAACACGCACAGCGTTGAAACAAAGGATCAGGGAGTAGCACAGGGATCCGGTTAAAGCTGGTTGCTGGGGAAGGGGGGGTTGGTGGAAGCATGTGAAAACAAAGGAATCCATTACTCACAAATACACAAAGGAAAATAACAGCACAGCATATACAGTTACAGTTATACCACAGCAGATTCCACAATAAATACATAGGGGGATATTTATATAACACAGACATCAGGGAATAGGGCACAGAAAACACAAACACCCTGCATCTAGAATTGTATATAAAGACTTTCATAAAGGAAAGGGCAGGGATAAAATATGAAACTTCAGACCTGCACCTCTCACATTGCTTGCATGTGAGCAATATGATGGGGTTAAGAAAAGATGTGTTGGAGCCTCCTCTGAGCAGCAAAGGGGTTAAGATGCATTGGAACCTCCTCTGAGCAGCGAAGGGGTTAAGATGCGATGGAGCCTCCTCTGAGCAGTGAAGGGTTTAGGATGTGAAGCCTTCTAAGTGCAAGCCTTCCAAGTGAGGCACTTAGAGATATTCTGGAGATACTCTGGCGGTAGTCTGAGGTTAGACAGGAGGTAGAAAACCTACAAAAAAGATTTGCTTGTTTTAAATCCATTCTTTCATTTTATAATGGCAGGCTTGGTCCAGTGTAAGAGCTGTCATGCATTTGTTTTTAGATCCAATTTTTGGAGGTTTGGAGGGTTCCTGATATGTAGGCAGTTCTCTTTATTGCAGCAGGAAATTGCCTGTTTGAAGTCTGAGATTTGTAAATTGTCTGTTAGACAAACTCAAGCTATGACTGTTACAAAGCCACTGCCACAGAGGCCTCCTAGGAGCGGCAGATGGACTACTGTAGGATCTGGTAGACTTAGAGTTATGGATAGAAGGCATGTCCCACAGTCTGTGGCTCTTCTTAATTCTTTTGAGGCACTTTCAGAGTGTAGTGGTAAGACGGATGTAGGCTCAGAAACCAAAGTTGAGGAACCACCATCCCCTATGCCTAAGGTATGCAAGACTGCAACCAAGGACAAAAAGGAAAAGGTGGGACTTGATAGAAGGCAATTGTTGCTGGGTGATTCTATCATAAGAGGTTTTGAGCTGGAGAGTAGTGGCTTGGTGAGAGATCTTCCTGGGGCTACTGCTCGTAGAGACAGGAGACGAATTCTCAATATTGTCAAACAAGCAAAGCAGGAAGGGGAAGTGGACGTTCTAGTCCATCTAGGGACAAATGACTTGGCTAGCATTGAGGTTTCTGAGATTAAGGAAGATTTTTGTGTTCTTGGAGGTGAAATAAAGCAGATTGCGTCCACTGTGTCATTCTCTGAAGTTTTGCCTGTGCATAACACTCAAGATAGGCAGATGCGCACTAGGGAATTTAATTTGTGGCTTCGGGAATGGTGTCGGGAGCAAGGATTTGGCTTTGTGTCCCATGATAGCTCTAACTGGATCAGAAAGGAACTGTATAAAAAAGATGGTTTGTATCTTACTCATAGGGGAACATATGTTCTCAGTGAGAAGTTCAAAAGTTTCACAAAGGAATATTTATACTAGGAGGGGGGGGACAAAAGGGTAAAAAACAATCTGCCTGATTGTCCCCAAAACTAAATCTGAGGGTGCAAGCAACATGCGTGGTAAGAAATGACAAGCTCAGAGTCATGTCTATAAATGCTCGCAGTTTAGTCAATAAAGTCAAAGAGCTGGAGGCAATGATGGCAGCTGAAAAGGTAGATTTATTGGCGGTTACTGAGACATGGTTCAGTGAGAAAAATAACTGGGACATAACACTACCAGGGTACTCTTTATATAGAAAAGACAGAGAAGGTAGGAAAGGAGGAGGAGTGGCCCTGTATGTAAAAAACAACATAAAATCGAACCAAATAAAAGTGAGCGAGGTGAACATAGGGTCACTTTGGGTTACACTAACATTTGGTAATCAGTAGCTCGTGTAGGTGTGATCTATAGACCCCCTGGACAAGTAGAAGAGCTAGATAATCTGCTAGTGGAGGAAATAGCCAAAATTACAATGAAGAAGGAAGTTATTATCATGGGGGACTTTAACCCTTTCGCTGCTGAGGCGTTTAACGCCTCTGTGCTGAGCTCATTTTTACCTGTTTCGCTCATCTTGTTTAAACGTGTTTTGAAGGCTTATTTTAGTATATGACCCAGACATATTATATATCGTTCTTTCCGTCAGACTCGTCAGATTCATAATATGTCATTATTATATGTATACGTCATGTCCTGTCTGTATAGTATAACAAGAAATGCAATAAAATATGAATTTTCAATAATTTACAACGAGTAAAGTGTTTTTTTTCACATTTTAACATGCGAGCAATTGCGGTTATATTTTGTATGGGGTGCGCTTGTTAAAAAAATTAGAAATGGGGTTTCGTTACATTTTTTTGGGGGAAAATTACGCGATTTTTAACAAACGCACCGCATACAAAAATCGTTAGTGCAGCATCATTGTTCACATTATAATTGAAATGAGAACAATATTGCTGCATTAACAAACCAAAAAAAAGATTTTTTTTTTTTATTTATAATTTTTTTATTTTTTTTTTTTAAAAAAAATATTTCATGGTCATGTTTGGTATCATTGGAAAGGCCATGCTCTGGCCGATCCAACAGTACCAAACATTAACCCCTAGCTGCCATGGATCGGGAGATAGGGGGTTCATTGAACCCCCTATCTCCACCATTGGTGGCAGTTAGGGGTTAACTCCAGGACTGGCATCATCGTGCTATACACTATGACGCCAGTCCTCTGGGGGCATTCCCGGAAGCTTGGCCAACATCCAAGCTGTCGACCAGCTCCGGGAGAGGATCACGATTTGGCGCTTTTCGGCGCTGAATCGTGATCCGGCACCCAAGGGATTAAAGGCATGCACGGTTTGGAAGGGCAGGCTG
The DNA here is from genome assembly GCA_009667805.1 of Leptobrachium leishanense. Taxonomy (NCBI): domain Eukaryota; kingdom Metazoa; phylum Chordata; class Amphibia; order Anura; family Megophryidae; genus Leptobrachium; species Leptobrachium leishanense. The sequence continues at coordinate 34,717,719 of CM019063.1, read as the reverse complement.
TGCCCTTCCAAACCGTGCCTGCCTTAACCCTGTGACAGCCGGCGCCTCCTCCGCGCCTCCTTTCAGGCGCCTCCTCCGCACACGTGGGGGGGGCGCCTGAATTAGATGTCATCGCGCCGCCGCAATGACATCTAATGGTGCCGGCGGTGGTCCCGGGTGCCCCCGCACCAGGGGGCACAACGATCGGCCGGAATCTGGGCGATTGCTGGCCGCAAAGGGAGGACGCGCTGAGCGCGTCCTCCGCAGGCAACGCTACCTGCAGGTGGACGCGCTGAGCGCGTCCTCTACAGCGAAAGGGTTAATCTTCCTGATGTAAACTGGAAAACCAAAATAGCTGGGTGCACCAGGAGTACAAATATTCTAAACTCCCAACTGGGATTATCTCTAACACAAGTAGTTGAGAAGCCGACCCGTAAAGAGGCCATATTGGATTTAATACTCACAAATGGAGGTTTGGTGTCAGACGTTGTTGTAGGTGAAAATTTGGGATCTAGTGATCACCAGGCAGTATGGTTTAATATAAGAACAGGGATGGAGCTGCACCACACAAAAACAAAAGTTTTAGACTTTAAAAAAACAGATTTTTTTAAAATGAGATTTTGTGTGAAGGAGTCATTATCAGACTGGAGGAGTTTAAAGGGAGTCCACGAGAAATGGGATTATTTAAAGGAGACATTATTGAAGGCCACAGGCAATTGCATTCGGCTTGTTAGCAAAAACAAAAAAGGGAAGAAAGCACTGTGGTACTCTGCAGAAGTGGCCAAAATAGTGAAGAACAAAAAGACAGCATTCAATAATTATAAAAAAACTCCTAGTGAAGAGGATAGGCAAACCTATAAGATTAGGCAGAAAGAGGCAAAGCAATTTATAAGAGCTTCCAAAGCACAGGCAGAAGAGAAAATAGCTCAGTCAGTAAAAAAGGGGGACAAAACATTTTTTAGATACATAAACGAGAAAAGAAAAGTAAAACAAGGATTAGTTAGATTAAAAACAAAGGAAGGAAGGTATGTAGAAGAGGATAAAAGTCTCGCTGACTGCCTCAATGAATATTTTTGTTCAGTCTTTGCAGAAGAAGAGGAAGGAAAGGGACCTCAGTTAGGAGGAAACACTAAAGAGACATTTACATATGAGTTTACAGAGGAGGAGGTTCTACAGCAGCTGTCTAAAGTGAAGACAAATAAGTCAATGTGGCCTGATGGGATCCACCCTAAATTATTAAAAGAGCTCAGTGGTGTAATAGCAAAACCGTTAACAGATTTATTTAACCAATCCTTGTTAATGGGAGTCGTCCCAGAAGACTGGAAATTAGCAAATGTTGTGCCCATTTACAAGAAGGGTAGTAGGGAGGAATCTGGGAACTATAGGCCAGTTAGTCTTACGTCAGTAGTGGGGAAATTAATGGAAACCATGTTAAAGGAAAGGATTGTTGAACATCTAAAAACACATAGATTACAGGATCAGAAACAACATGGGTTTACCTCAGGGAGATCATGCCAAACTAATCTTATTGATTTTTTTGATTGGGTAACAAAAACAATAGACACAGGTGGTGCAGTAGACATTGCTTATTTAGATTTCAGTAAGGCTTTTGATACTGTTCCGCATAGAAGGCTTATCAATAAATTGCAATCTTTCAGCTTGGTTTCCAATATTGTTGAATGGATTAGGCAGTGGCTGAGTGACAGGCAACAGAGGGTTGTGGTAAATGGAGTTTATTCGGCGCAAGGTCTTGTTACCAGTGGGGTACCTCAGGGGTCAGTACTTGGACCCATTCTCTTTAATATTTTTATTAGTGATATTGCAGAAGGTATTAATGGAAAAGTATGTCTTTTTGCTGATGACACAAAGATTTGCAACAGGGTTGACGTTCCTGGAGGGATCAGCCAAATGACAAATGATTTAGGTAAACTAAAAAAAATGGTGGGAGCTGTGGCAATTGAGTTTTAATGTGGATAAGTGCAAGATAATGCACCTGGGACGTAAAAACCCAAGGGCTGAATATAGAATATTTGATACATCTGAGGGTTGGGATTTAGGGGTTATTATTTCAGAGGATCTAAGGGTAAGTAGTCAATGTAATAGAGCAGCAGGAAATGCTGGCAGAATGCTTGGTTGTGTAGGGAGAGGTATTAGCAGTAGGAAAAGGGAAGTGCTCATGCCACTGTACAGAGCACTGGTGAGACCTCACTTGGAGTACTGTGTGCAGTACTGGAGACCGTATCTCCAGAAGGATATAGACATCTTAGAGAGAGTTCAGAGAAGGGCTACTAAAATGGTGTACGGCTTGAAGGAGAAAAGTTACCAGGAAAGGCTTAATGATCTTAACATGTACAGCTTGGAAAAAAGACGAGACAGAGGAGATATGATAGAAACATTTAAATACGTAAAGGGAATCCACAAGGTAGAGGAAGGGAGTATATTTAAAAGTAAACAAAGTAGCAAAACAAGAGGACATAGTCTTAGATTAGAGGGGCAAAGGTTTAAAAGTAACATCAGGAAGCATTATTTTACTGAGAGGGTGGTGGATAGATGGAACAGCCTTCCAGTTGAAGTGGTAGAGGCCAAAACAGTAATTGAATTTAAGCAGGCATGGGATAGGCATAAGGCTATCCTAAACAAAAGATAAATCCAGGTAAAGTATCCATGTAATTGGGCAGACTAGATGGGCTGAAAGGTTCTTATCTGCCGACATTTTTCTATGTTTCTATGTGTTGGAGCCTCTTCTGAGCAGTGAAGGGTTTAGGATGTGTTGGATCCTCCTCTGAGCAGTGATGTTTGATTAGGTCAGAGACACTGAGCAGGAGACGCCTCATGCTGTAATTTCCAGCCAAATAATACAAGATAGACTTTGAGATGATTATTGTTTATTACTTTGCACATTTTATAACGGGTGTAAACCTTGGCTTGTGATTTGCTCAAACGGTCGTCTACCAATCACATTACACCAAAGGGGTGACTTCGTTCGCGCAGGAGGAATCATCATGTACGGCACACACATCCGTCTCAGTCACGATTCACCAGGGAAGTGTCATTGCTGCTTTGAAAACACGAAGATGCCTGTAGGGGGCAGACAGGAACACGTCTACTAACAAGCTGTCCATGAGAATAAACCCCACACTTTACAAATCAAGTGGATATATATATAATGACTTTAAAGGTTACCCTTCGATGCCTCACATGCCAAGAAATAATAAAACTTTGTCAAACAAGTATCTTTTTTTTAATGAAATATCCTAGGTTTAGCTTACGCCCACAGAAGCAGATTGTGCACAAATAACATCCAGGTTTGCAACACGACATCAGCCAAGACTTTGCTAAGAAATCTGACCATAAAGGAAAGAAACCGTAGACGGACGGCCGTGACCGGCTCCAAATGGATGGTGCTCGTGTCACTGTCAGCCTCTCTAAAACTGAGCTCCTCGACCTCCCTCCCTCTAAATCTTCCCTTCCTGCGCACGTTACCCTTCAGGTGAATGGTGCCACCAATGGTGCCATCAAGTATGTCCTGGGTTCAAGAACATTGAAGTGTTACAGTTACAGAAATACAAAGTAATACAATGCAAGATATTAACACAAGACCAAATATACAGATTAACAGAAAATAAATATGTAGGAAATATAGTCATTATGTTACATGTTTACAGGTGCATTCTGTATTGAGGTATGTTAATAGGGAGCTTTTAAGGGACTTTAGACTGGGGGAAGATTTGATGGCGTCTGGGAGGTTTCTCCATAATTGTGGTGCTCTGTAGGAAAATGAGGATGGAGTTTTTGTATTGTGGTATTGCAAATAAGGTGCTGGTCCTGGATCTGAGGTTATAGTATGAGGGAACTGCTGAGGGAAGCAGCCTATTCAGGTAGGGTGGCAGCTTCCCAGAAAAGCTCTTAAACACCAGGTTGGAAAGGGGAAGAGTGCATCTAGTTTCCAGCGACGGCCAGTTTAACTCTTTTACATGTCACAATGGTGGGTCATGTAGTTACATTGTAGCACAAAGTGACAGAATGAGTTATACAATGTAGTAATTTTCTGACGGTGTGTTTGTGGGGCGGCTGCATACACTACATCTCTGTATTCAATAGCCGGCATAAGCATTTGTTGTACAATCTGCTTTCTTACCGCGGGGCTCAGGCAGGATTTGTTTCTGTACAGGGCACCTTGTTTGGGGTAGAGTTTAGATGAGAGTTTTTCGATGTGGGGGCCAAAGGATAGATTAGGGTCCAACCACATACCTAGATATTTGAGAGAAGTGACTGTGGTCAGCGTGCCATTTGATTTTGTCCTGACACATAGATGGGGTGTTTGCAATTTGTGTAGTTTAGGTGCTGTTCCAAAGAGTAATGTAACAGTTTTGTCAGTATTTAGAAAAAGTTTGTTATCTCTGATCCACTTTTCTACCTCTGTATATCATCACGGAGCGGGATATATATTGTCACAGGGATGGGGTATATTGTCGCGGGGCAGGATATACTGTTGCGGGGCGGGATATACTGTCACAGGGCAGGATATACTGTCGCGGGGTGGGATATACTGTCACGGGGCAGGATATACTGTCGCGGGGCGGGATATACTGTCGGGGTGGGACATATTGTCGCGGAGTGGGGTATATCGTCGCTGGGTGGGGTATATCGTCGCTGGGTGGGGTATATCGTCATAGGGTGGGATATATTTTCACGGAGTGGGATAGATTGTCACTGGGCAGGATATAACATCACAGGGGGTATATTAGGAGTGAATATACCATGAAGCAGAAGGAGCAGTAACATCAGAAACCCTCAACATTTTCTAGGGGAGGTTTTTGTGTATGTAAATTACCCATGTTTCACTGCATAAATATCTGTGCCTGTCCCCGATAAAACCAGTTCCATTTTGACCTTGAAAACCTCCATATGTACAGCCTCGTCTATTTCTGGGAGATGCTAGCAGGCTCTTTATGTGTCAGGGTCCATAAACTTTGTTTAAGGACTGGAGAAAGGCACAAGAGTCTGCCTGGGGAGAACACTGGGGGTTCAGCAAGGAAGCGGTATTGACACATGTGACCCAGTCAGGGTACTGAGATCTGTTACAGCCAAGACTAGTGGGGTGTTCCCAGCATGCAGTGGTTAATACCCACCAAAAACTGAAGCACATCTGGGAACCCAAACAGCTCCCTCATTCCTGGACGCGATTGAGGAAATTCTCCCATACCTGCGATCTCATTTTATTTCCCTCAGAGACATGTGATCTGTTCCACGGTGGGGATTTGTTTGTTTAAGGTGTATCCTGGGTGAATGGCTGAGTTGGCAGCGGTGGCGACACGTTACCCATCAGCTGTAATATCTGAACCCCTCACGCGGATATTTGGTGTCTAATAAATTTAAACATAAAGCCTGTTGTTTTAAAATGCACTTTTTATACTGAAAAAAACAAAAACAAACTTGTAAGGCGCTGCCCCAACTGCCCCTATGGACCAGCCTGCCCTGCTCCAACTCCACTCAGCCACACACTCACTCAAAACTACTCAGCTGACTCTGCTGCACTAACACCACCCTACTACAATGACACCCAATCACTGTCAGGTATCCAGCAGGGGGCGCAGCAGGGTTTCAGGAGGGCCAGTGCTGGCAATACTCTGGCAGCCCCTTTCCTGCCCTGCTCCCTCAATGGTTCCAGACCAGGTGTGACTCTGCCCTGTCTAATGTCCAGGCTCCCAGGAATCCACTCCAGTTTTCCTGTCCTCCTGGGCTCCCTATGTAAGGCTTTCATTGTGTGTCTGACTCTGACCTGTCTGCCAGTGGGCCGGAGATCCTGCCTTGATAGTCCCCCTCCCAGTACCTTCCAGTATTCCTGTCCTGTTTTCCAGTGCCCCTGCTTTGGATTCCCTGTGTAACGAACCCTTTACTATGGACTTTACTACATTCGCTCTCTCTCTGTATCCCCAGGTTCTGTTGCTATCTATTCTCATATGACTATATTGACCACTATCCTTAGTCTTCCGACGTGTTCTCCTAGTCAGCTCTCTTCCTTTGTCGCCCCTTTTGTCTCTCTCCTGTATTTAATCCATTGTCCATCCCCTTCCTGTCTCACTCTCTGTCCTGTGTCTTGTGCCTCTGTCCAGTCCTATTCCTGTCCTGCCCAGCCACCTCTGTACAGTGCTGTATCTTAGCCTAGGGTGGCAATTTCCAGGGGGTGGTGAAGTGTGAAAAAAGCTGCCCATGCACGATAATGTGCCCTACACGGCGCTCCGCTGGAAAACCGGGCACTTTGAGGGGCAGAAAAATCTTGAGTCCGCCAGCAAAGGCCTTGCCGTCGCGGCCGGCCAACGTCATCATTTGTGAGCGAGTCGACCACCCTGCCCATGATGATGGCACCGGCAGGCTGCAGGGCGCGATGGCAAGGCCTCCGCTCACTCACATGACTCTTACAGGAGTGACAGGCTGGACTCACACGGCAGGCTGTGTGCGCTCCCCCAGGCTAAGGATACCAGCTGTGTGCCCGGCTTCCACTATATACAGTGCCTGGAGGAGGACTCGGAGGAGGTGGAAGCCTCAGCTGCAGCCGGATAACTAAGGTTAGGGAAAAGAACCACTGACACTTGGTCTCAGGAGGGAGATATGTGACAGAACACGCTGTCACTGTGCGACTTGGAGGGGTCTGTGGGCTTGCCTCCTGCCTACGGACTATGGCCCAGCAGTTAAATGGGAGATTTTGGGTCTGTTTGCTATCTTCTGCAACCGATCAGAAGCATGGCACACAGTGCGAAGTATTTCTGCGGTCGCCGGTTCATCTGAACCAGGCAAACGCAGCTTTTGGTAGCTGCGCGTCTGTACCTTTTATGGGCTACTTTTTTATATTACCCCGGCTGAGTTAAATGTAGAATTTCTTGCCAGACAGGGACTGTTTCCCTCTGGAAAAATATGTGTTTAAATGGCTGGAGACAGAACGGAGGTTCTACAATGTTATCTGTGTGTTTGAATAGACTGTAATCTGCTGTCACCCATTGTTTTAGGTTAAGAAATGTTATGTAATGTTTACTGTCTCTGTCTACCGAATGCAATTAGATTTCACATTCCAAGATGTCAATGTTTGTGCAATTATCTGTATCAGTTGTGATTAGGTCCTCCTAGAAGAAGTTGTGATTGTTTATATATAAATGACCTCTGTCTGTCCCCATAAAAATCTGTGCTTGTCAATTTGATTAAAAAACAGTTGTATTTTGGGGGCGTGGCCGGCTGCTCACGAGAGTGAACGTGCTTTACAGGAGCTCCGCACGTCTGCCTGAAATGGGGGACGATTACAGAACTTTTTGCAGCAGTGTTTTACCCTTGGAGGGGTCCCTGAGCAACTGGCTGCAGATTTTATGCTGTCCGGAGGTCGCTTGGTTCCCCCCCTCCGGACCAGAGACTGGAGACTGTGAGAAAAGCTGCTGCATTGTGAAGACGGCGGCCATTTTGCGACCTCACATCCGGCTCCAAATGCTTTCCGATCTGGATGATCGGACCACCCTGACCTGGACTTTGCCTCGGTGGACAGCCACAGAGATGGAGGGCCCACTTCTCCTGGCAGATACAGAAGACAGTCCTGCAGCGGTGGTGGTCAGATCTACGGAGTGGAGAAGGGACGACCCACCCCCTCCCCCATAGGAGGTGAGAGTGCTTTGGCCTCTGGCCTCGACGCCTGTCTGCAGATTTTGGACGAAGGGGACACAGAGGGCCCGCTTACAAAGAGAGTGTGGCGTCGGATGTTGACAGCTCTGAGAGGCTGTCGGGAGGTGAGACCCTGGAGGGTAGAAGAGTTGGTGACCAACCCGGGACTGGGTGATGTTGTGGCCTGCTTGCATACCGGGATCGTTCTGGGACGCAGTACTGAAAAATGTAATCCTCCAGAGGTGGGGGAGTGCCGAACTCGGCCCTTGGAGTCAAATTGGGCCCTGAGTGCAGGAGGAGAACTGGAGTTTTGGAGACCCCAGGAGACGGCGGGCCTTATCGGGTCATTGACGGCGGACCACTACCAGAGGATGGAAGCTGGAGTACCGCGTGACGGAGATGGGGCACCGAATGGCAGCATTCTGCTGATTGATACTCCAACGGAGGAGCTGTCCACGTGGCATGACCCAGGAGTCGCCGCTTGCCGTGGGTTGACTGTCCGGCCGGAACCGCCGAGCATGCTGGCGACGCCTGCTGGTGCTGACCGGTGTTTGATAGTGGCAGAGTTCCCTCTTGGATCTGGGACGATGGAGATGCCATTCGGACCCCTCCTGCTGTCTCCCGCTGCGGTGCTGCTTCTGGCTTTACCCCGTGAGGAGGATGGAAGGTACCGCAATGCAGAAGGGGACCTGCTTGCCTTGACGGCCTTGTCACTTGCCGACCTGCCTAGCCCTATCGGCGTCACCCTGCCTGCCTTATGTCCCCTTCCTCTCCGGGACACCGGCTGAGCATACCTTTTTCCCTTGTGAGACATTTTGATTGATTTCTCATTTTGATGCCCTTACCCTCCCGTTAATGTGGACTATCTGCTTTTATTAACAGACTAGGTATAAAGCCTGCCCTAAGGGCAGTCATATATATATATATATATATATTATATATATATATATATGTTACAGGAGATATATATATATATATATACACACATACATACACACCCTGTAACCCCATGTGGGTATATATATATATACACCCTGTAACCCCATGTGGGTGTATATATGTATATATATACCCTGAAACCCCATGTGGGTATATATATTACACACCCTGTAACCCCATGTGGGTGTATATATATACATATATATATACACAACCTGTAACCCCATGCGGGTGTATATATTACACACCCTGTAACCCCATGTGGGTGTATATATATATATATACACAACCTGTAACCCCATGTGGGTATATATATATATATAATATATATATATACACAACCTGTAACCCCATGTGGGTATATATATATATATATATATACACACACACATACACACCCTGTAACAACCATATATGTGTGTATGTGTATATAGGCAACTCGGCCGGCATCCAAGCTTAGGCTAGCCCCAGGCTTGGCTTGGGCTTAGAGGCCCAGCCGAGCCGGGGATTCGCCTGAGCCTGGAGGACGCCCGAGCAGAGCCTGGAGGACGCCCGAGCAGGCAACTCGGCCGGCCTCCAGGCTCAGGTGAGCCCCCGGCTCGGCTGGGCCTCTAGGCCCAGGCCAAGCCGGGGGCTCGCCTGAGCCTGGATGCCGGCCAAGCAAGTAGCTCGGCCGGCATCCAAGCTTAGGCGAGCCCCCGGCTTGGCTTGGGCCTAGAGGCCCAGCCGAGCCGGGGATTCGCCTGAGCCTGGAGGACGCCCGAGCAAGCAGGGTGGGTGTGGAGAGCACATACTCACCTACAATCGGCCTCGAGTCCTCCACCGGTTCCACACAATCTCACCTACATCGGCCCTTAGCTCCTCCAGCGATGGCAGTCCCGCTTCCAGTGTCCTCTCTCCGTTGGTCGCCGGTATGACGTCACAAAAGCCTTTGACCCTGGGTCAAAGGCTTTTGTGACGTCATACCGGCGACCAACGGAGAGAGGACACTGGAAGCGGGACTGCCATTGCTGGAGGAGCTAAGGGCCGATGTAGGTGAGTATGTGTAGGAAACAACCTCTTACATCGCCCTGAGCTCCAGCGGTGACCGTCCTCCGGCTGCCCAGGCTGCTCGGCCGGCCTCCAGGCTTAGGCGAGTCCCCGGCTCGGCTGGGCCTGTAGGCCCAAGCCAAGCCGGGGGCTCGCCTGAGCCTGGAGGCCGGCCGAGCAGCCTGCGACAGCCGGAGGACAGTCACCGCTGGAGCTCAGGGCCAATGTAGGGGAGTATGTGTAGGCAACATCCTCCTACATCGGCCCTGAGCTCCAGCGGTGACTGTCCTCCGGCTGTGGCAGGCTGCTCGGCCGGCCTCCAGGCTTAGGCGAGTCCCCGGCTCGGCTGGGCCTATAGGCCCAAGCCAAGCCGGGGGCTCGCCTGAGCCTGGATGTCGGCCGAGCAGCCTGCGACAGCCGGAGGACGGTCACCGCTGGAGGATTCGGGACTTGCGCCGTTTAAACAAACTGGTAGCTGCGCGCCACTCGTGACGATTTTTTTTTTTTTTTTTTTTTGCAGGTGGCCGACACGCGCAGCTACCTGTTTGTTATAACGGCAACCCAGTTTTAAATGTCCGTCACGCATGCGCACTCAGCGCTTGACGGCGACGGACTTTGAAACTGTTTTATTATATAGATTCCGCTGGCTTTTGCCGATATTCCCCGGCTGGGGATAATTTTTATTTACTTATATTTTGCTCGTTTTCTAGAGACACTCTTGGATGCTGTTTGTGATTTTTGCTGCCACATTTTATGTCTCTCTTTTATTATTTTCCCACCGTCTGTTTATAATGCTGACCTTTGCTGGCCCTGCGCGGTCTTTACTCCCCCATTTGATTTTATGCTGTCGATGTTACAAAATTCTAAAATAAAGAATTTAAAACAAAAAACAGTTCTATTGTGACCAAGCTTGAAGTCACGACTCATGATTTGGGGTACCAGGAATCTTCTGCCCGCTGTGCCAAGGAAAGGCTCCAGATCTAATGCTTCGGCTTATTTCTGGGGGTGCTGCCAGGCTCTACATGCACCGGGCCTTAAACTGCGGCTAAGGTACCAGAGAAAGGTGTGAGAGTCACAAGGAGAAACTGGGTGTCCAGCGAGGAAGCAGCATTTGGCAGATGTGACCCTGTCCGGGCACAGAGATCTGTTACAGGGGGGTATGAAATGAATTAAGGGGGGAAAATGAATTAAAGTGGGTGAAATGAATTAGGGGCCGGGGGGTGTAAAATGAATTAAGGGGCCGGGGGTGTAAAATGAATTAAGGGCCGGGGGGTTAAAATGAATTAAGGGGCCGGGGGTGTAAAATGAATTAAGGGGCGGGGGTGTAAAATGAATTAAGGGGCAGGGGTGTAAAATGAATTAAGGGGCAGGGGGTGTAAAATGAATTAAGGGGCGGGGGGTTAAAATGAATTAAGGGACAGGGGGTGTAAAATGAATTAAGGGGCCGGGGGTGTAAAATGAATTAAGGGCAGGGGGTGTAAAATGAAATAAGGGGCCGGGGGTGTAAAATGAATTAAGGGGCAGGGGGTGTAAAATGAATTAAGGGGCAGGGGGTGTAAAATGAATTAAGGGGCAGGGGGTGTAAAATGAATTAAGGGGCCGGGGGTGTAAAATGAATTAAGGGGCAGGGGGTGTAAAATGAATTAAGGGGCCGGGGGTGTAAAATGAATTAAGGGACAGGGGGTGTAAAATGAATTAAGGGGCCGGGGGTGTAAAATGAATTAAGGGGCAGGGGGTGTAAAATGAATTAAGGGGCAGGGGTGTAAAATGAATTAAGGGGCAGGGGTGTAAAATGAATTAAGGGGCAGGGGGTGTAAAATGAATTAAGGGGCAGGGGGGTGTAAAATGAATTAAGGGGCCGGGGGTGTAAAATGAATTAAGGGGCTGGGGGTGTAAAATGAATTAAGGGGCAGGGGGTGTAAAATGAATTAAGGGCCGGGGGTGTAAAATGAATTAAGGGCAGGGGTGTAAAATGAATTAAGGGGCAGGGGTTGTAAAATGAATTAAGGGGCAGGGGGTGTAAAATGAATTAAGGGGGGGTGTAAAATGAATTAAGGGGCAGGGGTGTAAAATGAATTAAGGGCCGGGGGTGTAAAATGAATTAAGGGGCAGGGGGTGTAAAATGAATTAAGGGCAGGGGTGTAAAATGAATTAAGGGGCTGGGGGTGTAAAATGAATTAAGGGGCCGGGGGTGTAAAATGAATTAAGGGGCCGGGGGTGTAAAATGAATTAAGGGCAGGGGGTGTAAAATGAATTAAGGGGCAGGGGGTGTAAAATGAATTAAGGGGCAGGAGGTGTAAAATGAATTAAGGGGCAGGGGGTGTAAAATGAATTAAGGGGCCGGGGGGTGTAAAATGAATTAAGGGGCCGGGGGTGTAAAATGAATTAAGGGGCAGGGGGTGTAAAATGAATTAAGGGGGAGTGTGCTGAATTGAAGGGTGATGAAATTAATGAAATGGGGAGGGTTAAATGAAATAAATGCGCTCCAGACTGACACAAACCTGCGGGTTGCAGCCATTACCTCAGGGGCGAGTTAACTGGATTTATTCCTAAATAGAGCCGACTACATTTTAAGCTGTTCATTTTGGATGGCCCTCAAACGACTTCTAAATCTCCAAATGGACTTTGGCAGGAAAACAAGGTTCCCCACCTCTGCCCTACATCAGTGATCAGTATAAAGGCTGGCTGAGAGTGATAGGACTCCTTTCACTCTGAGGCAGGCTGTATATACTGAGATCTCCGTGAGACCACGTGCTAATTCAATCTATTAGAACGGCTGTGATCCAGTATACTTGACATGCATGACTGATCTTTGTAAAAATGGCTGAATTTACACATTTCATTATTTGAACAGGAAGAGGTGTGGCCTTGACAGGAAGGGGTTCGTCAAATTTAAATTAGGGGTGCACGAGTTTAGGCCTAAGGCAGCACAAATCCTAAATACACCACTGTCTCTGTATTCAGTCCAGTCTCCTGTGTTTCTTTTAGCTTATCCCTGTTGTACTCTATGGAATAAACCTTTTGCTTTGCCCTGGAATCTGTATTACTGCATATTGGACTTGTACCTGTTAACCCCGCACACTCCTGATAATCACTGTCAATCACACACATGTATAGAAAGTATGAAACCATGAGTCAGAGTGACAGGACACTCGGAAGAGGTAAAACACACCCACTGGATTTCTCACATCGCGAGTCAGAGTGACGGGACACAGGGAAGAGGTAAAACACACTCACCGGATTTCACTCATAGCGAGTCAGAGTGACGGGACACAGGGAAGAGGTAAAACACACCCACTGGATTTCTCACATAGTGAGTCAGAGTGATGGGACACAGGGAAGAGGTAAAACACACCCACTGGATTTCTCACATCGCGAGTCAGAGTGATGGGACACAGGGAAGAGGTAAAACACACCCACTGGATTTCTCACATAGTGAGTCAGAGTGACGGGACACAGGGAAGAGGTAAAACACACCCACTGGATTTCACACATAGCGAGTCAGAGTGACGTTACACAGGGAAGAGGTAAAACATACCTGCTGGATTTAACGGATAGCGAGTCAGAGTGACAGGACACAGGGAAGAGGTAAAACACACCCACTGGATTTCACACATAGTGAGTCAGAGTGATGGGACACAGGGAAGAGGTAAAACACACCCACTGGATTTCACACATAGTGAGTCAGAGTGATGGGACACAGGGAAGAGGTAAAACACACCCACTGGATTTAACACATAGTGAGTCAGAGTGACGGGACACAGGGAAGAGGTAAAACACACCCACTGGATTTCACACATAGCGAGTCAGAGTGACGTTACACAGGGAAGAGGTAAAACATACCTGCTGGATTTAACGGATAGCGAGTCAGAGTGACAGGACACAGGGAAGAGGTAAAACATACCCACTGGATTTCACGGATAGCGAGTCAGAGTGATGGGACACAGGGAAGAGGTAAAACACACCCACTGGATTTCACACATAGTGAGTCAGAGTGATGGGACACAGGGAAGAGGTAAAACACACCCACTGGATTTCACACATAGTGGGTCAGAGTAATGGGACACAGGGAAGAGGTAAAACACACCCACTGGATTTCACACATAGTGAGTCAGAGTGACGGGACACAGGGAAGAGGTAAAACACACCCACTGGATTTCACACATAGTGAGTCAGAGTAATGGGACACAGGGAAGAGGTAAAAACACACCCACTGGATTTCACACATAGTGAGTCAGAGTGATGGGACACAGGGAAGAGGTAAAACACACCCACTGGATTTCACACATAGTGAGTCAGAGTGATGGGACACAGGGAAGAGGTAAAACACACCCACTGGATTTCACACATAGTGAGTCAGAGTGATGGGACACAGGGAAGAGGTAAAACACACCCACTGGATTTCACACATAGTGGGTCAGAGTAATGGGACACAGGGAAGAGGTAAAACACACCCACTGGATTTCACACATAGTGAGTCAGAGTAATGGGACACAGGGAAGAGGTAAAACACACCCACTGGATTTCACTCATAGCGAGTCAGAGTGACGGGACACAGGGAAGAGGTAAAACACACCCACTGGATTTCACTCATAGCGAGTCAGAGTGACGGGACACAGGGAAGAGGTAAAACACACCCACTGGATTTCACTCATAGCGAGTCAGAGTGACGGGACACAGGGAAGAGATAAAACACACCCACTGGATTTCACTCATAGCGAGTCAGAGTGACGGGACACAGGGAAGAGGTAAAACACACCTGCTGGATTTCACACATAGCGAGTCAGAGTGAAGGGACACAGGGAAGAGGTAAAACACACCCACTGGATTTCACATATAGTGAGTCAGAGTGAGGGACACAGGGAAGAGGTAAAACACACCCACTGGATTTCACTCATAGCGAGTCAGAGTGAAGGGACACAGGGAAGAGGTAAAACACACCCACTGGATTTCTCACATAGTGAGTCAGAGTGACGGGACACAGGGAAGAGGTAAAACACACCTGCTGGATTTAACGGATAGCGAGTCAGAGAGACAGGACACAGGGAAGAGGTAAAACACACCACTGGATTTCACACATAGTGAGTCAGAGGACTGACGGGACAAGAGAGGTAAAAACACCCACTGGATTTCACACATAGTGAGTCAGAGTAATGGGACACAGGGAAGAGGTAAAACACACCCACTGGATTTCACTCATAGCAAGTCAGAGTGAAGGGACACAGGGAAGAGGTAAAACACACCCACTGGATTTCACACATAGTGAGTCAGAGTAATGGGACACAGGGAACAGGTAAAACACACCCACTGGATTTCTCACATAGTGAGTCAGAGTGACGGGACACAGGGAAGAGGTAAAACACACCTGCTGGATTTCACTCATAGCGAGTCAGAGTGAAGGGACACAGGGAAGAGGTAAAACACACCCACTGGATTTCACACATAGTGAGTCAGAGTAATGGGACACAGGGAACAGGTAAAACACACCCACTGGATTTCTCACATAGTGAGTCAGAGTGATGGGACACAGGGAAGAGGTAAAACACACCCACTGGATTTCACTCATAGCGAGTCAGAGTGACGGGACACAGGGAAGAGGTAAAACACACCTACTGGATTTCACACATAGTGAGTCAGAGTGACGGGACACAGGGAAGAGGTAAAACACACCCACTGGATTTCACACATAGTGAGTCAGAGTAATGGGACACAGGGAAGAGGTAAAAACCCACCCACTGGATTTCACACATAGTGAGTCAGAGTGATGGGACACAGGGAAGAGGTAAAACACACCCACTGTATTTCACACATAGCGAGTCAGAGTGACGGGACACAGGGAAGAGGTAAAACACACCCGCTGGATTTCACACATAGTGAGTCAGAGTGACGGGACACAGGGAAGAGGTAAAACACACCCACTGGATTTCTCACATAGTGAGTCAGAGTGACGGGACACAGGGAAGAGGTAAAACACACCTGCTGGATTTAACGGATAGCGAGTCAGAGTGACGGGACACAGGGAAGAGGTAAAACACACCTGCTGGATTTAACGGATAGCGAGTCAGAGTGACGGGACACAGGGAAGAGGTAAAACACACCCACTGGATTTCACTCATAGCGAGTCAGAGTGAAGGGACACAGGGAAGAGGTAAAACACACCTACTGGATTTCACACATAGTGAGTCAGAGTGACGGGACACAGGGAAGAGGTAAAACACACCCACTGGATTTCACACATAGTGAGTCAGAGTAAGGGGACAGGGAAGAGGTAAAAACCCACCTGCTGGATTTCACACATAGTGAGTCAGAGAGACGGGACACAGGGAAGAGGTAAAACACACCCACTGGATTTCACACATAGTGAGTCAGAGTGACGGGACACAGGGAAGAGGTAAAACACACCTGCTGGATTTCACACATAGTGAGTCAGAGTGACGGGACACAGGGAAGAGGTAAAACACACCTGCTGGATTTCACACATAGTGAGTCAGAGAGACGGGACACAGGGAAGAGGTAAAACACACCTGCTGGATTTCACGCATAGCGAGTCGTATTGACTTATAGAGATGAGGGCGCTGGCGAGATTCCTCCGCTACTGATCTCCGGTATTTCTTCTGTGTTTCCATGTCTGAATGCTCAGGGCCTGACATTTTCTCTCCAAAGCCTGGGGCTGAGGCATTTTCCTCTCCTAGAGACAGAGTCCTTGTTAGGATTTTCAGTTCTTCTGCATCCGGCTCCCACTTGTTTATCTACAAATAAAAATAATAAGTGGAAAACTAATTAAAAAGAAGATTGTCAATTCATAGAAAGTAAAATAGATTAATCAGGTTACGTCTTTCTCCCTCTGACATATTTCTGACCCTCCCCACATCACTTGCCAAATCATTTTATTTTATTTAAATTTCCTTAAATTAACTTTTACAGTTTCTGTCCTTATAGAGATTCCCAGAGTTAACGCTTTCTCCACTGTCTGATCATCACCTCGCTGAGCCCAGCATGATAAGCAGAGGTGGATGTTTGGCCGAATTTTATGACCTTTATGCCGCCAGCTTGATTTATAGGCTCTGTGGCCACGAGTTTCAAGGTCCCAGCCAAGGCTGGTCACAGATGATGAGAAGGTGAGTAGGACCAAATGTCAAAATGCCTTTAAAATTAGGGGGTATTATCCCTTAATGACGTCTAGATTTCAGATCTATGACAAGTTTCTCAGCACCGTCAAATGGTGCGAATAAATACCAAGCTAGGAAAATAATAATAACAGAATGAAGCGGAATTTTCCCTTTGTGCATCATTCCCTGTATCTGATTATTAATGCCATTTGTGAACATGGAAGTGGAAAAAAGCTTGCTATGAAATTATACATTTTGGATGATGATCATCATCAGGTTACTATTTAAATTAAGAAAAATTGGTCTAGATGAAAATACTTGTTCTTGGATAGAAAACTGGCTAAAAGATAGAGCACAGAGAGTGGTCATATATGGTACATTTTCAAGATGGACATCAGTGGTAAGTGGTGCCCCTCAGGGGTCTGTTATAGGACCAATACTATTCAATTTATTTATAAATGACCTTGAGATAGACATTGAAAGCCATGTATCAGTGTTTGCAGATGACACAAACCTGGGAAAAGTAATACAATGTGAACAGGATGTTACTTCGCTGCAGAGGGATTTAGATAGGTTGGGGGACTGGCAGGGAAATACCTGGGGGGGGTGAGGACAGCCCCCACTGGGTGGCACCACCCCCTAGGGTGACACTAAAAAAAAAAGTATTGCAAAGTATTTTACCAGGAAGGCTACATTGAGATTTCACTAATTTTCAAGTATGTCCTGGGTAGGCAAGGCCTAGGCTTTCACTTTCCAGGGGGCAGCAAAAAACCTCACCACTAAAGGGGTTACTCACAGAGCACCGAAATGACGCCAACATTTTGGAGTTCTGTTGTTCCCTCACTTCGGGGAATAAAATTTCCCCACCCTGCAGTGAATTCACCATTCACCGCAGGGTCCCCAAAGTGCAGGGTGTCGGCCGCTGAATGCTGCCACCGCAAACCCGTTTCCTGCTGTTTTCAAATAAACTACTGAACAAAAATGTCTGGAATTTACATATAAGATCCTATGATTGATAATAAAAAGTTCTGTTACAGAAAAAAGAAAAACTGCTATTAAAAAAAAGGGGGGGACAATTTTGCTGAAAAAAAATCTGAAAAATGACTAGAAGGTACTAAAAAAAAATCATTAAATAAAGACTTTTTTTACTGCAGATTAAAATAATAAATGGTTTATTAGATATTGCGTAAAAAACGGGAATATTTTTAACATTGAAACCTATGGGGTTCGCCTGAATAAACCTGCTGATTGAAACCACCGAACATCAGAGCATTTCACTGCCATTTTCTGCTGTTTGGTGTTCTCTGAATAGATTAACCATTACTTCTCTATGGGGATTTGCACTGCCTTCGAACAGCACCGTACTTGCTGGCAGTTCGCCAAACTTGTGTGTGAGCATACCACAGAGCAGTGGTGTACTAAGGGGAGTGGCGGGGAGTGGGTCGCCCCAGGTACCAGTGATTATTGGGGTGTCAATAGGGGGTACTAGGAGGTGCCACTGTTACTGTGTGCTTTGAGCTGTGTTCTCAAACAATGAGCAGCGGAGCAGGGCGTTTGCATAAGGAATAAAATAGAATAAAATAAAAATCCCCCTCTCCTCCCTCCATAGCTCCTCCCCTGCCCCGCAGCAGCTCTAGGAGAGGGGAGGGGGATGTGATTTGTGTGCAGAGAGAGAAGATGACAATAAACAGCAGGTAAAGGGGGGTATCAGCAGAAAATGAAGCCCTGTCTGCTTACTGCTGTTTAAAGTGGACCTTTCCTTAACCAGCACTGCAGTGATCAGACATTTGCCATTGAGCTGCCTTGCTCTTGGTGAGGTCCTGCACAGAGGGGGCCAGGCTGAATTCACTGCGTCACCAGTGAATAGGCAGCCAAAGGGTAAACAGAGAAAGGGGAAGAGGGAGTTTTAAAAAACTGGAAAAGTAAAGAAAAATATCATAGCAGCATCTTATACCTGCAAAACACACACCCATTCTCTGCTCAGCAACTCCAATCCACAAAACCAGCCACCCAGCACATACACACAACTCCCACCACACAAAACCAGCCACACACAACTCCCACCACACAAAACCAGCCACACACACACAACTCCCATCACACAAAACCAGCCACCCACATACAACTCCCATCACACAAAACCAGCCACCCATACAACTCCATCACACAAAACCAACCAACCCACAACCCCCATCCCACACCAGCCACCAACACACAACCCAGCCACACAACTCCCATCAACAAAACAAGCCACATGTGTACTTTTGTTCATAGCATGAGGATTGATATGTTGGGAGTTTGCAAAATCACTTAAAAATAACAATTCTTCAAAAAATCTACACTTGCCTCTTATTGCACAGCACAGAGGACACATGATCCACCATCGGCAGATTCATAAAATATCATTATTATATGTATACATCATGTCCTGACAGAATGCTATAACTAAAAATATTTTTGAAAACATTAAAAATGTGCGTGTGATTTTTTTTTTTTACATTTTAAAGTGGGGTGGGGGGTGCCAAATATAGGATCCGCCCCGGGTGCCAAATGTTCTAGGTATGCCCCTGGGGACTGGGCACTTAAATGGCAGATGAGATTTAATCTAGATAAATGTAAAGTTATGCACTTTGGAGTGAAGAACACACAAGCAACTTATACCCTAAATGGTACGGAGTTAGGGAAATCCAAGCAGGAGAAGGATTTGGGAATAATCATAGACTTCAAACTAAGTAACAATGTGCAATGTCAAACAGCAGCCGCCAAGGCCAGCAAAGTATTGGCATGCATTAAAAGGGGAGTTCACTCACGGGATGAAAACATAATTTTACCTCTTTATAAATCAATGGTCAGACGCACCTTGACTATGTCGTGTGATTCCCACACCTGCTTTATATTAAGATATTATGGCGCTAGAAAAGGTACAGAGATGCTAACTAAATGAGTAAAGGGAATGGAAGGGTTAATCTAACAAGCTTTAGAGGAACGGCGCATTAGAGGAATCTGATAACTTTATATAAATATATACGGGGCCTCAGAGGGGTCTTATAACCTTATATAAATATATACAGGACCTCAGAGGGGTCTGATAACTTTATATAAATATATACGGGGCCTCAGAGGGATCTGATAACTTTATATTATTTATTTATTTATTTATAAAGGATTTTACCAGGAAGGATACATTGAGATTTCTCTCGTTTTCAAGTATAAATATATACGGGGTCTCAGAGTGGTCTGATAACTTTATATAAATATATACGGGCCTTAGAGGGATCTGATAACTTTATATAATATATACAGGGCCTCAGAGGGGTCTGATAACTTTATATAATATATACGGGGCCTCAGAGGGGTCTGATAACTTTATATAATATATACGGGGCCTCAGAGGGGTCTGATAACTTTATATAAATATATACGGGCCTTAGAGGGATCTGATAACTTTATATAATATATACAGGGCCTCAGAGGGGTCTGATAACTTTATATAATATATACGGGGCCTCAGAGGGGTCTGATAACTTTATATAATATATACGGGGCCTCAGAGGGGTCTGATAACTTTATATAATATATACGGGCCTCAGAGGGGTCTGATAACTTTATATAAATATATACGTTGGCCTCAGAAGGGTCTGATAACTTTATAGAAATATATACAGGGCCTTAGAGGGGACAGATAACTTTATATAAATATATACGGGCCTTAGAGGGATCTGATAACTTTATATAATATATATGGGGCCTCAGAGGGGTCTGATAACTTTATATAATATATACGGGGCCTCAGAGGGGTCTGATAACTTTATATAAATATATACGTTGGCCTCAGAAGGGTCTGATAACTTTATAGAAATATATACGGGCCTTAGAGGGATCTGATAACTTTATATAATATATATGGGGCCTCAGAGGGGTTTGATAACTTTATATAAATGTATACGGGGCCATTATAAACCATTGTCTGGAAACCTATTCATTAACAGGTCTATACACAGGACAAGGGGTCATCCATTTACACTGGACGAAAGGAAATTCAGGCTAAAGCATAGGAAGGGTTATTTTATGGTGCGAACAATAAAGCTGTGGAATTCTCTGCCTGTTGAGGTGGTTGGGTCAGAGTCTGTACAGACTTTTAAGCAGAGACTGGATGACTTCCTGCAGACACAGAATATTAAGGGTTATAATATTTAATATGTGGGTAAAAGCTTTTTGATCCAAGGAGAAATCTGACGCCATCTGGGGGCAAGAGGGATTTTTTTCCCAGTGTGTTCCATATTGGCGAGCGCTTCAGACTGGGTTTTTTTGCTTCTTTTGGATCAATAGCAGGTGATGTGCGAAAGGCTGAACCCGATGGACGCACGGCTTACACTGGATTACAGTACGTTCGGCATTGCCATGTGTCGCGAGGCAGATAACAGATCTGCAGCATCTATATGACCACCCAACTTAGAATACACACCATAGTCTGATGTAGCCACAGCTGCCCAATCTAGCCAACTGGCTTCAGTCTGCAACACGCGTGGTGTTTGTGCATTGAGGTCTTAGACGTGTGTGAAGTGATGATGCAATTATGCATGAGAATGATGCGGAAATATCCAAAGACCTGAAAAGACCTCCTGTGTCAAGACAGTGAGGGTGTACCCCAAGGTTCAGGCATATAAAATCTCACAGCACCCTCAGACCAGTGCTTTGTTATTTAGTGGCTCAGTTGACTTTATCCTGGAATGTTATCCGTATCTCCTGTTCCTGGCTTCGGCCTTAGCTATAGTTAATCTGGACCTCTGGTTTTCTAACTCTCAGCTTCCAGTCTGGTCCACCGTTTGCTGCTTGTCCCAAACTCTGGCTGCCTGTTGATAGTGTCTGCCACCTGTACCAAACCTCTGACCACGTCTCTGATCATCCATTTGGTTACTATTTCTGTATTTAAGTCAAGCTGACGTGCTAAGCCCATTCTCCAGGAACCAGACTCTACTTCTAGATCTATTCATAACGGTGCCCGTAACGGTGTGTATTCCTTGAACCCCATATTGTCTCAATAAAACTGCCAAATTCCCCGAAAATTATGACAGGAAGTGTAAATTTTATTAATGGGAGAAAGGCGAGTATTATCCCACCCTTCATTCATACGTATTTCTATATTCCCACCCTTTATTTGGTCTTATTTCCCCCCTTTTTAATTGCTGTTGCGTGACATTTGTGCTGTTTATTCAAAGTCTGTTTATTTCAGCTGTAAACGTGACATTTGGTCTCTGACATCTAGCAGTCACCGGTCTAATGATCTCATTTGTTCTCCATCTCTTTCACATTGAAGCCCTTAATCCAAACGTTTGTTTCTTTCCTCAGTTATTCAACTCTCTTCCAGTTCCTCTGAAAGTCTTCTTACATCTTGGCACCCCGTTGTTTCCAGTTTTCATTCACCAAAGAAAGCAGTAGAAGCTGGTTATACGACCTGCAGGAGGAGGATTGGCTAAGATCCAGCTGCTCACCACACCATTGATTATCTTCCAAAGCCCCTATTCCAAGGTTGGTCTTATCTTAACCAGCGACGTTGTAAACCTACCATAGCCATTACATTTTATGGGGATGTAACGTTTACAACAACCATGCAATAGGGACCTTGGACTGTACCATCTTGCTCTGTAATTTTTTTCCCTTTTATGTTTTTTAAAAAAGATTTTTTATTTTGCTTTGCTGCTGAGGTCAAAGTAAAGAAAGTTAACCCCGTCATGACCAAAAACACATGTAAACTCTATTTTGCATTTTAATCCAAAATATGCAAAAATTTAGGATAATAAGCCCTTTTAATGTAAAATTATTGTGTCCCCTGTGAAGAAAGGAAATTCCCAGTGAGATGTCCCTTCTGCCACTGTGACGGACCACCTGACACCCAGACTGTGTGGCTCTATCAGACTATAGCTTTCTCCAAGCTGGAGCTCGAGATCCAGAAAGCTCAGCCAAACCTCCCCAAGTTACCAAGCAGAACCATTTGCCACGTTTTGTCGTTCCAGCCCCGTCCCCCAACCCTCTGTATTGGTATAGCCTGTTTAGGCCTTGTGTTTTAGCCTGCTGTTTCTGTTCTGCAGTTCAGGGCAGGGCCGGCCCGACGATGGAGCAGCGTGGAGCGTCTGCTCCGAATGGAAAAACTTTAAGAGCGGCAAATTATTGCGCCGCCACTGCACTATTTTTTGTCAGCGCGGGCAGCAGCATCTAATTGGGCATGACTGCGCCTGCACGCATGCGTCCACAAGGAGCACCGCGGGGCTAAGACACGTGTCGTGTGGGCAGATCCTTAGGGCCTAGGCTGCATAGCTTAGCTTGTTGGTCTCTCCGGTCGGGCCCAAGACCAGACAGCCACCAGATATGTGCCTGCCTGTCCCAGTCACTGCCAGGAGCCTCCAGCGCCACTGCCCCTCACCAATCGCTAGTTGTGAGAGAGCTGCCGGCAGAGAATAGGATTATTTCTTTTTTTCAAATTCCCCCTCTCTTCACGTGCTGCTTTCTGTGAGAGCACACAGTGAAAGCTCCATGCAGCCAGGGACTCCTCTGTCACAGGAAAGAAAGCTCACATGGACTGATGGGGTTAATGTTTCAGAAAACATGAGGGCTATTGTAGCAGGGAGCAGGTGTTGTGTGTGTGAACGGTTAATGTAGCAGAGAGCATGAGTGTGTGTGTGTCTGTGTGTAAAGGGTTAATGTAGCAGAGAGCAAGTAGGTGTGATGAGTTAATGTGGCAGAAAGTAAGTAGGTGTGATGGGTTAATGTGGCAGAGAGCAAGAAGGTGTGATGGGTTAATGTAGCAGAGAGCAAGGAGGTGTGATGGGTTAATGTAGCAGAGAGCAAGGTGGTGTGATGGGTTAATGTAGCAGAGAGAAAGGAGGTGTGATGGGTTAAAGTAGCAGAGAGCAAGGAGGTGTGATGGGTTAATGTAGCAGAGAGCAAATAGGTGTGATGGGATAATGTGGCAGAGAGCATGAGTGTGTGTGAAGAGTTAATGTAGCAGAAAACGGGTTGTGAGGGGTTAATGCAACAGAGCATAGGGGTGTGTGTGAACGGTTAATGTAGCAGAGAGCATGAGTGTGTGTGTGTCTGTGTGTAAAGGGTTAATGTAGCAGAGAGCAAGTAGGTGTGATGAGTTAATGTGGCAGAAAGTAAGTAGGTGTGATGGGTTAATGTGCAGAGAGCAAGAAGGTGTGATGGGTTAATGTAGCAGAGAGCAAGGAGGTGTGATGGGTTAATGTAGCAGAGAGCAAGGTGGTGTGATGGGTTAATGTAGCAGAGAGAAAGGAGGTGTGATGGGTTAAAGTAGCAGAGAGCAAGGAGGTGTGATGGGTTAATGTAGCAGAGAGCAAATAGGTGTGATGGGATAATGTGGCAGAGAGCATGAGTGTGTGTGAAGAGTTAATGTAGCAGAAAACGGGTTGTGAGGGGTTAATGCAACAGAGCATAGGGGTGTTTGCGTAAGGTTAAGGTGGCAAAGAGCATGTTGGTGTGGGAGGAGTTATGTAGCATTACTGTGAATTTGTATAGTGCTCTGTGATACGCTCATACACCCGCATGTTTTATTGCTGTGGAGCTCTGTGATTAGGGTTGCCACCTGTTGAGGAATATTTTAATATTTGTATATTCGTAATCTTATATCTATTCTTTACATTGTAATCCTGGAGTCATATTTAAATCATGCAGGAGTAATAATAGCTTTGTGTATTCAGAAGAGTTGAAAAAAGTCTAAGGCTGGGTTCACACCTAAGCGCGTATTACGCGCGTATTGTGCAAACGTTAAAAACACGCTATGCCTATGGCCGCGAACGCGCTGCAGTACGCCCCAAAGAAGCTCCCGTACTTCTTTGGGCGTAGGACGTTTTAAAGCGCTTTCCTGCGCGCTTTAAAGCGTCCAGGTGTGAACGGGTCCCATAGGAAATCATGGGATTTCCCTGTTCATGTATTTTATAGCGCGCAGGAACGCGCTTTAAAACGCTTATGTGTGAACGGGGCCTAAATGTCCAACAGATGTGACCTATTTGACCTAGAGAAGTTAAGTGTAGGAATTTTAAAGGTCTCTTTGTTCTTAATGACCAGAGATTTAGTTACACCAGATGTGGCAAGTCGCCTCAATGTCTAGAGTAAGTGTAATTGATGATTTTACTATTTTGTATTTCTGTAACTGTAACACTTCAATGTTCTTGAACCCAGGACATACTTGAAAATGAGAGAAATCTCAATGTATCCTTCCTGGTAAAATCCTTTATAAATAAATAAATAAAAATAAATTGATGTACCTCGAGCTAAAATCTTTTTGTTTGAGAAACAGTTGAAAGACGCCGTTTTAAGTTTAACCAATTATGTATTAAGGGGCTGTCATAACTCTGGTGTGCATTTCTGTAATATAGCTTTGTGTAAGTTCTGAACCTGATCAGATTGAAGGAAGTAAAGATGTGATTCATCAACACGCTGTGCTCGTTCTTTCTCATCAAAAATACATGTATTCGAATATGGTTCCTAAAACTCTATAGAGTATAGATAAATAAGAAAATGCCTGGCCAGGTGTAGATGGAAATAAGAATAAGGTTAAATGAGAGCAAACGACTAAGGATAAAAACAGAAAACAGGAATTTTTATCCTAACACTTGGTGTCAGAAGATTGGGCAATGGACTATAAAAAAGCAGAGAAAAGGTAAGAAAACATATTTTTGTAATTCTTACCTTTTCTCCTGTTGGCGTGTATCCACGTGCTTATCGATGTAAGGCTCTGGTTTTGTCTTCGTCATTATTTAGTGTTGTATTGGAGCGGTCTGAGATGTATTTAGTTTGGGTATCGAGTCCCAAACTACCATATACGGGGGGCGTGTATAGATGCTGAGCTGAGCGGACGAGCTCCTGCTGCCGAGTATTATTTTTGCTGATTTTGCTCACACAAACCCCGATCTGCAGCTCGGTTCGTCGCCAGAACACTACTGCTGTGCTCCCTGATAGAAGTGTACCTCCCTTGACCCCCCCGGGAGGTACTTTTGCACCCTGCACCGGACCGCATGTGATAGTGGGACGGTGGCCATCTTGTTTGCGGCCTACTTCCCTGCCGGCGTCTCCCATTACCATGGGGAAGAAGAGCAAGAAGCTGGAGGGGTCGGAGGATCCCTCTCTCCCTGACATTAGAAACATAGAAACATAAAAAATGTCGGCAGATAAGAACCTTTCGGCCCATCTAGTCGCCCAATTACATGGATACTTTACCTGGATTTATCTTTTGTTTAGGATAGCCTTATGCCTATCCCATGCTTGCTTAAATTCAATTACTGTTTTGGCCTCAACCACTTCAACTGGAAGGCTGTTCCATGTATCCACCACCCTCTCAGTAAAATAATGCTTCCTGATGTTACTTTTAAACCTTTGCCCCTCTAATCTAAGACTATGTCCTCTTGTTTTGCTACTTTGTTTCCTTTTAAATATATTCCCTTCCTTTACCTTGTGGATTCCCTTTACGTATTTAAATGTTTCTATTAGGATCTCTCTGGGTGGTCCACTAGCCTGTCAGCGGCGCCTGCCTCCTGCGGAGCCTCCGGAGTCAGCTGAGTCACCTGCTGATCTGTCCTGTCAGAGCCCGGAGGCGCTTGTTCCCCCGCATTCGCAGCTGTCTACTAAAGACGTCATACGGCCGCTCTATGAGGATTTACGAGCTCTATGGCAGTCTGACCTTTCGCAGGTTAGGACCAAAATTGCAGCTATTTCATCTGGCTCTGTGTCTATGGGGACCCATTTGACGGCTCTGGAGGAAGAGGGGGCAGGAACTAGGACCCGGCTGGAAGATGTTCAGTCCCAGGTGACAACTTTGTCGGCCACTGTTACGGACTTTGAAAACAGACATCGCCACCATAATTTACAGCTCAGAGGTATCCCTGAGACTGTGGGTGAGGATGACCTGATGACATGTGTTTTGGGTCTAGTGAATATGCTGCTGGGTTTGCCTCCGGGTTCTCCTGCACCGGTTACCTCAGCCTTTAGGGAGCGTAGGGCAGCTGTGGCGCCTGCTGTGGCACCTAGGGATGTAATTGCTACTACTGCTAATATCTCCATTCATGCCAAGGTGCTACAGAAAGTGGGATCTGTCCCGGCGGTGACCTATAAAGATATGCAGATTACTGTCTACCGGGACTTATCATTTCTCGCCCTGATGGCACACCGCCGTTTTCGTGAAGTGACAGCCCACATGAGAAACAGGGGAGTTCGTTATTGTTGGGGTCCTTCTGGCTCCTTAGTGATGGCGCATGCTGGAAAAATGTGCTCTGTGTTCACTCCAGATGAAGCTCGGGCTCTGCTAAATACCGATGCGTTGCCTTCACCCACCCGAGCCAATGAGGGTGCAGGTCCATCGTGTTTGAAGACATTTGGCCCCTTCTTTAAAAATAAGACTACTCTTGAGCCTTAGGAAAGCTTTTCTAGGGTCCCTTTGTTTTTCTGTGGTTTTCGCAGGCATTCGTTTTTGCCTGCAGCTGGAAGACTTATGACACCTGTTACCCTGCAATTGGTTGCCACCCTTCCCCCTTTTTTTTTTGAATGGCGCTCTTGGGTTCTCCCAGGGTGAGCCAGTTTGGCGGTTACCATGGCTCTGTCTGCCATTTTGGCCCCTGGGTACCTTGGCCTCGTGACATGTGTCGTCCGTGGCCTTCTGGGGCACTTATAGGTCTCAGGAGTCAGCCAGGACGGTCACAACTTTGGCCTTTAGCCATCTTTTACGGTTTTGTTTTTTCTCGCTCTTCCCCCCCTTCCCTATTGGGCTCCTTTTGATAATATTGTGTCTTTGCGTTTATATATTGCCTGCTGCTCTTGTTACCCTGATAGCCTCCTATGGACATTTCTATGATATCTTCTGCTGACCTTTCTGGGACCCTGCGTGGCCTTTTCTCTTTTTATGTTTCCCTGTATTTGTGCTTGACTAGAATAAAAATTTTCAATATAAAAACACAAACTACCGTATACGAGAATTTGTGTTAAGCTCACATATTCTCAAGCCACAAGTTGGAGGTTAGAGTCCCCCAAGGCTTTCTCTGTATGGAATTAGAGATATACGGATGGACCTTTAGAAATCATATTCAAGCCTTTGTGTTTTGTGTTAATGTCGGTCTTTGTTTTGTTATGTGAAGCTTCAATGTGTGTTTTAAGTATTCTGATGTTGTTTTATGGTTATATTGTTTTGTTGCATTGCCATATTTCCGTGTAGCTTTTTGAGTCTGATCAGTCGAGTAATTTCAGTAAACCTGAGATCTTTCTTATTTTCATCTTGCTGACCGTCTTATCATTTTCTTTCTTTGATCTCATGGATTTTTTCCACTTGTATTGTTAAATTAAGACATGAGCGGTGGAGGAGTCTCAATAAGCCACAGACTAGTTTCAATTCTCCTATAGGGCTTAGATGTTCTAGTTATAAACAACCTCATCTGTCCCTATTAATTATTCAGGCTGTTAGGACAATACACTAACCTGCCCCCGATTTGATCAGATCCTACTTTTTGTGGCTGCAATGTTAACAATATTTGTGATTGTGGTGTATTGTGTGTGGGCTGTCTGAAGCAGAGTATGTTTTTCTGGAGTGATGCTGTATTTTGCTTTCTTGCTAGTGGAACGTGACTGTCGGTGTGTATATATATATATATATATATATGGACACACAATGGCTGACAAATACAAATGGTCCGCTAGACCTAGAACATAGCATTAGTTTCATTTATTGTGTGTCTGGTTTTTGTTGTAAGGATAAAGGGATAGTGGGTTTGGAGTTCTTGAATTAAGTGTGACGTTGTTTGTTTTATTTGTATGAATCGGACTTGGTATTTGGCAATGTGAGATGATGTGCATTTTCCAAGTTGTTGCATGATGTTTCAGTGTGATTTTGGACGGTGAACTGGCACAGTAGATGTGTGGTTGGCTGTGTGTGTTGTGAGTGATGGTATGTGTGATGTGCCCCAATTACTTGATCTCTTCAGGACTTGCATGAGATTTTTCCCACCTAATCTACTAAATGGCCTTTAATGGCATGTGTTTAATTAATCATTAGAACATCAAGTGTTTTTATGTATTTTTTCTCTCTGCTTGTGGGCTGTGAACTGGTTTTGGCCCGGAGTGGTTTTTTAGAGCGGATGAGCAAGCACACATATTGTCTTTTAAAGGACTGTTCACAGTATGTAGAAATTCTAAGGAGGAAAAGGAAATTGGGCAGATTTATTTAGTATTGAAGGTGATAAGTACGTGGGGATAGAAAGGTTATTTTTTTTATAAGGAAGATAAAGATTATGGGCTTTATTAAATACTTTGCTCAAACATTAACGTGTGCGCAAAAACGCATTAACGCGAGGGGAAAAACCCATTGTGCAGAACGTCGTATTACAATGTCCGCGTAAAAAGTGCGCGTTAACGTCTACTGCTGGTGAACCTGCGCAAACCCTTTGCGCGCTTAATGTACTGCGCGCGTCCTATACTTAACATTGTGAGCGCAAATACGTTTGTAATACCATCCGCGTACCAGCGCACAATCTATACACAAATTTTAACGTCTTTTAAAAGCTGGTGGTAACGGCAAATCTGAACGTCCTGGCTGAAACCAAATACACCAGCACGAAAAAACAATACTGCACAGTATAGTTACACATTCTACACATACCCAAACAATAAAATGGAGAAGTTGTGCACTTTTTTTTATTGCTGCAGCATATATACTCAGATAGATTTTGACAGGCGCAAAAACTGAATGGGAGACAATTGTGGTTCTTAATTCAGATTAATCCTTATCGCAAATTAGGTACAAAAAAACCCCAATAGATGTAAATCTGATAAATCCAATAAATCCTTATCGCAAATTAGGTACAAAAAAAGCCCAATAGATGTACTCTGGGTGAACCTGTTTGTTTCACAGGGAAACATTGAGGTTTCTGTGCAGAGTATAAAAGGGAGAATTAAATGAAAGCTATACATTGCTTATACCTATCCTGCTGGTCCCATGAGGCGCCAGTTATCCACGGTTTATGGCTTTTATTTTATTGCATAATGGTGAAGGGCGAAATAGAGTGTAAGCTCTGAGGGTCAGGTAGGTATAGTGGCCATGCAAACAGATTTAGAAACTAACCATTTTAAATGTGTAACTGTCATTAACCCCTCCCATGCCACAATATAACCAGGGGAAAACATTGCGATTAAAACACAATGCGGTACATAGCTTCCCCATTAACCCCTAAAATGACATTTGTCAAGGGAAACCTTGAAATGTATACACTGTAAGGAATGAAGCCTGCCCATTAACCCTTTATATATACAACTGAACCAGAGGGAAAAGGAAAGTAATACGCAATGTGATATATAGCCTGACTGTTAACTGTAATGCTGAGACATTTGCACCCTGTGAAAAGAAACATTTAAAAGGAGTGCTGAGCTTTAAAAAAAAAAATATGTGACGTGTCACCAAGGTTTTATGCTTGGATTGATAACATGTGTTAGCTCTGATTTTAAAAATAATTAGAGAGTATTATAAAAGTTGTTTTTGTAACAGTTACTCATTTAAATTATAATTGGTAACGTCATTGGTCCCAGATTGAGTTTTTTTAAAAATGGGAGACTGCACATGTCAGTGCTTCGGCTGCAGAGTTCGAGTTTCATTAAAAGGGCAGAGATATGGAGTAATATCCATGCTCTTAGTCAAGGTTTGGGAATAGTATTTTGATTTTGGCCTGGTTATAAATTAAGACATGTGTTTATTATCTGTGTATTTTCCGTGCATTAATAACTTTCAGTTTCATGTCTGAGTGAATGAATGGTGATTTTGTGAGTAGCCACACCCTCTCAGTCCTCTTTCCAGATTTTTTATTGATATACCAATATTTTTCATTGTCATCATTTTGGGACTTGTTGTAAGTCTGACGTTTATCAGGACAATCAGCACTTTGTAAAAGGAATACGACAGACTTCTCTCACCTGCTTGACATAAAGAAGCAAGGTCCTGTGCATTGCAAGCTGGTATAACGAAGTGCTAACAAACAAGCCATGTTGCTGTGTCGCTATTCTTTGTCAATTCAAGTGTCCTTTGGACGAAGATTCTTATTGAGACTCAACACAGAGAAATCACTGTATCTTTATTACGACTATCATTATTTTACAGACTGTCACATTTTATACAGAGGCTGAAGAGAGGTGGTGAAAAAGGAGAACGGATGTGTTTATGAATGTCATGTGAATGTAGGAAAATATACAGATAAATACACAGATGTTTCTATTTTTTTCTTCTACTGTTGCAGTATTATAAACATTAAAATATTTAAATTAGAATAAAAGAGGGGAATTGTTGAGGAATATTTTAATATTTGTATATTCATAATCATATATCTACTCTTTACGTTGTAATCCCGGAGTCATATTTAAATCATGCAGGAGGCATAATAGCTTTGTGTATTCAGAAGAGTTGAAAGAAGTCTAAATGTCCAACAGATGTGACCTTTTTGACCTAGAGAAGTTAAGTGTAGGAACTTTAAAGGTCTCTTTGTTCTTAATGACCAGAGATTTAGTTACACCAGATGTGGCAAGACGCCTCAATGTCTAGAGTAAGTGTGATTGATGTACCTTGAGTTAAAAGCTTTTTGTTTGAGAGACAATTGAAAGACGCCGATTTAAGTTTAACCAATTATGTATGAAGGGGCTGTCCTAACTCTGGTGTGCATTTCTGTAATATAGCTTTGTGTAAGTTATGAACCTGATCAGATTGAAGGAAGTAAAGATGTGATTCATCAACACGCTGTGATTGTTCTTTCTCATCAAAAACACATGTATTCGAATATGGTTCCTAAAACTCTATAGAGTATAGATAAATAAGAAAATGCCTGGCCAGGTGGAGATGGAAATAAGAATAAGGTGAAATGAGAGCAAACGACTAAGGATAAAAACAGAAAACAGGATATTTTATCCTAACACCACCTTTTCTTGAAACCAACCCTGAACACTAAAAACGCATAGCAAAATATTTTTGCAGCTCATGGGTGTATACGCGCAGACACTCAGTCACACACATATACATGTCCTTCCCTTTCACATCACATTTTAGTCCCTTTCACCCCAAACCTCAAATCAGACCTTTTAGCCCCCAAATCAGCCCCTCTCTGAACCACAAATCAGATCCTTTAATCTGCAAATAAGCCCCTTTCACCCCAAACTTCCTCACACTGTACACATACAGATGAGAGTGGGAGATAAAGGGGGTGAGAAGAAAAGGGGGGACAGGATGAAAAGGGGGGAAAGAGAAGAAGGAGAGAAAAGGGGGAGAGAGAGGCAGGAGATAGGAGATAAAAGGGGGAGAGGCAGGAGAGAGGGAGAAAAGGGGAAGAGGAAGAAAAGGGGGGAGAGGAGTGACAAGGGGGAGAGAGGGAGAAAAGGGGGGAGAGAGGCAGGAGAGGGAGAAAAGGGGGAGAGGGGTGACAAGGGGAGAGAGGCAGGAGAGAGGGAGAAAAGGAGATGGGGAAAGTGGGAGTGAGGGGGAAAGAGGGGAGAAAAGGGGAAAGAGGGGAGAAAAGGGGAGAAAAGAGGGGAGAAAAGGGGGGAGAAAAGGGGGGAGAGGGGCGACAAGGGGGAGAGCATCAGGAGAGGGAGAAAAGGGGGAGAGAGGTGACAAGGTGGAGAGAGGGAGAAAAGGGGGAGAGGGGTGACGAGGCAGGAGAGAGGGCGAAAAGGGGAGTGAGGGGAAAGAGGGGAGAAAAGGGGAAAGAGGAGAAAAGGGGGAGAGGGGTGGCAAGGGGGAGAGAGGCAGGAGAGAGGGAGAAAAGGGGAGATTGGGAGAGGGGGAAGGAAGTGAGAGGGGGAAAAGGATGTGAGAGGGGAAAGAGGAAGTGAGGGGGGAAAGGAGGAGTGAGAGGGGGAAAGAGGGGAGAAAAGGGGAAAGAGGGGAGAAAAAGGGGAGAGGGGTGACAAGGGGGAGAGAGGCAGGAGAGTGGGAGAAAAGGGGAGTGAGAGGGAAAGAGGGGAGAAAAGGGGGGAGAGAGGCAGGAGAGAGGGAGAAAAGGAGAGAGGGTGAGAGGGGGAAGGGGAGTGAGAGGGGGAAAGGGGGAGTGAGGGGGGAGAGAGAGGGGGAAGGGGAAAAGGGGGAGAGAGAGGGCAAAGTGAGGAGAAAAGGGGGGGTTGGGGGGGAAGAGGTGAAAAGGGGGACAGTGAGAGGGAGACGAGAAGGGTGGAGAGGGAGGAGGACTAGGGGCATTGGGGTGGAGGAGGAGAGAGGGGGAAGAGACAGAGTCCTGCTCTGCCTGTATTACCCAGCTCCTTCCAGCAGCTCCTCAGTCCTTCCTCCCTGTCCCAGCAGCTCCACATGTCACAGCCAGCAAACACGTGGTCTGGAGCATGTGAGGGAGCAAGGGGCTGATAGGAGGAGGCAGAGTGGGGAGGGGACGTCACTGCAGACCACCCCCAACACTGCCAGTGATTGGTGGAGTGTTTCTTCACTCACTCGCAGCCTGCGTGTGAGTGAAGAAATCATTCCAGGGTCCGAGCTGAGGCAGAGCCATGTGTCCGGGTGACAGGTGATCCCAAACCCGGACACATGACCCACAAAACAGACAGTCCGGGTCAAAACCGGACGGGTGGGAACCCTATCTGTGATACGAGTCATACATCCCATGTTTTATTTTTTTCTGGGGGGGAGCAAGTCACTTTTTCGCTCCAGGCAGCACAGTGGCTTGGGCCGGCCCTGGTTCAGGGGTTAATTGGTTTCTGCAGTCTGCTCACCTGTTGATCATTGTCCTGATCTCCTGCCTATTTAAAGCAATGTGCCTATAGAACAGTGTTTCCCAAACATGTCCTCGGGACCCTCAACCAGGCCAGATTTTGCAGATCACCTTGGGGTAATGCAAACTGAATCCTGCAATCACTGAGCAGCAAATCATATCCCCTGTGCTGTGCTTCAGATATCCTGCAAACCTGGCGCGGCGGATGGTCCTGAGGAGATGTTTGGGAAACACATGCTTGCTCTGTCATTTTTCTTTGCCTGGTTTCCAGTACTAGCGGTGTCCTGAGAGCTCCCTGCTGGATTTCTGTTATTCCAAGTTTGTATATTTTGTTCTAGTTCTTTTTGGTCTTGGTTCCCTCTCTGTCTGTTCTCTGTTACCAGCTGTCTCCCCTCCTGGAATCTCGCTTTGTGGCTGGAGTAAGGATAGGATGGAATACTTGTAAGGTCCTTCGGTTCCTCTGAGCATGTGGCACTCCTCTTTTTCCCCAATCTCTGGAGCAGCAGGTTGAGGGTAGAGGTGAGCGACTCTCTGCCCTGAAGCCAGCTCTTTTTGCTGGGGTGGTGGAACGCTCCTCCATGAACAAAAGTAGGTTATCGACCTCTGTGATGGCTGCTACCCCAAGCTGCAAATCTGGACCAGCTGCTTCTCAACTTCCATGTGCAGTGGGAAGGGCTTCAGTCTCTCTCATAACCATTAAGTCCATCTAGGCCTTCAAGCTCCCTCAGCCATCCTTGGCTTGGAGCACATTGTGGGCTATCTAGTCCGACTTCCCAGTCTCCTAGTAAATCATCGGTGGGGATCTCAGACTCGCCCACCATCACCAGGCAGTCCTTCCGCAGCACCACAATGTCCCAAAGGCTCCCGTTGGAGACTGCAGTCCCATCCATCGTTTCAATGTAAATCTCCTTGGTAGGTGGACAAAGAACCCTGGCAAGAGTGGGTGTCTGTGGAGGCGCTTACTAGGTAACTGTGGTTCCTTAAAAAAAGGGGGGTACTGCCTACAAGGGGTTGCACATAAATCTCAACCTAAATGTGCAAATAAAGGTGTAGAAAAGGGTAAGGGTCCTAGTGGCGCAGTGGGTGCTTCCAAATATGGAGCAATCTAGAGGAGTATTTCTAAATGCTGATATTATGGCTCAACTCTATTTATCAGTTAGATAAAAGTACTCAAGTGAGTCAATGTTACACTAGTATTGTGCAAATAGCAATTCTGTGCAAATGAACAACCTTGTGCAAAATAAGTGTAGCGCTGTGTTTAAATCTGACTGTGGCAGTACCTATTTTTGGCCACCGGAGGGAGAGAAGCGCGATCAGAGACACTGAACATTGGGACTACATTTCCCGGCGTGCTTTGCAAACAGACAGGAAGTGGGTGGGACACAGGACGCTGTACATCCTGAGCCTCGTGGAGAACGCGCCAGAGCGCGCCAGGGAGTGCATGGAAGAGGACGCAGTGCTGCTGAGCGGAATCGTGACCAGGCCGGAGCGCCAGTGTGGCCTATCAGGAATCGAGTGGGGTTATCCTGCCTTGCCAGAAGGAGCCTTACCCACCGGCCATCACCACCAAGTGTATTCCAGACAAGCTGAGGACCCCGAGTAAGGAGTACCGCGAGTCCAACGGATGGGAGAGCAGGCGGTAGCTGGACAAGTCCGGGCCGGAACACAGAGAGCCTGAATATTGATCCAATAGCCGGTATCCCAGCGCGGAGACAAGCGGAGAGACGTCCTGGGTCAGCGGAGCCTGGGTGATCAGCGGATGGGTGAGAGGCCTCCAAGGCCGTTTCCACAAAAGTTCAAGCACGCTGTTGTTTATTTCTGAAACCCACAGGGCCCCAACGTGACTAGTCGAAGACATCGCTTAAAAGATTCACTGGCCAGTTGAATAGTACCCGGGTACCATAACACACACATACACTCACAATTCGGGACTTAACCTGTTCGGGACTCACTCCTTAGTATCAGAAAAAGGGGAAAAGATTTGCATCTTATTTTATTTTCCGCTGCGCGTTTCTTGTAATTTCGAATCATTGTATATTTTTTCTGCTCGGTTGCGTTTTCCAGAAATACGAAGTCTCGCATTTCTTTTTCCCGCTGCGCGTTTACCGCAATACGAAATACTGTAAATATATCTACGAACACCGTGTCTTATTTTATGCCTTTTACTTCAGTAAACTATATAATTTATAAAATCCACAATGGTGCTGGAGTATATTTATTCCCTAGTGCGGGGAGACTGACCCATGGTTCATTTTCAGCGGCTCCTCCGGGAGTGAGCGCTACACGTGGGGGCTCGTTTCCGGGATCCAGTCTCTGGAAAAACCGCATCTAAAGGGTTAAATATGGATCCAGACACTGTTGCCGAATGGTGTGAGGAGCACAGTAGTCAGTTAGAATGTTGTATAGCCATGGATATTCCCGCAGACACTTGGGCCGAAGATCAGATTCGCCAGGCCGTGGCCGCGCTGACACCAGACCATCGGGGGTTAATTCTGGACATTAAAAAGAACACAGATACCTCTCACACGTATGTTCTTTTTGAATGGAGAAAGGGTGTTCCAGTGTGTTTTCAGGGTGCAAGCATGAAGCTGACCGATGAGGTGGAAGTCCAACTGATTCAGCCAAGTGCGCCACGTGGCGAATCCGCAAGTGTTCCCGCGCCCAGTCCGTTGGCCATGATCGGGGCTGAATTCATAGTGGCTATTGGAGATTTGCTGGCTAAGTGTCAGAGAACAAGCCCTCCGCACACTAACTTCGGTTATCGACGGTTGAGAAATTTTACAGGAAACGTACCAACTCCGGCGGGAGAAGAAACCTTTGAGGAATGGGTGGAACAGGCGATGCAGGCTCTGGATGAGTGGGACGTCCCTGAAGCCCAGAAAAAGCAAAGGATCACCGAGAGTTTAAAGGGACCTGCGTCAGAAGCGGTGAGAAACCTAAAACTGAGTAGAAAAGACTGTACTGCTTTAGATTATCTAAACGTTTTGGAGGAAGTTTTTGGGCGAACAGAAAAGGCCGCAGAGCTTGTATATCAGTATGAACACACCTATCAGCGGAAAGGTGAGAGAATGACCGAATACATGAGGCGCCTAGATAAGATTCTGCACCAGATACTCCTCAAGAAAGGGGCCGAGCCGGCCGAAGTGGATAAGATCCGAATAAAACAGATCCTGAGGGGCTCTCAACCTCTAGATCCAGTGATGCTGCAGCTGAGAAGCAGAGCAGGTAATCAAGAACTGAAGTACCTGGAACTGATCCGAGCTGTCAGAGAGGAGGAGGCTTTGCTGGAGGAAAAATCCTTCAGGCGAGGGGAAAGAGTTTACGCACAACCTGTAAGGCATAACGACGGTCTGCAGCCTGAAAGCGATTCGCTGGATACTTACGGGTCCGACGTGGACGAGCAAGAGCACCTGATTGCTTTTAAATCCACAGAGAGGGCTGCCAAAGAATTACACCTCTCTGAACGTGGTGAGTTGCACAAAACTGTTAAGAAAGTACAGGAAGCTCAAGCCGAATTGCAGCAGGCGCACGCGGAACTGTGCCGAGTGTTGATGAAGGTGACAGAAATGCAGGCAGAGATGCAGAAGTTCCTTACAGGCATGCAGACAACCGGAGTTGCGGTGGCGTCTAGCCAAGGTCCTTTAACTGAATCACAACAGGCGACTGCGTCTCCACTTTCTAAAAAAAGGTGTTTTGGTTGTGGAGAAATGGGCCACTTCCGTGCACAATGCAAAGACCGAAAGCCTGAGAGGAATAGAGTTGATGAGTTGTTAAAAGCCTTAGAGGGACTGTTATCTACCTCACTGGCGGGAAACGCCAGAGGGCGCCAGTGAAGGAGCAACCTAGGTGCCCGGAGATTGAACCCCGCTCCAAAAATCAAGCCAGGGCTAAGAGGGCGAGAGGGCCCAAAGTCCGGCCAACTGCTGAGCCTGCCAGGACTGACAGAGTCACTCCCTTAGCATCCGGACCTACGTCATGGGGAAGCAATGCACACCCAAAACCTACACGGGCCAAGAAAAGGGCCAGGGTACAACAAACTGGGTCTAAGTGTCCTGATACCGCCACCAAGTTTCCTGACCAACTGATAGGTCCTTCTCCTATTGTGCCAATCCAAGTGGAGGGAGTCTACACTAAAGCCTTGTTGGATTCGGGGGCTCAAGTGACATTGATCTATCGAGACTTCTATGAGAAGTCCAATTGAGCTTGGGAAGCCTTCTAAGTGAAGTCTTCAAAGTGAGCACTTACAGGAGATCTTCTGGTGAGTGATTTAGAATTTTTGTTTCAAATAGATCTTTTCTATTCATCTTAAGGTTTTAAGTTAGGTCTGGTGAGTAAATTAGGTTAGGCTGGTGACTCATTTTCATACTGATTAGCATACAATTGGAATCAATTGGGTGGTATTTGCTTCAGGTTTAGCTTGTCCACTCCTTGCTGGGGGAGGTGTACTTAGGTGAATATATAAAGGTTGGGGATATTAGCTTGGTCTAATTGAGCTTGGGAAGCCTTCTAAGTGAAGTTTTCAAAGTGAGCACTTACAGGAGATCTTCTGGAGATACTCTGGAGGTAGTCTGAGGTTAGACAGGAGGTAGAAAACCTACAAAAAGGTAAGATTTGCTGGTTTTAAATCCATTCTTTTATAATGGCAGGCTTGGTCCAGTGTAAGAGCTGTCATGCATTTGTTTTTAGATCCAATTTTTGGAGGTTTGGGGTGTGCCTGATATGTAGGCAGCTCTCTTTATTGCAGCAGGAAATTGCCTGTTTGAAGTCTGAGATTTGTAAATTATCTGTTAGAGAAACTCAGGCTATGACTGTTACTAAGCCACTGCCACAGAGGCCTCCTAGGAGCGGCAGATGGACTACTGTAGGATCTGGTAGACTTAGAGTTGTGGATAGAAGGCATGTCCCACAATCTGTGGCTCTTCTTAATTCTTTTGAGGCACTTTCAGAGTGTAGTGGTAAAATGGATGTAGGATCAGACACCATAGTTGAGGAACCACCATCCACTATGCCTAAGGTATGCAGCACTGCAACCAAGGGCAAAAATGAAAAGGTGGGACTTGATAAAAGGCAATTGTTGCTGGGTGATTCTATCATAGAAACATAGAAAGATGTCGGCAGATAAGAACCTTTCGGCCCATCTAGTCTGCCCAATTACATGGATACTTTACTTGGATTTATCTTTTGTTTAGGATAGCCTTATGCCTATCCCATGCTTGCTTAAATTCAATTACTGTTTTGGCCTCTACCACTTCAACTGGAAGACTGTTCCATGTATCCACCACCCTCTCAGTAAAATAATGCTTCCTGATGTTACTTCTAAACCTTTGCCCCTCTAATCTAAGACTATGTCCTCATGTTTTGCTATTTTGTTTCCTTTTAAATATACTCCCTTCCTCTACCTTGTGGATTCCCTTTACGTATTTAAATGTTTCTATCATATCTCCTCTGTCACGTATTTTTTCCAAGCTGTACATGTTAAGATCATTATGCCTTTCCTGGTAACTTTTCTCCTTCAAGCCTATCATAAGAGGTGTTGAGCTGGAGAGTAGTGGTTTGGTGAGATGTCTTCCTGGGGCTACTGCTCATAGAGACAAGAGACGTATTCTCAATATTGTCAAACAAGCAAAGCAACAAGGGGAAGTGGACGTTCTAGTCCATCTAGGGACAAATGACTTGGCTAGCAATGAGGTTTCTGAGATTAAGGAAGATTTTTCTGTTCTTGGAGGTGAAATACAGCAGATTGCGTCCACTGTGTCATTCTCTGAAGTTTTGCCTGTGCATAACATTCAAGATAGGCAGATGCGCAATAGGGAATTCAATTTGTGGCTTCGGGAATGGTGTCGGGAGCAAGGATTTGGCTTTGTGTCC
This sequence comes from Leptobrachium leishanense, assembly GCA_009667805.1. NCBI lineage: Eukaryota > Metazoa > Chordata > Amphibia > Anura > Megophryidae > Leptobrachium > Leptobrachium leishanense. Next base: position 34,678,406 of record CM019063.1, on the reverse strand, counting down.
CATGATAGCTCTAATTGGAGCAGAAAGGAACTGTATAATAAAGATGGTTTGCATCTTACTCATAGGGAACATATGTTCTCAGTGAGAAGTTCAAAGGTTTCGCAAAGAAATATTTAAACTAGGAGGGGGGGACAAAACGGTAAAAAAAACAATCTGCCCGATTGTCCCCCAAAACTAAATCGGAGGGTGCAAGCAACATGCGAGGTAAAAAATGACAAGCTCAGAGTCGTGTCTACAAATGCTCGCAGTTTAGTCAATAAAATCAATGAACTAGAGGCAATGATGGCAGCTGAAAAAGTAGATTTAGTGGCGGTTACTGAGACATGGTTCAGTGAGAAAAATAACTGGGACATAACAATACCAGGGTACTCTTTATATAGAAAAGACAGAGAAGGTAGGAAAGGAGGAGGAGTGGCCCTGTATGTGAAAAACAACATAAAAACGAACCAAATAAAAGTGAACGAGGTGAACATATAGTCAGTTTGGGGTACGCTAACATTTGGCAATCATACAGTAGCTCGTGTAGGTGTGATCTATAGACCCCCTGGACAAGCAGAAGAACTAGATAATCTGCTGGTTGAGGAAATAGCCAAAATGGCAATGAAGGGGGAGGTTATTATCATGGGGGACTTTAATCTTCCTGATGTGAACTGGAAAACCAAAACAGCTGGGTGCACCAGGAGTACAAATATTCTAAACTCCCTACTGGGATTATCTCTAACACAAGTAGTTGAGGAGCCGACCCGTAAAGAGGCCATATTGGATTTAATACTCACAAATGGAGGTTTGGTATCGGACGTTGTTGTAGGTGAAAATTTGGGATCTAGTGATCACCAGTCAGTATGGTTTAATATAACAACAGGGATGGAGCCGCACCACACAAAAACGAAAGTTTTAGACTTTAAAAAACCAGATTTTTCTAAAATGAGATTTTGTGTGAAGGAGTCATTATCAGACTGGAGGAGTTTAAAGGGAGTCCAGGAGAAATGGGATTATTTAAAGGAAGCATTATTGAAGGCCACAGGAAATTGCATTCAGCTTGTTAGCAAAAACAAAAAAGGGAAGAAACCACTGTGGTACTCTGCAGAAGTGGCCAAAATAGTGAAGAACAAAAAGATAGCATTCAATAATTATAAAAAAACTCAGAGTGAAGAAGATAGGCAAACCTATAAAATTAGGCAGAAAGAGGCAAAGCAATTTATAAGAGCTTCCAAAGCACACGCAGAAGAGAAAATAGCTCAGTCAGTAAAAATGGGGGACAAAACATTTTTTAGATACATAAACGAGAAAAGAAAAGTAAAACAAGGATTAGTTAGATTAAAAACAAAGGAAGGAAGGTATGTAGAAGAGGATAAAAGTCTCGCTGACTGCCTCAATGAATATTTTTGTTCAGTCTTTGCAGAAGAAAAGGAAGGAAAGGGACCTCAGTTAGGAGAGAACACTAAAGATACATTTACATATCAGTTTACAGAGGAGGAGTGTCACGGAATGGCCCAGCACCCTCAGCCAGGGGCGGTGCCGTGACAGTGGTGGCTATGGACACTCGGGTGCGGTGGCACGCACCCAGTTTTACAAGTACTTTTATTAGATGTGATTGTGTGGTGTAATAAAGTGTCCCCGTTGATTTATTGCGTAATGTATTTTCCCCTTTGTTGCCTTGCTCGCCGCCATTTTCCGATCACCTTGTGGCGCAGTTAAGAATTCTCGATTCGGAAAATGGCCGATCCGAACCATCCGGTTCGGATCGCAAAATGGCCGATTCGGACCATCCGGTCCGAATTGGCGACTCCCTGAAGGCCAAGGGCCAATGGGTCCTGGGAGGGCGGGCAAGGAGTCCCATTGTATTCTAATTGTGTGCAGAGGTAATAAATGCTTGGACTGTAAACAATAAAGGCAGATTCTGCAGTGCATTCAGCTTTGACTGGTGTGACTTTATTCTCCACCGTACTTTCGTATCTGAGAGTCCCCCGCGATCTCAGGGTACGGTGTCCATTCAGGTACGAACCGAAGCGAGCGCTCTGCGCCTGCATCGTGTAGCAGGGCAGAGGCGCAGCGCATGAAGATTCGGTTCTCAGAGAGACGGAGATCCGAACCGAAGGGCGCGGCCGCGTACCGCGCTACGGTATTGCGAGGGATTGCGGGAAGATCCGAATCCCTCGCCCATCCCGCTAGATCCGAAGTTCCTTCAGCTCACATCCGATCCGAAGAGTCTTCCACCGAGGTCCGAAGAGTTACCCGCACCGCGATCGGAAACGTTTCCCGCAAGATCCGAAACGTTTCCCACATCCGTTACGAATATTCCTCCGCGGCAGATCCGATCTCCACAGACGTCCCACACCCGCAAGGTCAGTGAACCAGCTGCTCGGGACGCTGAGTGCCGTATGGCTCAGTGGTCGGGCTGGTTCTAGGCAGTCCCCTCCACCGCCCGCTAACCCTTCCCCGGGGTCACGCCAGGCCGCACGAGACGCCGAGTGCGCGTCACTCGGTAGTCGGGCCAGCGGTAAGCGAAGGGGTCACGCAGATAGAGCACACCCGCAGGCGGAACAACATCTCCATTCCGTCATACTGGTGGCAGCGGTGGGATCGCTCTCTGCAGACCCCTAGGAGACCTACGCCATGGTGGTGTACACCTACTATGACCGGGACACCCTGCGTGGGATGTTGGAGAACCGGGGAGGAACGCCGGGTAACAAGAAAAGAAAGACCCTGATCAAGGAGCTGACTAGGATGGATCAGGACGAGGCGATGACGGCCGTCCCCAGCCCTGTCCGCGCAGAGGTGGAGGAAGATGCTGGCCTCAGAGAGTTGCGGCGTCGGATTGCCCTGCTCGGTGATGCCCCAGCGGAGGGGGCCAGATATCAAGTGATTCGGGAGTTCTACCGGGAAGTTGAGCAGGAGAAGGAACGCCAGCACGAGCTGCAGTTGGCAGAGCTCCGCGGAGCAGAGACTGATTATGTTGACCCCGAACCCTACCCTGTGGAACCCTGGGTCGAGGCTCACAGCTCGACTGGAGCTTCACCTGGGGAATCTGCAACCCCCAGTGACTACGCTTGCGGGACTCTCAGCTCGCCTGGAGCCTGTACTGAGGACGTCACTTATCCCCGCGACCCTCGGATGAAGACTCACAGCCCGCCTGGAGCTGCATCTGAGGACGCCCCATTCCCCGTTGAGGAGCGGTGCTCCTGTGCTGGCACCTTCGCCGACATGAAGGTCATGTTGGCAAGAGAGCTGCAGGAGGGCCTGGAGCAGGACCAGAGGTCCACAGAGGAACTGTGGTACGAGGCCCTGGACCATGAGCGGGACTGCCATGGTGTGTACATTCCCTCCGACGCTGTCGTCCACCGGGTGCAGTACGATGTGCGAGCAGCGTTCCTGCAAGGTCGGGCCCCAGAGGAGTGGGAGGCCGAGCTCCGGAGTCTGGTGCAGGAGGAGACCGCACTGGACGCCGCGTACCGCGCGCTCCGGTGGCTAACCGCCGCTCCGACTGTGCGCCCTATTGGAGGCAGTTCCACTGCAGGGCCTCGCTACGGGGGTACGGGGCTGCTCTACGAGGGCATGGCCGCCGACCCCGAGTTTGGAGAGGAGACCGAGGAGCGGATGGAAGACATCCTGGAGCGACGGGAACTGGAGATCCCGTCAGACAGCAGGGACTCGGTGTTTGAGGAGCTGGAGTCCCTAGCAGAGCGAGAGTGGGAGCTCGAGGTGGCTTATAGGAGACTGTTGGACGGCGTTCCGCAGTCGAGCCTGAGCTCCCCGTGGTGGGACGGGTCGGCGGAGGAAGTCGACAGTCCCCAGGTTTGGGACCTATGGGAGGCTGAGGCGGACCCATGGGTGCCCGTGGGGGGGTCGACTGAGGAAGTTACCCCCTGCACCCCGCAAGAGGACAGGGTGGCCGAGGCCACGGGTCCAGCGGGGGAGGAGACGGATGGTCTCCCCGGGATGGGTTGCGCGCAACCATTGTTTGCCCCGGGGGGTGAAGAGACCATCCTTCCCCAAGGAGATCTCCAACCAGCAGAAGAGCTGGCTACGGGGCAGAGCGCCGCTGGTCTCTGCCCACTACTCAAAGTCTGCCAGGAGGAGCAGACGGATGGTTCCCCCGGGATGGGTTGTGCGCAACCATTGTTTGCCCCGGGGGGTGAAGTGACCATCCTTCCCCAAGGAGATCTCCACCCAGCGGAAGAGCTGGCTACGGGGCAGAGTGCCGCTGGCCTCTGCCCACTACTCAACGTCTGCCAGGAGGAGCAGACGGATGGTTCCCCCGGGATGGGTTGCGCGCAACCACTGATTGCCCCGGGGGGTGAAGAGACCATCCCGCCACAAGGAGGGTGCCAACCAGCGGAAGAGCTGGCCACGGGGCAGAGCGTCGCTGGCCTCTGCCCCCTGCTGACAGTCGGCCAGGGGGAGCAGACAGATGGTTCCCCCGGGATGGGTTGTGCCCAACCATTGTTTGCCCCGGGGGGTGAAGTAACCATCCTCCCGCAAGGAGATCCTCGCGCAGCTGAAGAGCTGGCCCCGGGGCAGAGCGCCGCTGGCCTCTGCCCACCACCCACAGTCTGCCAGGTGGAGCAGACAGATGGTTTCCCCGGGCTGGGTTGTGCGCAGCCAGTGACGGTCCCGGGGGGAAAAGAAACCATCCTTTTGCAAGGAGATCCCCACCCAGCGGAAGGGCTGGCACCAGGGCAGAGCGCCGCTGGCCTCTGCCCGTTTCTCCCAACTTGCCCCGAGGGGCAGAGCGAGGGTGACCCCGTGCGACCGCGGTTGCATTCCCTGGTCCCCCTCGTCGGCCACCAGGAAGAGCAGCCAGGTCTGGCTCGAGGTGCTCCTTCGGTTGCCGTGTCCGTACCTGGCCATCCAGTGGAGGAGCTGGCAACGGGGCAGAGCGCCGCTGGCCTCTGCCCATTTTTGCAACCCTTGGGCTCGGGGGCCTCATGCAGTCACGGTTCTGTTCCACGGCTGACTTGGGCACCTGGGGCGTGTGCAGTTGGCACCCGGGTTCCCCAGGTGAGCGACAACCCTGGGGGGACACAGGGGGTACTCCGGCCCGGATGTATGTACCTTTGCCCAGCCGGGGTAACCTTGAGGACGTGGGGGCCCGACCAAGCTGGCACGGCCGCAAGGCCAAATGGAGAGGCCTGGTGACTCGGCCTCCCCAGACGGACTATGGGCCTGGGAGCGCCGACTTCCCCGGTATGACCCGGTGGGGTCAGACCAGGTGCGTCGAACTGGGGGAGGGGGAGGAGTGTCACGGAATGGCCCAGCACCCTCAGCCAGGGGCGGTGCCGTGACAGTGGTGGCTATGGACACTCGGGTGCGGTGGCACGCACCCAGTTTTACAAGTACTTTTATTAGATGTGATTGTGTGGTGTAATAAAGTGTCCCCGTTGATTTATTGCGTAATGTATTTTCCCCTTTGTTGCCTTGCTCGCCGCCATTTTCCGATCACCTTGTGGCGCAGTTAAGAATTCTCGATTCGGAAAATGGCCGATCCGAACCATCCGGTTCGGATCGCAAAATGGCCGATTCGGACCATCCGGTCCGAATTGGCGACTCCCTGAAGGCCAAGGGCCAATGGGTCCTGGGAGGGCGGGCAAGGAGTCCCATTGTATTCTAATTGTGTGCAGAGGTAATAAATGCTTGGACTGTAAACAATAAAGGCAGATTCTGCAGTGCATTCAGCTTTGACTGGTGTGACTTTATTCTCCACCGTACTTTCGTATCTGAGAGTCCCCCGCGATCTCAGGGTACGGTGTCCATTCAGGTACGAACCGAAGCGAGCGCTCTGCGCCTGCATCGTGTAGCAGGGCAGAGGCGCAGCGCATGAAGATTCGGTTCTCAGAGAGACGGAGATCCGAACCGAAGGGCGCGGCCGCGTACCGCGCTACGGTATTGCGAGGGATTGCGGGAAGATCCGAATCCCTCGCCCATCCCGCTAGATCCGAAGTTCCTTCAGCTCACATCCGATCCGAAGAGTCTTCCACCGAGGTCCGAAGAGTTACCCGCACCGCGATCGGAAACGTTTCCCGCAAGATCCGAAACGTTTCCCACATCCGTTACGAATATTCCTCCGCGGCAGATCCGATCTCCACAGACGTCCCACACCCGCAAGGTCAGTGAACCAGCTGCTCGGGACGCTGAGTGCCGTATGGCTCAGTGGTCGGGCTGGTTCTAGGCAGGGGTCCCCTCCACCGCCCGCTAACCCTTCCCCGGGGTCACGCCAGGCCGCACGAGACGCCGAGTGCGCGTCACTCGGTAGTCGGGCCAGCGGTAAGCGAAGGGGTCACGCAGATAGAGCACACCCGCAGGCGGAACAACATCTCCATTCCGTCATAAGGAGATTCTACAGCAGCTGTCTAAAGTAAAGACAAATAAGTCAATGGGGCCTGATGGGATCCACCCTAAATTATTAAAAGAGCTCAGTGATGTAATAGCAAAACCATTAACAGATTTATTTAACCAATCCTTGTTAACGGGAGTCGTCCCAGAAGACTGGAAATTAGCAAATGTTGTGCCCATTTACAAGAAGGGTAGTAGGGAGGAATCGGGGAACTATAGGCCAGTTAGTCTTACGTCAGTAGTGGGGAAATTAATGGAAACCATGTTAAAGGAAAGGATTGTTGAACATCTAAAAACACATAGATTACAGGATCAGAACAACATGGGTTTACCTCAGGGAGATCATGCCAAACTAATCTTATTGATTTTTTTGATTGGGTAACAAAAATAATAGACACAGGTGGTGCAGTAGACATTGCTTATTTAGATTTCAGTAAGGCCTTTGATACTGTTCCGCATAGAAGGCTTATCAATAAATTGCAATCTTTGAGCTTGGATTCCAATATTGTTGACTGGATTAGGCAGTGGCTGAGTGACAGACAACAGAGGGTTGTGGTAAATGGAATTTATTCGGCGCAAGGTCTTGTTACCAGTGGGGTACCTCAGGGGTCAGTACTTGGACCCATTCTCTTTAATATTTTTATTAGTGATATTGCAGAAGGTATTAATGGAAAAGTATGTCTTTTTGCTGATGACACAAAGATTTGCAACAGGGTTGACGTTCCTGGAGGGATCAGCCAAATGACAAATGATTTAGGTAAACTAAAAAAATGGTCGGAGTTGTGGCAATTGAGTTTTAATGTGGATAAGTGCAAGATAATGCACCTGGGACGTAAAAACCCAAGGGCAGAATATAGAATATTTGATACAGTCCTAACCTCAACATCTGAGGAAAGGGATTTAGGGGTCATTATTTCAGAGCATCTAAGGGTAAGTAGTCAATGTAATAGAGCAGCAGGAAATGCTAGCAGAATGCTTGGTTGTGTAGGGAGAGGTATTAGCAGTAGGAAAAGGGAAGTGCTCATGCCACTGTACAGAGCACTGGTGAGACCTCACTTGGAGTACTGTGTGCAGTACTGGAGACCGTATCTCCAGAAGGATATAGACATCTTAGAGAGAGTTCAGAGAAGGGCTACTAAAATGGTGTACGGCTTGAAGGAGAAAAGTTACCAGGAAAGGCTTAATGATCTTAACATGTACAGCTTGGAAAAAAGACGAGACAGAGGAGATATGATAGAAACATTTAAATACGTAAAGGGAATCCACAAGGTAGAGGAAGGGAGTATATTTAAAAGGAAACAAAATAGCAAAACAAGAGGACATAGTCTTAGATTAGAGGGGCAAAGGTTTAAAAGTAACATCAGGAAGCATTATTTTACTGAGCGGGTGGCGGATACATGGAACAGTCTTCCAGTAGAAGTGGTAGAGGCCAAAACAGTAATTGAATTTAAGCAAGCATGGGATAGGCATAAGGCTATCCTAAACAAAAGATAAATCCAGGTAAAGTATCCATGTAATTGGGCGACTAGATGGGCCGAAAGGTTCTTATCTGCCGACATTTTTCTATGTTTCTATGAGAAACATTTGAAGCACATTCCTCTACAGAAATTGAAGGACCTGGAAATCTGGGGTATCGGAACTGAGAAACTCCCCTATGACGGGTATCTACAGGTGAAATTGGAGATCGGATCCGAAGTCATCGGGCAGTCCGGAGGTTGCGATGCATTGGCCATTGTGTGTCCTCGACCCTCAGGTGCAAACAGAAGTTCCATGATAGTGGGGACGAATACTGATTTGGTGCGGCGTCTCCTGACACCTATCGTATTGGAAGAAGGTTCTACTCAAGGGGTACACCCAATGTTACGTCCGGTCTATCAGAGGATGGTTGAAGAACAGAAGGCACCTGCCGAAGTGGGGCGCCTATGGAGATTAGAAGGAACAGAGAAGGTTCTGCAAGCAGGAGAAGTAGCAAGTTTCCGGGCTTCAGTCAAGTTGAATGGATCGCAACCAGGCCCCTATGTAGTGCTGGAGACCGATTTTAATCATGGGAGTGAAGCCGGAATCGAAGTAATCCCTGAAATGATCTCCACTAAAGCTCTGAAAAGAACACGAGGAAGAGTCTCAGTCAGCGTGTGCAATGTGTCTGATTCTCCACTAGTCCTTAAAGCACGAATGCCTATCGGGCAAGTGGAGTCCGCTACGCCCCTCCCCACTGATTTAGGAGGGGGAGTGGATAAAAAGATTCCAGATGAAAGATTCTACCCCAAAGACGCTCCCATTTGCTCCGAGTGGAAGAAACGTCTTCAGTCTCAAGTTTTGAAGTGGAGGGAACTGTTCTCGAAAGATGAGTTCGACGTAGGCCTAGCTAAAAGTACTGAGCACCGCATTCGATTACAAGAAGACAAGCCGTTTCGTGAAAGGTCAAGGCGAGTTCCGTTGGGAGACTTGGATGATCTGCGAGAACAGCTGAATGAATTGCAAAGAACCAAGGTGATTCAAGAGTCCAGGAGTCCATACGCATCTCCAATAGTGATGGTCCGGAAGAAGAACGGTTCTGTCCGCCTATGCATAGACTACCGCACATTGAACCGGAGAACCATCCCAGACCAATATGCAACTCCTCGGATAGAAGATGCCTTACAGTGTTTGTCTGGAGCGAAATGGTTTAGTGTACTAGACCTACGAAACGGGTATCACCAGATACCAATGCATCCCGAAGACAAAGAGAAAACTGCGTTCATCTGTCCATTGGGGTTCTTTGAATTCAACAGAATGCCTCAAGGCCTTACGGGGGCTCCAGCCACGTTCCAACGGTTAATGGAGAAGACAGTCGGAGACATGAATCTGATCGAAGTATTAGTGTACCTGGATGACATAATCGTGTTTGGGAAGACTCTGGAAGAGCATGAGCAACGTTTGGAGAAGGTCTTGAAGAGGCTCCATGAAGAGGGATTGAAACTGTCTCTGGAGAAATGCCAATTCTGCCTACCGTCTGTTACGTATCTGGGACATGTGGTCTCAGCAGAAGGTGTTTCGACAGATCCTCGGAAGTTGGAGGCCGTAGCTTCTTGGCCTAGACCCCGAAACGTCACTGAACTTAGATCTTTCTTGGGGTTCTGTTCATATTATCGAAGATTTGTAGGAGGATTCGCAAAAATAGCTCAACCACTGAACAAACTCCTACAGAAGGAAAACACCGAAGAAGGTTGCAAGGCCTCTGACCGAAACCCGTCAGCTCCAGGACCAAGGAAAGCTCGAGAGTCCATACAGGGCGAATGGACTAGTCAGTGTGAAGGCGCTTTCTTGAAGCTAAAAGAGAGTCTAACTCAAGCTCCTGTCTTGGCCTATGCGGACCCTCACAAGCCGTATGAGTTACATGTGGATGCCAGCAGAGAAGGGCTAGGAGGAGTCCTGTATCAGGAGTATGGTGGATTGCTGAGGCCTGTAGCGTACGTGAGTCGGAGCCTTACGCCTTCAGAAAAGAACTATCCTACCCACAAGTTGGAGTTCCTAGCCTTAAAGTGGGCGGTGGTAGACAAGTTAAAAGACTATCTGTATGGAGCCGAGTTTGTGATAAAAACGGATAACAATCCTCTTACTTATGTTCTCACTACTGCGAAACTGGACGCAACGGGACATCGGTGGTTGGCCGCTCTGTCAGGGTTCCGGTTCAGCCTGAAGTATCGCCCTGGGATGAATAATCGAGATGCTGATGCTTTATCGAGAAGACCCTACACTACAGAATGGACTCAGTTAACTCCAGACGGGGTGCAAGCTTTGTGTCAAGGAGCAGAGCGCCGGGTCAAGGGAGGGATTGAAGCGGAGGCCATAGGAGTCATGGCTGCGGCCGTCCCGGAGTTTTACTGTAACCCTACACAATTGAGGGATGAAAATCTACCTACCTTTTCAAAACAAGACCTGAAGGCGGATCAGGCCAGAGACCCTTTAATTGCATTGACCATAAAGGCTCTAACTGCGAACCAGCGGGAAATTCTGCTGACCAATTCCCCGGATGGAGCCAGATTGGTCTACAAAGAGTGGGAACGGTTGAAGATGTTGGATGGGGTGGTCTACCGAAGGGGCCCCTCAACAAACGCTGAAGAGATTCAACAGCTATTCCTTCCCACTAAGCATAGAGAGAGTGTGCTGCGATCGTTACATGATGAGCATGGACATTTGGGTGCTGAGAGAATTTTTAAGCTGGTGCGAGACAGATTCTATTGGCCTTGCATGAGAGCTGAAGTGGAAAGTTACTGCCATTCCTGTCTGAGGTGTATTCAGAGGAAGACTCTACCAACCCGAACCGCTCCAATGAGCCATCTACAGAGTCAGGGACCCATGGATTTGGTGTGCATTGACTTCCTGTGCTTAGAGCCGGATGCTAGCGGGCAAGGGAACATTCTAATAGTGACTGACCATTTCACTCGTTACGCCCAAGCCTTTTCCACGAAACATCAACGCGCTCCGACAGTAGCCAAGGTTCTGATGGAAAAGTTATTTGTTCACTACGGCCTGCCAAGGAGAATACACTCTGATCAGGGTAGAGACTTTGAAAGCCGACTTGTTGGGCAATTGTTGGAACTGTTGGGAATCCAAAAGACCCGAACTACACCATATCACCCTCAAGGTGATGCTCAGCCTGAAAGGTTTAATCGCACGCTGCTGAATATGCTGGGGACTTTGTCGAACATAGAGAAGCAGAGTTGGAGTCGTCACATAGCTACTCTGGTGCATGCATATAACAGTACAGAGAGTGATGCAACTGGATACTCACCGTACCGTCTTATGTTCGGAAGAGAAGCCCGACTGACGGTTGATTTGGCGTTTGGGTTATCTCTAGACCAGACGTCGGTAGCTTCCCATAGAAACTACGTGGATAGACTTCGGAAGAACCTGGCTTCTGCGTTTGAACAGGCCCGTTTGACCTCAGGAAACAGGGAGCAAAGGAACAAGAGAAATTATGACTTGAAAGTTCGGATACAAGATCTACAACCCGGTGATAGGGTTCTGTTGAAGAACTTGGGTGCTGCTGCGAGACACAAGTTGGCGGATAGATGGAGTTCTCAAGTCTACATTGTCTGCAAGCAACTGCCGGGTCTGCCGGTGTATCAAATCCGGCCGGATGGAAAGGCTGGGCCTCTTAAGAACTGGCACCGGAATCATTTGTTACCTTTGAGAGAGGCTGTGAGGATGCCAGTTGGGGACGAACTGCCTCTGTCAAATCCGCCTGCTCCACGTTTGCCTCCTGTTACTCGGTCTCAACAGACCCGGGTTGTCGAAGAGAGCGAAAGAGACAGTGAAGAAGAGAGTTATTGTCTGGACTGGATGCGCTCACCGGAGCCTGAGGAGGTTGTCGTTGTTCCTGAGCGGTGGGAGAGTAACTTGAGGCCTGAAGCTCCTGAATTTCTGCTGGAAGTCCCTGAGACTGTTGAAATCCCTGAAGCTCTTGAATTTCAGCTAGAGGTTCCTGAGACTGTTGAAATTCCTGTAGCTCCTGAAGCCGAGTCTTATGACTACAGTTCTATGCCTTCACTGGAGGGATCATACTCCGAAGAAATGTCTGCTCCAGTAGTAGAAAGAAGGACTGAGCCAGCACCTATAGTACTTCCACCTGAAGAGGAACGGATTGAGCCTGAACCAAAGCGCTCTGTTCGACCGCCCCAACGACTCACCTACGACTCACCAGGACATAGCACTGAAGAAGCCATCACCACAGTGCAGAGGTTGCCCGAAGTGTCTGCTATGTTAGCTGAGGTAGCACAAAACATGAGTCAACTTGAAGAAATGTATCTAACCCACTGTATGTTTGCTGTCAATCCTGTATCTGTTATCTAATTGTATCAAAATGTACATGTAACTGTTGTACCTCCTTGGAGAGACCCAAGAGTTCTAGGAGGGGGAGAGTGTAGCGCTGTTTTTAAATCTGACTGTGGCAGTACCTATTTTTGGCCACCGGAGGGAGACAAGCGCGATCAGAGACACTGAACATTGGGACTACATTTCCCGGCGTGCTTTGCAAACAGACAGGAAGTGGGTGGGACACAGGACGCTGTACATCCTGAGCCTTGTGGAGAACGCGCCAGAGTGCACCAGGGAGTGCATGGAAGAGGACGCAGTGCTGCTGAGCGGAATCGTGACCAGGCCGGAGCGCAAGTGTGGCCTATCAGGAATCGAGTGGGTTATCCTGCCTTGCCAGAAGGAGCCTTACCCACCGGCCATCACCACCAAGTGTATTCCAGACAAGCTGAGGACCCCGAGTAAGGAGTACCGCGTGTCCAACGGATGAGAGAGCAGGCGGTAGCTGGACAAGTCCGGGCCGGAACACAGAGAGCCTGAATATTGATCCAATAGCCGGTATCCCAGCGCGGAGACAAGCGGAGAGACGTCCTGGGTCAGCGGAGCCTGGGTGATCAGCGGATGGGTGAGAGGCCTCCAAGGCCGTTTCCACAAAAGTTCAAGCATGCTGTTGTTTATTTCTGAAACCCACAGGGCTCCAACGTGACTAGTCGAAGACATCGCTTAAAAGATTCACTGGCCAGTTGAATAGTACCCGGGTACCATAACACACACATACACTCACAATTCGGGACTTAACCTGTTCGGGACTCACTCCTTAGTATCAGAAAAAGGGGAAAAGATTCGCATCTTATTTTATTTTCCGCTGCGCGTTTCTCGTAATTTCGAATCATTGTATATTTTTTCTGCTCGGTCGCGTTTTCCAGAAATACGAAGTCTCGCATTTCTTTTTCCCGCTGCGCGTTTACCGCAATACGAAATACTGTAAATATATCTACGAACACCGTGTCTTATTTTATGCCTTTTACTTCAGTAAACTATATAATTTATAAAATCCACAACGGTGCTGGAGTATATTTATTCCCTAGTGCGGGGAGACTGACCCGTGGTTCATTTTCAGCGGCTCCTCCGGGAGTGAGCGCTACATAAGCAACAACAATGGTGATAAATCCTTAAGTCATACGTACAAATCTGCTCCTATAGCGCAAAGTGTATAATAATCCACATGTGCAAAATGCATATAAAGTACATATAAAGTGCATGTGCTCATATATCCTATTCCATTCATAAAGTGCAGACACAAAATTTCTGTTGATGTGACATCAAAAAAGTCATAAGACAGTCCTTTTATCTGAGACTATCAGATGACCTAAAAGGACTGTTTTATGACTTTTTTGATGTCACATCTGTAATGCATGGGCCAGGCTTATTTTTCTTACCAAACGCACCTCACGTACCTCCCCACTCTGCCGGTCCTTCCATTGGCTTCCTGTACGTTCCAGGATACAGTTTAAAATACTGATGCTCACGTTCAACTCGCTCAATAACTCTACCCCCCTACATGTCGTCGTTACTTCGCAAACACGTCCCGTACAGACAACTCCGGTTGGCAGGCGTTCTCCACCTGTCCTCTGTCTACACCCGCACGGCAAACTCTCGCCTCCAAGACTTCTCAAGGGCAGCTCCAGACCTGTGGAATGACTTGCCGCGCACTATCAAACTCTCCCCTGATCTTCAGGCCTTCAAGAAATCCCTCAAAACCCATCTTTACAGATTATTGTACCACATCACTGATGCAACTCCTCCCTCTGCTCATCTACTAACACATGATTGAAGCTGCTTCTATGGCTCCACCATTCCCAAACCACTGGCACTAATGATCCTGCCGACCAGTAAAACTCCTTGTCTTCCTCAACCCCAATCCCTCTAGATTGTAAACTCCTATGAGCAGGGCCCTCTGCACCTCTTGTTTCCATCCTATGTGCGTTTATCTCGTTCCCTTTGGTTATTGTAAAGCGCTGCGGAAACTGTTGGGCCATATAGACATCTTAGAGAGAGTTCAGAGAAGGGCAACTAAAATGGTGTTTTTATTGCTCTTCTATTTGCTTGTTTGGGGATCTGCCATCCACCATCACGATCCCTAATTCCTGTGTCTCCTCTCTCCACAGGTAAGACTTTATCACCCATTATCCACAGACACCCACATCTCAACTGATCCCCTGCATACTTTTGCTGGTAAGACTTTATCACCCATTATCCACAGACACCCACATCAACTGATCCCCTGCATACTTTTGCTGGTAAGACTTTATCACCCATTATCCACAGACACCCACATCAACTGATCCCCTGCATACTTTTGCTGGTAGGACCCCCATCACCCAGTATTCGCAGGCACCCACATTGTAACGTTACCTTGGTCTCTTTTTTTTTATTATTATTTATTTTTGTCTCCTTTCTCCACCATTTGCTTTGCTAATTAGCATGTGAATCTCCTGCCCTATTGACACAGCCCATCCAGCATCAGGTGTTTACCTTTTAACTGCCTGAATGCAATCAGTCTGCCCTATATAACAACTAAGAGTGGCTCCAGTGACATTCCCAAGTCTCATCCTAAGTGGATGCTTAGAGTTGATTTCCTGGAGTGGAGGGACTGGAGGAAGGAACTGCAAGGCCCACTTTTTACTCTGGGTAAGCACACGTCTATATCATGCTTTCTCTCACACTTCTGCTCTTTACTTCTACCTTTCTCCTTAAATGGAACTCCTGCCCCTCTACCACCGACCCCTACACTAACTGCATCTCTCCCTCCCTCCTCTCGTCCCACATGATGGCCTCGCATGAGCTCCTTTGTTTCCTCAGAACATGGTCTCCCTCTATCTCTCGTGCTGCCAATCACTCCCACTCCCACAAATCCCATTCCCACCTTCTCTTTCTCACCCTCCTGCTGTTACTCTATT
This sequence comes from Leptobrachium leishanense, assembly GCA_009667805.1. NCBI lineage: Eukaryota > Metazoa > Chordata > Amphibia > Anura > Megophryidae > Leptobrachium > Leptobrachium leishanense. The sequence continues at coordinate 34,663,317 of CM019063.1, read as the reverse complement.
CAGGTGACATATCCCCTAACCCTGGCCCCACAACACATCCAATACTTCCCTCTCATCCTATCTCAATCGCACATAAATCACCTCCCTGCAAGCCCAGCAACCTCATTCCCATAATCCCTCAGCGCCTGTCCTCTTTCTCCTGCGCCCTCTGGAACGCTCGCTCTGTGTGCAACAAACTCACAGCCGTCCATGACCTCTTCCTTTCAAACTCCTTCAACCTCCTAGCTTTAACTGAAACCTGGCTAACTCCCCTCTGACACGGCCTCCGCTGCTGCTCTCTCACATGGCGGCCTACACTTGAGCCATACCCCCAGACCGGGTGAGAGAAATGGTGGCGGGGTCGGAATCCTGCTCTCTCCCACCTGCACCTACCAGCATCTCCCTCCACCCCCATCCCTCTCCTTCTCCTCCTTCGAGACACACTGCATCCGCCTGTTCTCTCCTCTGGCCCTCAGGGTGGCAGTCATCTACCGCCCACCGGGACCAACCTCCCAGTTCTTTGACCACTTTGCTACCTGGCTTTCTCACTTCCTGTTCTCTAATCTTCCATGCCTAGTTCTCGGGGACTTCAACATTCCCATTGATGATCTTTCCGCCCCTGCTGCCTCCAAACTTCTTTCACTCACGTCCTCCCTTGGACTCACACAATCTTCCCTCCTCCCTACCCACCGCGATGGTCACGCTATTGACCTTGTCTTTTCCAACCTCTGCTCCATTTCTGAGTTCAACTGTCGCCCTTTCCCCATCTCTGACCACCACCTTCTCTCTTTCAACCTATCTGGACTTCCTAAACACCCTGCTCCCCCACCCCGCACACACACTTGCAGAAATATACATGCTGTGGACCCCCATCAATTATCCAACCTACTTCACCACCTCCCTCATACCTCATCCTTCACCTGCCCTGATGCTGCCACTAATCACTACAACACTACTCTTATCTCTGCTCTAGACACTCTTGCTCCTCTTCGACTCTGTAAGGCCCCACACCGCCAGCTTCAGCCCTGGCACACCCTCCAGACTCGCTACCTGCAAAGATGCTCCCGCACTGCAGAGCGTGCCTGGAGGAAATCCCGCTCAGAAGCTGATTTTGTTCACTTCAAGTTTATTCTTCGGTCATACACCTCTGCCCTCCACTTGGCCAAACAATCCTTCTTCTCATCTCTTATATCTTCGCTGTCCTCCAACCCTAAACGGCTCTGGTCCACCTTCAACACCCTCCTCTACCCACCTGCACCTCCCCCCACAGCTGCCTTCAGCGCTCAAGACCTGGCAGACTACTTCCTCAGTAAAACTTTAACTATCAGAAGCAACATTCCAACACAAGATAGTTATCTGCCACCTCCACTCCCACAGGTCCCCTCTGCCACCCTCTGCCGCTTCCTCCCAGCCACTGAGGAGGAAGTCAATTCCTTATTGTCCTCCTCACATCTCACCACGTGCCCGCTCGACCCCATTCCCTCACATCTAATTCCTCCCCTCTCCTCCTCCCTCACCCCTGCTCTCACACACATCTTCATCCTATCTCTCTCCACTGGCTCCTTTCCATCCGCCTTCAAACACGCGCTAGTTACCCCTTTACTAAAGAAACCATCCCTAGATTCCAACTCTCCATCCAACTACCGCCCTGTATCCCTGCTTCCCTTCACATCAAAGCTCTTAGAAAAACTAGTCTTCAACCGCCTCTCCCTCTTCCTGTCCTCCAATTCCCTACTTGACCCCCTGCAATCTGGCTTCCGTCCCCTACACTCTACTGAAACTGCCCTCACCAAAGTCACCAACGACCTCCTAACTGCTAAAAAACACGGCCACTATTCTATTCTCATCCTGCTTGACCTCTCGGCTGCTTTTGACACTGTTGAACACCCCCTCCTTCTACAGACCCTCAACTCTCTGGGTCTCGGTGACACTGCACTTGCTTGGGTTGACGCCTATTTATCCAACAGGTCCTTCTGTGTGTCCTTTGCTGGTAACTCCTCCTCTTCATTGCCTCTATCTGTTGGTGTACCTCAAGGCTCTGTCCTTGGTCCTCTGCTCTTTTCCATCTACACCTCCTCCCTGGGCAAAATCATCAACAGCTTTGGCTTTAATTACCACCTCTACGCTGATGACACTCAGATCTACCTCTCTACCCCTGATCTCTCTCCCCCTGTCCTTTCTAAAGTCAGTGACTGTTTATCTGGCATCTCCTCCTGGATGGCCTCCCACTACCTAAAGATCAACATGTCAAAGACTGAACTCCTACTTATTCCTCCCTCCAATGCCTCCCCACCTCCTGACTTCTCTATCACGGTGGAGGGTATCACCATCACCCCATCAAACCAAGTTCGCTGTCTTGGAGTTACACTTGACTCTGCTCTTTCCTTCATCCCCCACATCAAGTCTCTTTCCTCCTCCTGCCGATACCAACTGCGTAATATTTCCAGAATTCGGCCATTTCTTACCGCTGTCACCACAAAACAACTCATACACGCCCTGGTAATCTCCCGACTCGACTATTGCAATAATCTCTTATCTGGCCTCCCTCTGTCCCGCCTCTCCCCCCTACAATCCATCCTGAACGCCTCCGCCAGGCTAATTCACCTCACCCGCCGCTCTGTCTCTGCCGCTCCCCTCTGCGAGTCCCTTCACTGGCTCCCCATCCACTGCAGAATTAAGTTCAAAATCCTTATCCTTACCTACAAAACCCTCACTAACTCAGCGCCCCACTACCTGTCCTCACTAATCACCAAATACACCCCAGCCCGCTCCCTAAGGTCAAACAGTGACCTGCGCCTAGCTTCTCCCCGCATCACCTCTTCCCATGATAGACTGCAGGATTTCTCACGCGCAGCCCCCACTCTCTGGAACGCTCTCCCTCGTACTGTCAGACTTTCCCCTAACTTCTCTTCCTTCAAACGCTCCCTGAAAACATTCCTATTTAGGGAAGCCTACCACCCAACTCACTGACGCAACCATCAATCACTCTCACCTTACAGTCCTCTCCTCCTGTTTCCAACCCCAACCCTCCCAGATTGTGAGTTCCTACGGGAATAGGGCCCTCATCTCCTCCTGTACTGTTTGTCAAATGTTGTTCAATGTATTGTAACCCTGTCTATACTGTGCCTATTGTACAGCGCTGCGGAATATGCTGGCGCTTTATAAATAAAGAATAATAATAATAATAAAATATGGCTTGAAGGACAAAAGTTACCAGGAAAGGCTTAATGATCTTAACATGTACAGCTTGGAAAAAAGACGAGACAGAGGAGATATGATAGAAACATTTAAATACGTAAAGGGAATCCACAAGGTAGAGGAAGGGAGTATATTTAAACGGAAACAAAGTAGCAAAACAAGAGGACATAGTCTTAGATTAGAGGGGCAAAGGTTTAAAAGTAACATCAGGAAGCATTATTTTACTGAGAGGGTGGTGGATACATGGAACAGTCTTCCAGTAGAAGTGGTAGAGGCCAAAACAGTAATTGAATTTAAGCAAGCATGGGATAGGCATAAGGCTATCCTAAACAAAAGATAAATCCAGGTAAAGTATCCATGTAATTGGGCAGACTAGATGGGCCGAAAGGTTCTTATCTGCCGACATTTTTCTATGTTTCTATATAAATTATGACAATAATAATACAAGGTGTTGCTGTATTCGCCACACACACAGGCATTATGCAGCACATACAGATACAAGGTGTTGCTGTAATTGCCATATACAGGCACTATGCAGCACATACAGATACAAGGTGTTGCTGTAATTGCCATACACAGGCATTATGCAGCACATACAGATACAAGGTGTTGCTGTAATTGCCATACACAGGCATTATGCAGCACATACAGATACAAGGTGTTGCTTTAATTGCCATACACAGGCATTATGCAGCAGATACAGATACAAGGAGTTGCTTTAATTGCCATACACAGGCATTAGGCAGCACATATATACAAGGTGTTGCTTTAATTGCCATACACAGGCATTAGGGATGCACCAATACCACTTTTTTAAGACCGAGTACGAGTACCGATACTTTTTTCAAGTACTCACCGATACGAGTACCGATACTTTTATTTTATGTCATGTGACCGCTTTCCAATAAGAACTGACCTCATATAAAAATGCCCCAGCTCACATGTATATATCCCCCCGAGATATATATACACAGAATGCCCCCAGCTCACATGGATATTGCCCCCAGATCTCATGGATATTGGCCCCAGCTCTCATGGATATTGGCCCCCAGCTCACATGGATATTGGCCCCCAGCTCACATGGATATGCCCCCAGCTCTCATGGATATGCCCCCAGCTCTCATGGCTATGCCCCCAGCTCTGTGTGTGTATGTGTATATATTACACACACACACTTGCACACACACAGACCCCAGACCAGACTTGGGGCGCTGTCTGAATGCTCTATCGGCATTCGGACAGGCCCCTGCAGCTCATTGCATTCATACTTACCTTCCACGAGCACCGCCGGCAAAGTCTTTGTGCGTGCGCTCGTTGGAAAGTCCCGAGGCGCGATCACGTGGGAGTTCGTGAGATCAAGGCTGGGGGGCTTTTCAATGAGCGGACGCGCGGAAAGTTTGCTGGTGGTGCCCGTGGAAGGTAAGTATGAATGCCGTGAGCTGCAGAGGCCTGTCCGAATGCCGATAGAGCATTTGGACAGCCGCCCCAGCCCCTCGGATGCCAGCAAGCCAGCTCAATGCTGGCTTCCGGTATCGGGAAAATATCGGGGGCACTGCATGAGTACCAAGTACTCCTGCAGTACCCGGTATCAGCACCGATACGAGTATCGGTATCGGTGCAACCCTAACAGGCATTATGCGGCACATACAGATACAAGGTGTTGCTGTAATTGCCATACACAGGCATTATGCGGCACATACAGATACAAGGTGTCACTGTAATCGCCAAACACAGGCATTATGCGGCACATACAGATACAAGGTGTCGCTGTAATTGCCATACACAGGCATTATGCAGCACATACAGATACAAGGTGTCACTGTAATCGCCAAACACAGGCATTATGCGGCTCATACAGATACAAGGTGTAGCTGTAATTGCCACACACAGGCATTATGCGGCACATACAGATACAAGGTGTCGCTGTAATCGCCACACACAGGCATTATGCAGCACATACAGATACAAGGTGTCGCTGTAATCGCCACACACAGGCATTATGCGGCACATACAGATACAAGGTGTCACTGTAATTGCCATACACAGGCATTATGCGGCACATACAGATACAAGGTGTCGCTGTAATCGCCACACACAGGCATTATGCAGCACATACAGATACAAGGTGTTGCTGTAATTATCCCACAAGACACGGAGGCTCTTATTATGCTATCTTTTCTTTACTTAAGCCGATAGCAGCAAAGAACAATCTCTCAAATACCAAACAAAGTATTTAGAGAGTGAAAAAAATACATTAAACAGTATATATACATAAAAGATAACAATGGTACAGTTCAGCATAACAATGGTACAGTCCAACTCCTCCAATCCTCTGACGACCGTTGGCCTCTTTTCTTTGCTGCTCGCCGAGATGAGATGAGTATTAGCAGAAAGCTCTATATTAATTGACATTTTCACTATATTTTATTGTAGTGTTATATATATATATTTTAATTTAGCATATTGTTTATACACACACACTGTTAGCTTGTGTTTGTTTGTACTTATTGTCAACCCGTTAGGGACTTATGTGCAGGGACTAGGCTTTGCCTTTATTTGGTTTACTTGTCTCTTGGGGGATTGTATATATATATTTTTCTGCTTCCAGTGTTTTTTGCCTTCGGGGGACGAGTCCGTCTTTACGGCGGCTTTCTAGTGTGTTTTCGCGCTTCCCCTGTATCTCCGTCATTAGGAGAGGCGCAGCTTCGTGCCGCTGCCTGAGGTAAATGCTCGCAACGACCAAAGGCGAGTTTTACCTCAGGTGATGTATGTTTGAAATTGAACCAGCGATTACACAGCGATTTAATTTAATTGTTCCCGTTGTTTTCTCCGGGGAGACGGGTCCGTCTCTCCGGCGGTTTCTGTGGGGATTTGGTGCCCCCCCCTGAGCTGTTCCTGAGGAGAGGCGCGGCTTTGCGCCACTGCTCTAAGGTAACACTCGCGGCGGTTCGCGCATGCGTGGAATGCCGCAGCTTGTTGCCTCAGGAAAATTCCCAATAAAATTAGTAAAATAAGTAATATAAGTGATTAAAATAAATAAATAAAATATATAAGTGGTTTATGACTGGCCCGAACCTGCCTGTTGCCCAGGTGCCCTCGTTCTTATGCCCACGTTTTCCCTCATACTTGGAGTATAATATGGTTAAAATGTCTAGAGAATCTCTCAGCCAGACGTTCATTTATAATTTCCCCAACTTCAGATAGATTTTTTATTAGTGATTCCTGACAGGATAATGAGGTCCCTGAGACTTCAATGAGGGAGAAGAGCAACTCCCAAAAAATATCCCTCATAAAACCTACGTCTACCCGTACTTGTAATGAATTCCCACAGCACATCACTGTGACGAAAAAAGGAGCCAGTTAACTCCGGCTGACAAAGAAAGAGGAAGCGCGCTAGAGGCGCAAAGATACCGGCAGCTCCTCAGAACATTCTAGAGAGGAAGCAATGTCAGATTCTGAGGTGAATTCCTCTGAGCCGGAGTACGATCCGGTCTCCTCTCCTGAGGCCTCACATTCAGTTTCCTCACCTGATTCCACTGATTCTAAAAACCGCTTATTGATCCGGTAGATGCTGTAAGAAATTCAATGTTTGTACCAGAGCAATTAAAACATCCCCGGTCAGTGGAATGGACACACATAGAGCATGTGGCTCGTTATATAGAACAGCATATCCGTATGTCAATGGATAAACAAACCAGAAGTAATTTGAGGGCTGAGTGTCCAGCCCCAACTTTGTCACATAAGCTTAATGTAACCCCGAGTTAGATCCCGAAATTATTCACATCCTTAACCAGTCAAATTGGTCCCGAAAAAGGGGAGTAGAGGCACCTTAAGGGGTGTCATGATAAATTGTTTGATTTTGTAGGTCTATTGGTAAAATTAATGAATTCGATTGAGGTTTTTCCTCACTAATGAAACCAGACCTGTTTGAACACAGGGGCCGAGTACAGAGATTAGTCTGTGTTTTTGGTAACATAACACAGCTTTATCGAGCGGAAAGGAGACGCTCAATTCTCCTCAGGATCCACCCTAAAGTGGCGACCTTAGCGCATAATGAACTGTTGGTGCTATATAAATAATAATAATAATAATGAGCCTGGTCCCAACGCTGAGGGTCAGTTACTTGGAGAAGGCATCTTCAAGGAGATGACCGAATATACAAGGTCCTTCTTGACCACAGGTAAGATAAAGGCTAATATCAGGAAGGTTTTCTCGAAATAGGTTTTTCGCATTCCTTATTCCACCTCAAGAGGCTCCTTGAAGTCCTCATAACTAGAGTACCAAGATAGACCATAATTTCACCGTCAAAGTGGTTAGTTACAGGGGTTCGAGAAGATCAGGAATTTTGGTGAGTATAATTTCACACCAACATCCCAAGGCGGAGAATTCCACCCAGTATCAATTTGTAAAAAACATCTAAACGAGTACGTTGTGTACAATCATTTCAAAATGGAAGACATTCCGTCATTACAAGGAGTTTATCTCCACAAGATTGGATGGTCAATATAGACCTAAAGACGCTTATCTGACAATCCCAATAAACTACAAAATATCGGTCCTTACACCGACACAGTCTATTGCATTTCTAGGCGTCACCGTAACTACGATGGAGATGGCTCTTTCTCTGCCTTCAACCAAAGTTCGGCTGATTCACAGAGAAATCAGATGTCTTCTATCTGCAGAAGAATTCTCTCTGAGATGGTTAGCTCACCTACTGGGTCTACTCTCCGCAGCAATACAAGTGGTCTTTTCAGGACCGCTTTATTGTCCAGCTCTTCAATGTCTGAAAGCTCGATTTCTGCGGAGGGGATGGCTTTATCCAGATTGCATCTCTCTGGACGACGAGTCGAAATTGGAGATGCAGTGGTGGCTAAATCATTTAGAGTCATGGAACGGCAAAGCCATCATCTATCCAACTCCAGAATTGGTCATAGAGTCAGATGCCAGCAGATCTGGCTGAGGCGCCAGTGTCAGCTGGGGTTCCAGAGAGATAGGATTGTATATGATTGTTTAGAACTCCTTGCAGGATTGTTTACTATTCAAGTTTTATCAAGCATTTCCAGACGAGTTCTATACGCCTGGAGATGGACAACCTGTCCGCTGTGCGTCATATCAACCTTCTAGGTGGCCCCAGGTCTAAACAGTTAGCAGAGACACCAAAGTCTTTTGAGGATTTTGCCGGCCTCTCAAATTATCAGTCCAGGCCAATACATTCCAGGGTCCAGCAATGTAGTGGACTGGAATTCAAAGTATCTGATAGACTCCAGCAATTGGAGATTTGACGCCAGGGTATTTGCCAGTTTGTCATCCCTCTGTGGTCCCTTCGCTATAGATTTATTGGCTTCTAGCCTTAATTTTCCTTTACCACAATACTACTGTTGGAGACCAGACCCATGGCTTTGCCAACGGATGCTCTGGTCCAGAGCTGGACGCTTTACGCTTTCCCTACATTCTGATTTCAACATTAATATGACTAGTACAAGTACAATTAGCTACAATAGAGCTTATAGCACCCTTATGGAAGTCTCAAGCATGGTTCCCGCACCTCCTGAAACCGTCTGTGGACATTCCCAGGCTAATTCGTGTCCCATCGTCCACCCTGGGAGATCCGGAGGGAACGCTTCAGAATTCTTTGAGTCTTCACTAATTTTTTAAGCGGTTAAGTGTAATATCAAAGGTCACTGGCCTTCAGTCAACATTTCAGATGCATCTGCCTCCTTTTGGTCGAGTTCCTGGGCCCCCTCTAGTAGGAGGAGATATAGTAGCACGTGGAACTCATGGGTTTTTTGGTGCATGGAACATCAAGTTGATTCCATATCAGTTTCCTTGAGTAACTTGTTTAGTTCTTCACACATCTATTTGGGGATGGTAAAGCGTATCGTACGATTAATAACCTCAGGTCAGCGATATCTGCTTTACATCAGGGTTTTATTGGTATTCCTGCCGGGAAGCACCCCATTACATGTAGGTTATTGAAGGGTATACAGTGTAAACGACCCCTCGTTCCCGTTATTCTAACATCTGGGATGTCATTCTAGTTAATTTCTGGATAAGTGATCAAAGAATGAAACTAGGTCTATTAAATTGATTTCTGTGAAATTGGCCATTTTATTTTGTTTGATTTCCTGCAATAGAGTCTCACACGTTCGAGCCCTAAACTTAACGGGAAGAAGTTTTACCCGACACGGGGAGAGATGTTCAATTTTCCTATAGGACAAAGACTTCATTGTCAGAGGTCTTCTATCTAATCCCAACGGTTATTCATATCCTTACGCAAACCATACAATTCTGTAACTTCCACCACACTCGCTGGGTGGTTTAAATGGATCATGTCAGGAGCTGGTGTAGTCGTCTCTGTGTTCGGAGCTCATTCATCCCGGAGTGCTTCTGCTTCCGAGGTTTTTTCTTCCATGGAGGTCGTCTTGTAGACCTCTTAAAACAGCAGACTGGTCCAGAGAATCCACCTATAGGGAGTGTTATTTTAAACCAGTGTGTCACATGTCACTATCACTAATTAATTAAGCTTTGAACTAGCATAATATGAGCCTCCGTGTCTTGTGGGATAATTCCCAGATTCCCCTATTATCATGACGGGGAATCATAATTATAATAACGACACGGAGGCGGGTATTATCCCACCCGATAATTGGGTTATTCCCACCCTTTATATTTGGCTATAAGGTTTTGATGTTTCAATAGTCATTATGGATTTTTTTCAAACCTTCTTAATATAAGCTCTTGGTGATCTTTAATACGTTTATGTTCCGACAGCCTAAACTTCTTGTCGAAGCTTTCATTGGATGAGGAAGAGTTCTTCCGTTGTTCTGTTCGTTGGAGAAGAGCGTGAGCTTCGTGTTGGAGTTTTCGTTGAAGGATGAATATTCGTCCATGCTTGAGCTTCAAGTTGGAGTCTACGTTGAAGCTTAATCCTTGGGTTGGAATTTCTCACGGAAGGATTCAACTACATGTTCGAGGTTTCCATGAAGGAATGGAGTTCTTCCATTGTTTGGTTAAAAGAAGATCAGTATGTGTCTCGCATCAGAAAAGAGAAGAGGCCAACGGTCGTTAGAGGATTGGAGGAGTTGGACTGTACCATTGTTATGCTGGACTGTACCATTGTTATCTGTTATGTATATATACTGTTTAATGTATTTTTTTCACTCTCTAAATACTTTGTTTGGTATTTGAGAGATTGTTCTTTGCTGCTATCGGCTTAAGTAAAGAAAAGATAGCATAATACTCGCCTCCGTGTCTTTATTATAATTATGATTCCCCGTCATGATAATAGGGGAATCTGGGAATTGCCATACACAGGCATTATGTGGCACATACAGATACAAGGTGTTGCTGTAATTGCCACACACAGGCATTATGCGGCACATACAGATACAAGGTGTTGCTGTAATTGCCACACACAGGCAAAATATGCGGCACATACAGATACAGATTGAAGCCCATTACTTCAATGAAAATCTAAACCATAACATATCAAACCCTAGAAACTTTTGGAGAACCATAAGTAACATACAAGCACCCCCAGTCCACTCCCAGCCGGCTGCTGTCAAAGTAAACAACCAAACCCTGCAACACCCCCTAGATGTAGCAAATGCCTTTAATGGTTATTTTGTTGGATGCACCACCACTTTGATTGCCAAGCTAGGAAATGACATGCAATCAGAAAGGCCTCATGCAGGTCAGGCCCCTCCAACTGTGCAAAGTCCCTGTATCAGACAGGAATTCAGTTTTAGACCAGTGCCTGTCAGTGTCATTACTAAACTTCTCCGTAAGCAAAAAATGAAATACCAGTCTGGACCTGATCAAATACCAGCAATGCTGCTGAAAATCAGTGAGCCAGCAATTGGAAATCCTGTCGCAACCCTAATCAATGAATCACTGGCGACTGGATACATACCCAAACTCTGGAAGACTGCAAGAGTGGTACCTATCCATAAAAGTGGTGACAGTACTTTGGTATCCAACTACCATCCGATATCGTTGCTCCCTGTAATGTCAAATTTTGGAAAAATGCGTCTACACACAATTACGTGATTATTATCAATATTGGAACTACTTAACCCCAGATCAATCCGGCTTTTGTCCAAATCACTCAACTACAACCGCCCTTTTAAAAGTCTGCAATGATATCCAAGCTGGGATGGAACAAGGAAATCTAACTGGAGCCATCTTCCTTGATTTTGCCAAGGCCTTTGACACAGTAGACCATGGCATCTTGTTAGAAAAACTTAAACTCTGGCATGGGTGATCGCACGTTAACCTGGTTTCAATCATATGTATCCGACCGATCACAATATGTGTCAATTTCTGGCAGCTCCTCCCTCCCCCTCTATGACGGAATGGGATGTTGTTCCGCCTGCGGGTGTGCTCAATCTGCGTGACCCCGTCGCTTACCGCTGGCCCGACTACCGAGTGGCGCGCACTCGGCGTCTCGTGCGGCCTGGCGTGACCCCGGGGAGGGGTTAGCGGGCGGTGGAGGGGACCCCTGCCTAGAACCAGCCCGACCACTGAGCCATACGGCACTCAGCGTCCCGAGCAGCTGGTTCACTGACCTTGTGGGTGTGGGACGTTCGTGGAAATCGGATCTGCCAGCCGCGGAGGAATCTTCGGATCTTATGAGGGAAACGTTTCGGATCTTCTCTTGCGGGAAACGTTTCCGATCCAGGTGCGGGTGAATCTTCGGATCTTCGGTAGAGGACTTTTCGGATCGGGGACAGATGAAGCTTCGGATCTGGCGGGATCGGCGAGGGATTCGGATCTTACCGCAATCCCTCGCAATACCGAAGCGCGGTACACGGCCGCGCCCTTCGGATCGGATCTTCCAATCTGGGAACCGAATCACCTTCCGCTGCGCCTCTGCCCTGATGCTCGATGCAGGCACAGAGCGCTCGGTTCGGTTCGGATCTGGGACACCGCACCCTGAGACCTCGAAGGATTCTCAGAACGAAAAGTACGGCGGAAAAATAACCACATCAGTCGAGGCTGGATGCACTGCTAAATCTGGCTTTATTATTTACAGTTCAAGCATTTATCACTTTCCACAAAATTACAATACAATGGGACTCCTTGCCCGCCCTCCCAGGACCCATTGGCCATTACGATTCAGGGAGTCGCCAATTCGGACCGGATGGTCCGAATCGGCCATTTTACGATTCGAACCGGATGGTTCGAATCGGCCATTTTCCGAATCGAAGATTCTGAACTGCGCCACAAGGTGATCGGAAAATGGCAGCGAGCAAGGCAGACAAAGGGAAAATACATTACGCAATAAACCAACGGGGACACTTTATTACACCACACAGTAATCACATCTAAATAAAAGTACTTGCACAACTGGGTGCGTGCCACCGCACCTAAGTGTCCATAGCCACCGCTGTCACTGCACCGCCCCTGGCTGAGGGTGCTGGGCCATTCCGTGACACTCCTCCCCCTCCCCCAGTTCGACGCACCTGGTCTGACCCCACCGGGTCATACCGGGGAAGTCGGTGCTCCCAGGCCCATAGTCAGTCTGGGGAGGCCGGGTCACCAGGCCTCTCCATTTGGCCTTGCGGCCGTGCCAGCTTGGTCGGGACCCCATGTCCTTCGGGTTACCCCGGCTGGGCGAGAGGACATACGTTCGGGCCGGAGTACCTCCTGTGTCCCCTCCAGGGTTATCGCTCACCCGGGGAACCCGGGTGCTAAATGCACACGCCCCGGGTGCCCAGGTCAGCCGTGGGAAGAAACCGTGGCTGCGTGAGGCCCCCGATCCCAAGGGTTGCCGAAATGGGCAGAGGCCAGCGGCGCTCTGCCCCGTTGCCAGCTCTTCCGCTGGAGGACCAGGTACGGACACGGCAACCGAAGGAACAAATGGAGCCAAACCTGGCTGCTCTTCCTTGCAGCCGACGAAGGAGACAAATAGATGCAACAGCAGTTGCACGGGGTCATCCTCGCTCTGCCCCTCGGGGCAAGTTGGGAGAAACGGGCAGAGGCCAGCGGCGCTCTGCCCTGGCGTCAGCTCTTCTGCTGAGTGGGGATCTCCTTGCGGGAGGATGGTTTCTTTCCCCCCCGGGGCCATCAGCGGTTGCGCACAACCCAGCCCGGAGGGACCATCTGTCTGCTCCACCTGGCAGACCGTGGGTAGTGGGCAGAGGCCAGCGGCGCTCTGCCCCGTGGCCAGCTCTTCAGCTGGGTGAGGATCTCCTTGCGGGAGGATGGTTTCTTCCCCCCCCGGGGCAATCAATGGTTGCGCACAACCCATCCCGGGGGAACCATCTGTCTGCTCCTCCTGGCAGACTGTAAGCAGTGGGCAGAGGCCAGCGACACTCTGCCCCGTAGCCAGCTCTTCCACTGGTTGGAGATCTCCTTGGGGAAGGATGGTCACTTCACCCCCCGGGGCAAACAATGGTTGCGCACAACCCATCCCGGGGGAACCATCTGTCTGCTTCTCCTGGCGGACTGTAAGCAGTGGGCAGAGGCCAGCGACACTCTGCCCCGTGGCCAGCTCTTCCGCTGGTTGGAGATCTCCTTGGGGAAGGATGGTCACTTCACCCCCCGGGGCAAACAATGGTTGCGCACAACCCATCCCGGGGGAACCATCTGTCTGCTTCTCCTGGCGGACTGTAAGCAGTGGGCAGAGGCAGCGACACTCTGCCCCGTAGCCAGCTCTTCCGCTGGTTGGAGATCTCCTTGGGGAAGGATGGTCACTTCACCCCCCGGGGCAAATAATGGTTGCGCACAACCCATCCCGGGGAGACCATCCGTCTCCTCCCCCGCTGGACCCGTGGCCTCAGCCACCCTGTCCTCTTGCGGGGTGAAGGGGGTAACTTCCTCTGCCGGAACCCCCACGGGCACCCATGGGTCCGCCTCGGCCTCCCATAGGTCCCAAACCTGGGGACTGTCGACTTCCTCCGCCGACCCGTCCCACCACGGGGAGCTCAGGCTCGACTGCGGAACGCCGTCCAACAGTCTTCGGTAAGCCACCTCGAGCTCCCACTCTCGCTCTGCTAGAGACTCCAGCTCCTCAAACACCGAGTCCCTGCTGTCTGACGGGATCTCCAGTTCCCGTCGCTCCAGGATCTCTTCCATCCGTTCCTCTGTCTCCGCTCCGAACTCGGGGGTCGGCGGCCATGCCCTCGTAGAGCAGCCCCGTGCCTCCGTAGCGAGGCCCTGCAGTGGAACTGCCTTCAATAGGGCGCACTGCCGGAGAGGCGGTTAGCCACCGGAGCGCGCGGTACGCGGCGTCCAGTGCGATCTCCTGTTGCACCAGACTCCGGAGCTCGGCCTCCCACTCCTCTGGGGCCCGACCTTGAAGGAACGCTGCTCGCACATCGTACTGCACCCGATGGACGACAGCGTCGGAAGGAATGTACACACCATGGCAGTCCCGCTCATGGTCCAGGGCCTCGTACCACAGTTCCTCTGTGGACCTCTGGTCCCGCTCCAGGCCCTCCTGCAGCCTTCTTGCCAACACGACCTTCATGTCGGCGAAGGTGCCAGCACAGGAGCACCGCTCCTCAACGGGGAATGTGGCGTCCTCAGATGCAGCTCCAGGCGAGCTGTGAGTCTCCATCCGAGGGTCGCTGGGATGAGTGACGTCCTCAGTACAGGCTCCAGGCGAGCTGAGAGTCCCGCAAGGGCAATCACTGGGGGTTGCAGATTCCCAAGGTGAAGCTCCAGTCGAGCTGTGAGCCTCGACCCAGGGTTCCACGGGGTAGGGTTCGGGTTTACTGTATTCAGTCTCTGCTCCGCGGAGCTCTGCCAACCGCAGCACGTGCTGGCGTTCCTTCTCCTGCTCAACTTCCCGGTAGAACTCCCGAATCACTTCGTATCTGTCCACCGACGATGAGGCATCTCCGAGCAGGGCGATCCGACGCCGCAACTCTCTGAGGCCAGCATCTTCCTCCACCTCTGCGTGGACAGGGCTGGGGATGGGCGTCGCCACCCTGTCCTGATCCATCCTGGTCAGTTCCTTGATCAGGGTCTTCCGGTTCTTCCTACCCGGCGTTCCTCCCCGGTTTTCCAACATCCCACGCAGGGTGTCCCGGTCATAGTAGGTGTACACCACCATGGCGTAGGTCTCCTAGGGGCCTGCAGAGAGCGATCCCACCGCTGCCACCAGTATGACGGAATGGAGATGTTGTTCCGTCTGCGGGTGTGCTCAATCTGCGTGACCCCGTCGCTTACCGCTGGCCCGACTACCGAGTGGCGCGCACTCGGCGTCTCGTGCGGCCTGGCGTGACCCCGGGGAGGGGTTAGCGGGCGGTGGAGGGGACCCCTGCCTAGAACCAGCCCGACCACTGAGCCATACGGCACTCAGCGTCCCGAGCAGCTGGTTCACTGACCTTGTGGGTGTGGGACGTTCGTGGAAATCGGATCTGCCAGCCGCGGAGGAATCTTCGGATCTTATGAGGGAAACGTTTCGGATCTTCTCTTGCGGGAAACGTTTCCGATCCAGGTGCGGGTGAATCTTCGGATCTTCGGTAGAGGACTTTTCGGATCGGGGACAGATGAAGCTTCGGATCTGGCGGGATCGGCGAGGGATTCGGATCTTACCGCAATCCCTCGCAATACCGAAGCGCGGTACACGGCCGCGCCCTTCGGATCGGATCTTCCAATCTGGGAACCGAATCACCTTCCGCTGCGCCTCTGCCCTGATGCTCGATGCAGGCACAGAGCGCTCGGTTCGGTTCGGATCTGGGACACCGCACCCTGAGACCTCGAAGGATTCTCAGAACGAAAAGTACGGCGGAAAAATAACCACATCAGTCGAGGCTGGATGCACTGCTAAATCTGGCTTTATTATTCACCGTTCAAGCATTTATCACTTTCCACAAAATTACAATACAATGGGACTCCTTGCCCGCCCTCCCAGGACCCATTGGCCATTACGATTCAGGGAGTCGCCAATTCGGACCGGATGGTCCGAATCGGCCATTTTACGATTCGAACCGGATGGTTCGAATCGGCCATTTTCCGAATCGAAGATTCTGAACTGCGCCACAAGGTGATCGGAAAATGGCGGCGAGCAAGGCAGACAAAGGGAAAATACATTACGCAATAAACCAACGGGGACACTTTATTACACCACACAGTAATCACATCTAAATAAAAGTACTTGCACAACTGGGTGCGTGCCACCACACCTAAGTGTCCATAGCCACCGCTGTCACTGCACCGCCCCTGGCTGAGGGTGCTGGGCCATTCCGTGACACCCTCCCTGTCACTTGCGGTGTATCCCAAGGCTCAATACTCGGCCCCCTGCTATTCACAATATTCATAAATGATCTGCCCAACGTCTGCAAAGCCTCAACTGTACACATGTACGCAGACGACACCGTAATCTATACCAGCAAACCAACTCTCCGGCAGCTGGAAGCCGTGCTGCAAGAACAATTCACAGAGGTAGAAAAGTGGATCAAACACAACAAACTTTTTTTAAATAATGACAAAACTGTAACGATGCTCTTTGGAACAAAACCTAAACTACACAAATTGCAAAATCCCCATCTATGTGTTGGGACAAAATCAAATGGCACGCTGACCACAGTCACTTCTCTCAAATATCTAGGTATGTGGTTAGACCCAAATCTATCCTTTGGCCCCACATCGAAAAACTCTCATCTAAACTTTACCCCAAACTAGGTGCCCTGTACAGAAACAAATCCTGCCTGAGTCCCGCGGTAAGAAAGCAGATTGTACAGCAAATGCTTATGCCGGCTATTGATTACGGAGATGTAGTGTATGCAGCCGCCCCGCAAACACACCTTCATAAACTTACTACATTGTATAACTCATTCTGCCGCTTTGCATTACAATGTAACTACATGACCCACCATTGTGACATGTTAAAAGAGCTAAACTGGCCATCGCTGGAATCTAGACGCACCCTTCACCTTTCCAGCCTGGTGTTTAAGAGCTTTTCTGGGAAGCTGCCACCCTACCTGAATATGCTGCTTCCCCCAGCAGCTCCCACATCCTATAACCTCAGATCCAGGACCAGCACCTTACTTGCAATACCGCAATACAAAAAGACAGTGGCTCGATCCTCATTTTCCTACAGAGCACCACAATTATGGAATAACCTCCCAGACACCATCAAATCTTCCAGTCTTATGTCACTCAAGAGCTCCTTACTAACATACCTCAATACAGAATGCACCTGTAAACATGTAACATAATGACTATTTTTCTACATATTTATTTTCTGTTAATCTGTATATTTGTGTGTGTTTTTTTTTTTTTAAATATCTTGCATTGTATTACTTTGTATTTCTGTAACTGTAACACTTCAATGTTCTTGAACCCAGGACATACTTGAAAACGAGAGAAATCTCAATGTATCCTTCCTGGTAAAATCCTTTATAAATAAGTAAATAAATAAGGTGTTGCTGTAATTGCCACACACAGGCATTATTATTATTATCATTGTCATCATTTATACAGCGCCAACAGTTTCTGCAGCGCTTTACAATAAACAAAGGGAACAAGATACGCTGACATATGATGGAAACAAGAGGTGTAGAGGGCCGTGCTCATAGGAGTTTACAATCTAGAGGGATTGGGGGTTGAGGAAGACCAGAGGAATTTTACAAGATAGCAGGATCATTAGTGCCAATGGTTTGGGAATGGTGGGGCCATAGAAGCAACTACAATAATGTGTGAGTCAATCTTATGCAGAGGAAGGAGTTGCGTCAGTGATGTGGTACGCTAATCTGAAGAGATGGGATTTGAGGGATTTCTTGAAGGCCTGAAGATTAGAGGAGAGTTTGATAGAGTGAGGCAAGTCATTCCACAGGACTGGTGCTGCCCGTGAAAAATCTTGGAGGCGAGAGTTGGCCGTGCGCGTGTAGACAGATAACAGGAGGAGATCGCCTGCCGACCGGAGTTGTCTGGATGGGACGAGTTCGCGGAGTAATGAAGAAATGTAGGGAGGAGATGAGTTATTGAGCGATTTGAATGTGAGCATCAGTATTTTAAACTGTATCCTGGAACGCAATGAGGGACCGGCAGAGGGGGGAGGTACAAGAGGTGCGTCTGGTGAGAAAAATAAGCCTGGCACCGGCATTCATTACAGATTGCAAAGGGGCGATACGGGAGTTGGGGCCAATAAGGAGCAAGTTGCAGTAGTCGTGAAATGACAAGAGCATGAACCAGCACCTTCACGGTATCTTGTGTCAGAAAGGGGCGGACACGGGAGATTTTCTTGAGTTTAAAGTTACAGGATTTGGTCACTGTCGGGATGTAGGGAGAGAACGTTAGGTCGGAATCAAAAGTGACTCCGCGGCAGCGAGCTTGAGGCGTCGGGTTAATGAGCGTCCATTTACTCGTAGAGAGAGAGGTGGGATTGGAGAGAGGTGGGATTGGGTTTTTCTTGGAGGGAGGAATGATGAGAATTTCAGTTTTGGCGAGATTGAGTTTAAGGAAGCGGGAAGACACCCAATGCGAGACGGCAGAGAGACAGTCAGTGACTCGATCCAATGTGAGACAGCAGAGAGACAGTCAGTGACTCGATCCAATGCGAGACGGCAGAGAGACAGTCAGTGACTCGATCCAATGCGAGACGGCAGAGAGACAGTCAGTGACTCGATCCAATGCGAGGCGGCAGAGAGACCTTCAGTGACTCGATCCAGGAGAGCCGGAGAGAGATCAGGGGAGGAGGGGTAAATTTGAGTGTATCAGCGTATAGGCGGTGCTGGAATCCAAAGGAGCTGATCAGTTTTCCTAGAGAGGCCGTGTAGACTGAAAAAAGTAGAGGGCCCAGTACTGACCCTTTGGGGCCCCCAACAGAGACAGGCTGCCGGGAGGAGGTACTTCCACCAAATTAAACACTAAACGATCGTTGGGACAGGTAGGAAGCGACCCATGAAAGACCAGTACTTTAAAGTCCTATATCGCCAAGAGTTTTCAGGAGGATTGAGTGGTCAACTGTGTCAAAGGCAAGATGTGAGGGAACAGGGTCGAGGGGGCAGGTAGTGGGATGAGAGGGTTGTAGTAGTTTAAGTACCTCTTGTTCAGTTGCTGAAGGGAATGAGTTAAACATGTGAGGATGGACATGGTCAGCATTTTCCTGCATGGGTGAAGATGGCATGGTGGAGATTTCAGTTCTTATCTGTTCTATTTATGCTGTGAAAAAGCAGGCTAGGTCTTCGGCATTGAGATCAGTGTGAGGAACAGCCACAGCAGGACGGAAAAGGGAGTTGAAGGTGGTGAACAGGCGTTTTGGGTTCCGGGAGTTGGTGTGTATGAGAGCTGTAAAGTATGACTGCTTGGCTAGGAAAAGCGCAGAGTTGTAGGACCGGAGCATAAATTTATAGTGAAGAAAGTCGGAGTGGGAGCGGGTCTTTCTCCAATAGCATTCAGCAGTTCTAGAACATCTTTGGTCAATTTGTTGTGCCAGGGTAGCAAGTTTTGTTGCCTCATTGATCAGGGTTTTGACGGCGCTAACTTATCAAGGGTGGAGGAAAGAGTAGAGTTGTAGCGGGTGATGGCTTCATTAGGACAGGAGAGAGATAGGACAGATGAGAGAGAGCAGTATGGATGTATCGGCTGAGAATTGCTGTGGATCCAGAGAGTGGAGATTCTGCGGGTCTGATAAAGTTTGTACAGTGGACTAGTCAGCCATCCTAGTGCACTCCCCTGTCCTTTTTATATGTAAATGTACTTACTGGGCTGACTGGTTTATTTGCAAAGGATTTTACCAGGAAGGATACATTGAGATTTCTCTTGTTTTCAAGTATGTTTATGTTGTAAAGCCATCACCCACTGGGCGTTGTCCTATTGGTCTAATATTATTATTATTATTCTTTATTTATAAAGCGCCAGCATATTCCGCAGCGCTGTACAATAAGCACAGTATAGACAGGGTTACAATACATTGAACAACATTTGACAAACAGTACAGGAGGAGATGAGGCCCTATTCCCGTAGGAACTCACAATCTAGGAGGGTTGGGGTTGGAAACAGGAGGAGAGGACTGTAAGGTGAGAGTGATTGATGGTTGCGTCAGTGAGTTGGGTGGTCGGCTTCCCTAAATAGGAACGTTTTAAGGGAGCGTTTGAAGGAAGAGAAGTTAGGGGAAAGTCTGACAGTACGAGGGAGAGCGTTCCAGAGAGTGGGGGCTGCGCATGAGAAATCCTGCAGTCTATCATGGGAAGAGGTGATGCGGGGAGAAGCTAGGCGCAGGTCACTGTTTGACCTTAGGGAGCGGGCTGGGTGTATTTGGTGATTAGTGAGGACAGGTAGTGGGGCGCTGAGTTAGTGAGGGTTTTGTAGGTAAGGATAAGGATTTTGAACTTAATTCTGCAGTGGATGGGGAGCCAGTGAAGGGACTCGCAGAGGAGAGCGGCAGAGACAGAGCGGCGGGTGAGGTGAATTAGCCTGGCGGAGGCGTTCAGGATGGATTGTAGGGGGGAGAGGCGGGACAGAGGGAGGCCAGATAAGAGATTATTGCAATAGTCGAGTCGGGAGATTACCAGGGCGTGTATGAGTTGTTTTGTGGTGACAGCGGTAAGAAATGGCCGAATTCTGGAAATATTACGCAGTTGGTATCGGCAGGAGGAGGAAAGAGACTTGATGTGGGGGATGAAGGAAAGAGCAGAGTCAAGTGTAACTCCAAGACAGCGAACTTGGTTTGATGGGGAGATGGTGATAACAGGAGGTGTTGATGATTTTGCCCAGGGAGGAGGTGAAGATGGAAAAGAGCAGAGGACCAAGGACAGAGCCTTGAGGTACACCAACAGATAGAGGCAATGAGGAGGA
The DNA here is from genome assembly GCA_009667805.1 of Leptobrachium leishanense. Taxonomy (NCBI): domain Eukaryota; kingdom Metazoa; phylum Chordata; class Amphibia; order Anura; family Megophryidae; genus Leptobrachium; species Leptobrachium leishanense. The sequence goes on along the minus strand of CM019063.1, from coordinate 34,642,389 downwards.
GGAGTTACCAGCAAAGGACACACAGAAGGACCTGTTGGATAAATAGGAGTCAACCCAAGCAAATGCAGTGTCACCGAGACCCAGAGAGTTGAGGGTCTGTAGAAGGAGGGGGTGGTTAACAGTGTCAAAAGCAGCCGAGAGGTCAAGCAGGATGAGAATAGAATAGTGGCCGTGTTTTTTAGCAGTTAGGAGGTCGTTGGTGACTTTGAGGGCAGTTTCAGTTGAGTGTAGGGGACGGAAGCCAGATTGCAGGGGGTCAAGTAGGGAATTGGAGGACAGGAAGAGGGAGAGGCGGTTGAAGACTAGTTTTTCTAAGAACTTAGAGGTAAAGGGAAGCAGGAATACAGGGCGGTAGTTGGGTGGAGAGTTGGGATCGAGGGATGGTTTCTTTAGTAAAGGGGTAACTAGCGCGTGTTTGAAGGCGGATGGAAAGGAGCCAGTGGAGAGAGATAGGTTGAAGATGTGTGTGAGAGCAGGGGTGAGGGAGGAGGAGAGGGGAGGAATTAGATGTGAGGGAATGGGGTCGAGCGGGCACGTGGTGAGATGTGAGGAGGACAATAGGGAATTGACTTCCTCCTCAGTGGCTGGGAGGAAGCGGCAGAGGGTGACAGAGGGGACCTCTGGGAGTGGAGGTGGCAGATAACTATCTTGTGTTGGGATGTTGCTTTTGATAGTTATAGTTTTACTGAGGAAGTAGTGTGCCAGATCTTGAGTGCTTAAGGCAGCTGAGGGGGGAGGTGCAGGTGGGTAGAGGAGGGTGTTGAAGGTGGACCAGAGCCGTTTAGGGTTGGAGGACAGCGTAGATCAGTGACGTGTGGTGAGGTCAGTGGCTGGTGAGGCACTGGTTAGTATCAGAGCCAGATATACAAATGCAAAACAGCCCAAAAACCTCCTAGCTCCCAAAGAGGAGGCTTCAGGCACTTAGTACATCAGAAGGACAGCCAATTCAAGGTTTTCACCTCTCTCTCTGAATAACCCTGATAGTGTAGCCAGCACAATGATTCAATATCGGGGATATTCAGAGAGAGGTGAAAACCTTGAGAATTGGCAGGAGAATGAACAATCTAGACCAGGGTTTCTCAACTCCAGTCCTCAGGACCCACTACAGGCTAGATTTTTCAGATCACCTTGGGAAAATGCAGACTGAATCCTGCAAACACTGAGCAGCAAATTATATCACCTGTGCTTCACAGATCTGGCAAACCAGGCCGAGGAAACGAGTTGAGAAACACTGATTCTAGACCAATTAGCCAATTTAGAAAGTGAGATAAATGGGAGAATTTTTCTGGTTTGACTATTTTGACCTAGAATTTTAACTGTCATTCTCAAGGTTTTCACCTCTTTCCGAATAGCCCTGTATCAGGTTTATTCAGAGAGCAGTGAAAAGCAGAAGAATGACCCTGTATCAGGGCTATTCAGAAAGAGGTGAAAACCTTGGAGAATGACTGGAGAAGATAAACTAGGTCAAAATAGTCAAACCAGAAAAATTCTCCCATTTATCTCACTTTCCAAATTGGCTGTTCATTTTCCTGCCAATTCAAGGTTTTCACCTCTCTCTGAATAACCCTGATATTTTAGGCTCATAAAAAAAAAGGTTAAGCCAACGCTTGCCCCTGGCAACACACACACATCACACACAATGTGAAAGAAAGGGTGTGTAAAGAGACTGGCACTGTAAGAACACACACACACACCGCTCTATATGCTGCCCCTATAACAAAAGAATTAAGAGGAGCCTGGCCACATCCATTAGGTTTCCTTAAAGCACCTAGACATTTTGCGTCATTCATATTATACTGAAGGGAAAGCAAGCCACTGACCCAATCTGACTTCTGCACACTGCAGGGCAGCACTTTCAGGCACTGACAGGGAGCAAAATGGAGATCTGACACCCCAGGCCAAAGCTAGTGACCCATGAAGCACACGCTGTGATCTGACAGCCCTGGTAGAAGAGGAGTTGAGAGAGTGTCTTGCTGGCAACTTTGCATCTGCTGAGTCCCCCACCTGTCCTGTCCTGTCCCTCCCCAGGCAGCCTGGCTAGAGGTACAATACATCATACAGATTGGCAGCTAAGCACTATCTGAACATCAGCACAGAGGAAAGCCATGGCCTCTCTCCCCCATCATTAACCCTCTACCCCCCGTGAGGTCACTTACCTTGCAGCTGGGCATAGAGGGCTTCCTGCTGCTGCACCCCTCAGATCCCTCCTGGGGGGCAGATGTGTTGTGCATTCTTCCAGCCCCAGTTAGCAGACAATAACCAGCCTGGGGTATAACTGGGCATCCCCAGCTGTGCCAAGCTCCTGGACTGCAGCTCCCCATGCAGCCAGTCAGGGGTTGTCCATCATGCAATCTTTTCACAGCCTGCATTGGAGGGCTGCCTTGCCTATCATTGCCAGGAAGGGGCATGTCTAACTGCTGGACTTCCTGTCAATCAGAGGCAGTCCTCTAATGTAGGGGTTTTCTGGGAATGGCTTTCTGGGAATGGTGCTTTCCCATTCGTCCAAGCTTTCCCATGCTCTATCAGTGCCGGTCAGTCTGTGCGGCACTAATGAGCAGTGATCTCTGACGTGTGCTGCACACATCTTGAGCAGTTTACTCAATTAGTGCAGTGGGGAAACGTCCTGCTATGCAAATTGCGTAGGCTGGGAAAACTAATGCCTGCAGAGGCAGAGGATGGAGCTGACAGCAGGGGAGCAGGTGAGTTTGTTTTTAGTTTATTAATTTATCACTTAATGGCAGGTGCGGCTCTGCCTCACTTGCCTGCACTGACTGCACGTCCCTGGGGTAGATATAAGAAATGAGAAGAAGGATTGTTTGGCCAAGTGGAGGGCAGAGGTGTATGACCGGAGAATAAACTTGAAGTGAACAAAATCAGCTTCAGAGCGGGATTTCCTCCAGGCACGCTCTGCAGTGCGGGCGCATCTTTGCAGGTAGCGAGTTTGGAGGGTGTGCCAGGGCTGAAGCTGGCGGCGTGGGGCCTTACAGAGTCGAAGAGGAGCAAGCATGTCTAGAGCAGAGATAAGAGTAGTGTTAAGGGAGGATTCTGTGAATTCATAGGTGAGGACTGTTGTACCTGGATAACGGACACCAATGACATGGTCAAAGCACATATGGATAAGGTTAGCGCCCTGCAAGGCAGAGCCAGAGCTATAGCTAGTGAAGGTTGGAATCCTTTTGAAGGTTTGGGAAGCTTCGGGATTTCTTGTTTTCCATCGGATCCTGGCTAAAGGAAATGGGAGTATATATACTTATGGTGTTTCTGCTTCTATTCCTTCTAAATGCTGGAGTGAAATGTTCCTGTTGCCTAATCGACTGAGTTACCAAAGCCAGAGCAGATGACTATGTTTTCGTTGCCGAGATGAGACGCCCTGAAGACCAACCCATGGAAGTGAAGCCTTCAAAGTGAACTCTTAGAGGAGATCTTCTGGTGAGTGATTTTGATTTTTGTTTCAAACAGATCTTTTCTATTCATCTTAAGGTTTTAAGTTAGGTCTGGTGAGTAAATTAGGTTAGGCTGGTGACTCATTTTCATACTGATTAGCATACAATTGGAATCAATTGGGTGGTATTTGCAAAGAGGTTTAGCTTGTCCACTCCTTGCTGGGGGGTGCTATATAAAGGTTGGTGATATTAGCTTGCTAATTGAGCTTGTCAAGCCTTCTAAGTGAAGCCTTCAAAGTGAACTCTTAGAGGAGATCTTCTGGAGATACTCTGGAAATAGTCTGAGGTTTGACAGGAGGTAGAAAACCTACAAAAAGGTAAGTTTTGCTGGTTTTAAATCCATTCTTTTATAATGGCAGGCTTGGTCCAGTGTAAGAGCTGTCATGCGTTTGTTTTTAGATCCAATTTTTGGAGGTTTGGAGTGTGCCTGATATGTAGGCAGTTCTCTTTATTGCAGCAGGAAATTGCCTGTTTGAAGTCTGAGATTTGTAAATTATCTGTTAGACAAACTCAGGCTATGACTGTTACAAAGCCACTGCCACAGAGGTCTCCTAGGAGCGGCAGATGGACTACTGTAGGATCTGGTAGACTTAGCGTTGTGGGTAGAAAGCATGTCCCACAATCTGTGGCTCTTCTTAATTCTTTTGAGGCACTTTCAGAGTGTAGTGGTAAGACGGATGCAGGCTCAGACACCATAGTTGAGGAACCACCATCCACTATGCCTAAGGTATGCAGCACTGCAACCAAGGACAAAAATGAAAACGTGGGACTTGATAGAAGGCAATTGTTGCTGGGTGATTCTATCATAAGAGGTGTTGAGCTGGAGAGTAGTGGTTTGGTGAGATGTCTTCCTGGGGCTACTGCTCGTAGAGACAGGAGACGTATTCTCAATATTGTCCAACAAGCAAAGCAACAAGGGGAAGTGGATGTTCTAGTCCATCTAGGGACAAATGACTTGGCTAGCAATGAGGTTTCTGAGATTAAGGAAGATTTTTGTGTTCTTGGAGGTGAAATACAGCAGATTGCATCCACTGTGTCATTCTCTGAAGTTTTGCCTGTGCATAACATTCAAGATAGGAAGATGCGCAATAGGGAATTCAATTTGTGGCTTCGGGAATGGTGTCGGGAGCAAGGATTTGGCTTTGTGTCCCATGATAGCTCTAATTGGAGCAGAAAGGAACTGTATAAAAAAGATGGTTTGCATCTTACTCATAGGGGAACATATGTTCTCAGTGAGAAGTTCAAAGGTTTCACAAAGAAATATTTAAACTAGGAGGGGGGGACAAAAGGGTAAACAATTTGCCCGATTGTCCCCCAAAACTAAAACTAAATCAGAGGGTGCAAGCAACATGCGAGGTAAAAAATGACAAGCTCAGAGTCGTGTCTATAAATGCTCGCAGTTTAGTCAATAAAATCAATGAACTGGAGGCAATGATGGCAGCTGAAAAAGTAGATTTAGTGGCGGTTACTGAGACATGGTTCAGTGAGAAAAATAACTGGGACATAACAATACCGGGGTACTCTTTATATAGAAAAGACAGAGAAGGTAGGAAAGGAGGAGGAGTGGCCCTGTATGTGAAAAACAACATAATAACGAACCAAATAAAAGTGAGCGAGGTGAACATAGAGTCAGTTTGGGTTACGCTAACAGTTGCCAATCATACAGTAGCTCGTGTAGGGGTGATCTATAGACCCCCTGGACAAGTAGAAGAGCTACATAATCTGCTGGTTGAGGAAATAGCCAAAATGACAATGAAGGGGGAAGTTATTATCATGGGGGACTTTAATCTTCCTGATTTGAACTGGAAAACCAAAATAGCTGGGTGCACCAGGAGTACAAATATTCTAAACTCCTTACTGGGATTATCTCTAACACAAGTAGTTGAGGAGCCGACCCGAAAAGAGGCCATATTGGATTTAATACTCACAAATGGAGGTTTGGTATCGGACGTTGTTGTAGGTGAAAATTTGGGATCTAGTGATCACCAGGCAGTATGGTTTAATATAAGAACAGGGATGGAGCCGCACCACACAAAAACAAAAGTTTTAGACTTTAAAAAAACAGATTTTTCTAAAATGAGATTTTGTGTGAAGGAGTCATTATCAGACTGGAGGAGATTAAAGGGAGTCCAAGAGAAATGGGATTATTTAAAGGAAGCATTATTGAAGGCCACAGGAAATTGCATTCGGCTTGTTAGCAAAAACAAAAAAGGGAAGAAACCACTGTGGTACTCTGCAGAAGTGGCCAAAATAGTGAAGAACAAGAAGATAGCATTCAATAATTATAAAAAAACTCAGCGTGAAGAAGATAGGCAAACCTATAAGATTAGGCAGAAAGAGGCAAAGCAATTTATAAGAGCTTCCAAAGCACACGCAGAAGAGAAAATAGCTCAGTCAGTAAAAAGGGGGACAAAACATTTTTTAGATACATAAACGAGAAAAGAAAAGTAAAACAAGGATTAGTTAGATTAAAAACAAAGGAAGGAAGGTATGTAGAAGAGGATAAAAGTCTCGCTGACTGCCTCAATCAATATTTTTGTTCAGTCTTTGCAGAAGAAAAGGAAGGAAAGGGACCTCAGTTAGGAGAGAACACTAAAGAGACATTTACATATGAGTTTACAGAGGAGGAGGTTCTAAAGCAGCTGTCTAAAGTAAAGACAAATAAGTCAATGGGGCCTGATGGGATCCATCCTAAATTATTAAAAGAGCTCAGTGATGTAATAGCAAAACCATTAACAGATTTATTTAACCAATCCTTGTTAACGGGAGTCATCCCAGAAGACTGGAAATTAGCAAATGTTGTGCCCATTTACAAGAAGGGTAGTAGGGAGGAATCGGGGAACTATAGGCCAGTTAGTCTTACGTCAGTAGTGGGGAAATTAATGGAAACCATGTTAAAGGAAAGGATTGTTGAACATCTAAAAACACATAGATTACAGGATCAGAAACAACATGGGTTTACCTCAGGGAGATCATGCCAAACTAATCTTATTGATTTTTTTGATTGGGTAACAAAAATAATAGACACAGGTGGTGCAGTAGACATTGCTTATTTAGATTTCAGTAAGGCTTTTGATACTGTTCCGCATAGAAGCTTATCAATAAATTGCAATCTTTGAGCTTGGATTCCAATATTGTTGAATGGATTAGGCAGTGGCTGAGTGACAGACAACAGAGGGTTGTGGTAAATGGAGTTTATTCGGCACAAGGTCTTGTTACCAGTGGGGTACCTCAGGGGTCAGTACTTGGACCCATTCTCTTTAATATTTTTATTAGTGATATTGCAGAAGGTATTAATGGAAAAGTATGTCTTTTTGCTGATGACACAAAGATTTGCAACAGGGTTGACGTTCCTGGAGGGATCAGCCAAATGACAAATGATTTAGGTAAACTAAAAAAATGGTCGGAGTTGTGGCAATTGAGTTTTAATGTGGATAAGTGCAAGATAATGCACCTGGGACGTAAAAACCCAAGGGCAGAATATAGAATATTTGATACAGTCCTAACCTCAACATCTGAGGAAAGGGATTTAGGGGTTATTATTTCAGAGGATCTAAGGGTAAGTAGTCAATGTAATAGAGCAGCAGGAAATGCTAGCAGAATGCTTGGTTGTGTAGGGAGAGGTATTAGCAGTAGGAAAAGGGAAGTGCTCATGCCACTGTACAGAGCACTGGTGAGACCTCACTTGGAGTACTGTGTGCAGTACTGGAGACCGTATCTCCAGAAGGATATAGACATCTTAGAGAGAGTTCAGAGAAGGGCTACTAAAATGGTGTACGGCTTGAAGGAGAAAAGTTACCAGGAAAGGCTTAATGATCTTAACATGTACAGCTTGGAAAAAAGACGAGACAGAGGAGATATGATAGAAACATTTAAATACGTAAAGGGAATCCACAAGGTAGAGGAAGGGAGTATATTTAAAAGGAAACAAAATAGCAAAACAAGAGGACATAGTCTTAGATTAGAGGGGCAAAGGTTTAAAAGTAACATCAGGAAGCATTATTTTACTGAGAGGGTGGTGGATACATGGAACAGTCTTCCAGTAGAAGTGGTAGAGGCCAAAACAGTAATTGAATTTAAGCAAGCATGGGATAGGCATAAGGCTATCCTAAACAAAAGATAAATCCAGGTAAAGTATCCATGTAATTGGGCAGACTAGATGGGCCGAAAGGTTCTTATCTGCCGACATTTTTCTATGTTTCTATGTTTCTATGGATACAGAGGATTCCAGACTGACCGGCGACCGACGCAACCCACCACCTCATGTCCTCCCTCTGAATTAACTCCCCTAGAGCAGATTCTACGTGTCAAGATTTGTTTTTAGACTTGCTTTAAGATTCTACGTGTCAAGATGGACTTTCTGTTGTTTTCCATCATCTGTTTGGCTTTTTGGATTCAGGACTTTCCGTATACAAGAGGAACTGTTTCTTTCCAAGGAAGATCGAGATTCATCGAGGGACACTGGGGAGCATATGACAAAGAGGAGGGACTGTTGTGGAAATTTTATTAAGTGGACATTATACTCTAGGATGTGTGTGTTTTATAAGTTGTCATCTGTCTCCCTGTGTCGGATTTAACCGAGAAACGCTCTAGCAGAGGGTACTTGGGTTTAGTCAGAACCAGCGGCAAAACCGTCAGTATGAAAACCTTCTCATGGGTTTAGAGACGTGTTCTCCATGTGTGGGGGCGTTTGCCGGTTTGTGAGCACTAAGTACAATGCGCTGGGCTTCCTACCTCCCAATGTCTATGCACATTGGAGAAGTAAAGTCTGCATAATGAGAGATACGTATTATATCTCTGTTGCGGCTACGTTATCCCTTTCTGGATACATACCTGCTTTTAAGACATTTAAGCCTTGTCTGTACACTTGTACCGTGTGCTGACAATAGCTGGAATGTCTCCGCAGATATGTCTCAGGCAGGGCCGTAGGAAGGGCGAGGCCATTGAGGCACTCGCCTCGGGCGCAGCTGTGAGGAGGCGCAGCCAGGGCTGCTTGGTTTTGGGGTCGTTGGGCTGAGCGGCCATTTCAGAAACAAAGTAGTTTCAAGCTGTTTTTTTCTTCAATCGGCTGCCAGTAACGTACTGCAGGGGGCGGAGCTATGGCCCCTAGTGATTGACAAGCTGAGAGGGGTGTGTTTATGGCCGTGTGTCTCCGCGCAGCCTCAGATCAAAGCAGGAAGCAGTCTGTGCGAGTGCGTGCGTGGCTGGCTTTTACCATGTGCTGCAGCTGAGTGAGCTCACCCTCCCCCCCTCGGCATTCCTCATTGAGGGACAGAGATCCAGGAGCAGATAACGGCACAGGGAAGCAGGTCTGTCCAGACACCCCCCCCCCCCTCACATCTCAGACTTGAGTGTCACAAAAGGTACTTTTTTTTTATGGCTTTCAAAATCCAGGCGGATCAAAACCACACAACCCTGCTGTAGCTGTATATATCTGCAGAGATGTGTTTAACAGCCGAATGCTGGTTTGTCCTCACATCCACAGACAGGCTTTTCTTTATGCAGAAATGAGAAACAGATTCTCCCCCTCCCAATGACGTTCATTGGTTTGCGCTGGCAATGAAAAGGTTAAATGGCAGCAGCTATGTTAATAAAGAAAGCCGCAATGCAGGTAACTGTGTAAATTATTATGCCCATAATATAAAATCCTTCTAAAAGGGGTTATTCACAACAGAATTTCAGCGCTCTCTCCTTCAACAAACCTCAATCTGCCGGCCCTGCCGTCCATTCGCCACAGGGTCGCAGAAGGGAGCCACTGACTGGACGCCACCGAAAGACCGACCAATGAATGCAGCCGGAAAAAGCCAAACAAAACCTGCAACTTTTACAGGGCATTTAAAACTAAACTATGGAAATAAGATATAATATCCTATGAATAATAATAACATTCTGTTACAGAATTTAAAAAAAAAAACACCAGGTAAACAAAATCCTGAAAAATGCCAAAAAAAATCTATAAATAAAAGAGACTTTTTGCTGCAGATTAAAATAATAAACGGTTTATTAGATATTGGATTAAAACGGGAATATTTTGTAACATTGAAACCTATGGGATTCGCCTGATTAAACCTGCCGTATGAAACCACTGAACATAAGGGCATTTCACACGAGGCTGAAGTTAGTTTCTTATTCGGCCAGTTACTTATTCGTGGAAGTTGGTTTCTGATTCGGTTGAATTCTAAGTATGTGAAGTTTCAATAAAAACCTGATTTTAGATGGTAAATTGCCATTGTGCCAATGATTTTAACATGGATTTATATAGAGGTGGATGTCCTCTACCAAACACAATTGTCGTCAGCCTGGCCCAATGGCAAGTTTGCCACGAAAACAGTGCCAACTGTGCCAAGGGTGCTGATTTTTACTATTTTGAATAAGTGATGATTTTACTGTTTACGTGGCAAACTTGCCATTGGGCCAGGCTGAAGACAATTGTGTTTGATAGAGGACATTCACCTCTATATAAATCCATGTCGAATTCAGTGGCCCAATGGCAATTAACCCTTCGAAAACATCAGTTACTTATTCAAAATAGTAAAAATCAACACCCTTGGCACAGTTGGCACTGATTTTTCTGCCCAAATTGCAGTTGGGCCAGGCTAAATTTGACATTGTTTGGTAGAGGGCATCCACCTCTATATGAATCCATGTTAAAATCATTGGCACAATGGCAATTTACCATCTAAAATCAGGTTTTTATTGAAATTTTACATACTTAGAATTCAACCGAATCAGAAACCAACTTCCACGAATAAGTAACTGGCCGAATAAGAAACTAACTTCAGCCTCGTGCAATTCACTGACATTTCTCTGCTGTTCGGTGTGAATAGATTAACCATTGCTTCTCTATGAGGGATTTCACTGACGTATTTTGCTGCTTTTTGAATAGCCGGATGGCCACGAGATTGCACCATTCGGTGCAATTTGGTGGCCCATTCAGCAGTCTTTGGCTAACCCCAAGACAAAAGTGTAATAGAGGGTATGGAGATAGTGATGAAACTGGGGCATGAAGTGGGCTGCTAATAGGAGGCATGGAGGGGGTGATTTATTGTATGGAGAACATAGAGCGGGTGATTTAAGATATTGAAGTATGTGAAGCTCTGTCAATGTGTGTGTGTCTTTGTAGTGGTTACTGTGTGGCTATCGGTTTGAGTGTGTGTGCATGTGTGTTACACTCAAATAATAACCCACCATCCTACTCCATGAACGATAAGCTCCCTCACACTTAACCACTCGGTTACACTCAACCCAGGGCCATAAAGTATTGTTAGCAGGTCAGCCATGTTTTCCTGAACATACATTATTATTTCATGCAGAGGGGAGCACAGGGAAAAGTGCTGCCCTGCAACATGTATAATTCATATGCCTAGTTAAAAATAACGTGTGGGGGGGGGCACAATTTTTTGTTCTTGCCTCGGGTGCAAAAGGAGCTAGCTACGGCTCTGGTCTCAGATCTGTAAGAACAAGTAGACTGATCTTCACTAAATACTGATCAAATCTGAGCAGGGTTGAATGAGGTCCATGCTGACAGTGATGGAGGATGGTCGGCCATCATGGCTGACAGGGACAATGGACATGTCTCATCCTTATACAGGGATGAGGTGTGTGCAGTGGACTAGTCAGCCATCCTAGTGCACTCCCCTGTCCTTTTGATATGTAAATGGCTGACTGGTTTATGTTGTAAAGCCATCACCCACTGGGCGTTGTCCTATTGGTCTAATTATTATTATTATTATTATTATTATTCTTTATTTATAAAGCGCCAGCATATTCCGCAGCGCTGTACAATAAGCACAGTATAGACAGGGTTACAATACATTGAACAACATTTGACAAACAGTACAGGAGGAGATGAGGCCCTATTCCCGTAGGAACTCACAATCTAGGAGGGTTGGGGTTGGAAACAGGAGGAGAGGACTGTAAGGTGAGAGTGATTGATGGTTGCGTCAGTGAGTTGGGTGGTAGGCTTCCCTAAATAGGAATGTTTTCAGGGAGCGTTTGAAGGAAGAGAAGTTAGGGGAAAGTCTGACTGTACGAGGGAGAGCGTTCCAGAGAGTGGGGGCTGCGCGTGAGAAATCCTGCAGTCTATCATGGGAAGAGGTGATGCGGGGAGAAGCTAGGCGCAGGTCACTGTTTGACCTTAGGGAGCGGGCTGGGGTGTATTTGGTGATTAGTGAGGACAGGTAGTGGGGAGCTGAGTTAGTGAGGGTTTTGTAGGTAAGGATAAGGATTTTGAACTTAATTCTGCAGTGGATGGGGAGCCAGTGAAGGGACTCGCAGAGGGGAGCGGCAGAGACAGAGCGGCGGGTGAGGTGAATTAGCCTGGCGGAGGCGTTCAGGATGGATTGTAGGGGGGAGAGGCGAGAAAGAGGGAGGCCAGATAAGAGATTATTGCAATAGTCGAGTCGGGAGATTACCAGGGCGTGTATGAGTTGTTTTGTGGCGACAGCGGTCTAATAAATTAAGGAGTCCAGAGGCAAAGAGGGCTCTTGGTAGATGGACTCCAGCTAGAACCAGCGTTTGTGTTTGACTCTTTCTGGGCTAGAAGTACTTCATCCCTTATACAGAAAGACTGAATATAGCGTTTTTTTTATAGCGACGGATTTGTTTGTGCTGGGCGCACTTTAATACTGAAGTGTACCTTTTAGTGCACCGGGACTTTGTGTGCGAAGTCCAAAATTTCCATATCAGACTATATACAGAATGCACCTGTAAACATGTAACACAGTGACTATATACAGAATGCACCTGTAAACATGTAACATAGTGACTATATACAGAATGCACCTGTAAACATGTAACACAGTGACTATATACAGAATGCACCTGTAAACATGTAACATAGTGACTATATACAGAATGCACCTGTAAACATGTAACACAGTGACTATATACAGAATGTACCTGTAAACATGTAACACAGTGACTATATACAGAATGCACCTGTAAACATGTAACACAGTGACTATATACAGAATGCACCTGTAAACATGTAACCTAGTGACTATATACAGAATGCACCTGTAAACATGTAACACAGTGACTATATACAGAATGCACCTGTAAACATGTAACACAGTGACTATATACAGAATGCGCCTGTAAACATGTAACATAGTGACTATATACAGAATACACCTGTAAACATGTAACACAGTGACTATATACAGAATGCACCTGTAAACATGTAACATAGTGACTATATACAGAATGCACCTGTAAACATGTAACACAGTGACTATATACAGAATGTACCTGTAAACATGTAACACAGTGACTATATACAGAATGCACCTGTAAACATGTAACACAGTGACTATATACAGAATGCACCTGTAAACATGTAACCTAGTGACTATATACAGAATGCACCTGTAAACATGTAACACAGTGACTATATACAGAATGCACCTGTAAACATGTAACACAGTGACTATATACAGAATGCGCCTGTAAACATGTAACATAGTGACTATATACAGAATGCACCTGTAAACATGTAACACAGTGACTATATACAGAATGCACCTGTAAACATGTAACACAGTGACTATATACAGAATGTACCTGTAAACATGTAACACAGTGACTATATACAGAATGCGTCTGTAAACATGTAACATAGTGACTATATACAGAATGCACCTGTAAACATGTAACACAGTGACTATATACAGAATGCGCCTGTAAACATGTAACACAGTGACTATATACAGAATGCACCTGTAAACATGTAACACAGTGACTATATACAGAATGCACCTGTAAACATGCAAGATAGTGAATATATTTATTTTCTGTTAATCTCTATATTTGTGCTATATATTTTTTTATATCTTGCATTTATTACTTTGAATTGTTACAGTCATTACAGAAATACAATGTTCTTGAACACAGGACATACTAGAAAATGAGAGAAATTTCAATGTATCCTTCCTGGTAAAATACTTTATAAATAAATAAATGCTGACAATGCAGACCCCGTGTAAGCAGGAGATCCCAGCATTTTATTATCTGTCTGCAGCACATTTACTGCACCTGCCTGTATGCTGATAATGCAGACCCCGTGTAAGCAGGAGATCCCAGCATTTTATTATCTGTCTGCAGCACATTTACTGCACCTGCCTGTATGCTGATAATGCAGACTCCGTGTAAGCAGGAGATCCCAGCATTTTATTATCTGTCTGAAGCACATTTACCGATACAAAGGCCATTTCTGCCTGTATGCTGATAATGCACACCCCCTGTGACATTGTGCCAGATAAGGGACGCCATCTTGAGTTCACAGCCTTTCTTCCCAATGAGAAGGATAAACCAATACATAAACTATAAAATCAGAAAATGCACTTTGGAATCAACCTCTGCACGTTCACCCTCTTATTCTCCATTTCACTGCATTCCATGTGTCAACTAAATGTTATATTTTCTTCAACAAAAAGCACTTGGTAGTAAAGGGGTTAAAGCAGAACCTTCACCTCTGTCTCACTAATGAAGTGTAGACGTCCCCTCATGATTTTAATGACATCTGACAATTCCTGCCATTGCTGGAGGACAAGTGGACAATGTGTAACCGGCCGTGAGAATACAGGGGGGGGGGGTGCTTTAATCTGAACAATCACAGAGGTCCGTGACATCAGCCGCCAGTAAATCATGGCATTATCAGCTTGGGGGACGCCCCATACAACGCATGAACCTTTACAGGTGTGACAACCACCCGATGTGTCCTCAGATGAGGCAGCGCCAGAGAGGAGGAGCAGAGACTTTACCTAGAAATGTCCCTGATGATGCAGACAGCCTATAGCCTGGTGAGACGCCCCATGAAGAGACCCTGCATGGAAAGACCCTCAATATCACACCTCCCAGGTGACACCATTTATCCGATAGGCCTTTCACAGTCAGCGTCAATGTGTGGCTCATATCCCATTCATGCAGAGGGTGGTGGATACATGGAACAGTCTTCCAGTAGAAGTGGTAGAGGCCAAAACAGTAATTGAATTTAAGCAAGCATGGGATAGGCATAAGGCTATCCTAAACAAAAGATAAATCCAGGTAAAGTATCCATGTAATTGGGCGACTAGATGGGCCGAAAGGTTCTTATCTGCCGACATTTTTCTATGTTTCTATATCTGCTCCCGGGTATTGGGGGGGGGGGGCATTCATTACCTTGACGCAGGGCTCCCCCAGGGTTTCATTGTACGGCTGGAGACCGCTCTGCTGATAATGCTGTATTAATCCATCCAGGGATGCGTGAGCCGTGTCCTCTCCAATGATAACGTAACAGCCATTAGACTGCACATCTATCATGTAGTGTCTGCAGCGAGACTGACCCCTGAGAGAGAGAGAGAGGAGAGTCACGAGCTGTCACACAGTCTGCATGTCTATCATGTAGTGTCTGCAGCGAGACTGACCCCTGAGAGAGAGAGAGGAGAGTCACGAGCTGTCACACAGTCTGCATGTCTATCATGTAGTGTCTGCAGCGAGACTGACCCCTGAGAGAGAGAGGAGAGTCACGAGCTGTCACACAGTCTGCATGTCTATCATGTAGTGTCTGCAGTGAGACTGACCCCTGAGAGAGAGAGAGGAGAGTCACGAGCTGTCACACAGTCTGCATGTCTATCATGTGGTGTCTGCAGCGAGACTGACCCCTGAGAGAGAGAGAGGAGAGTCACGAGCTGTCACACAGTCTGCATGTCTATCATGTGGTGTCTGCAGCGAGACTGACCCCTGAGAGAGAGAGAGGAGAGTCACGAGCTGTCACACAGTCTGCATGTCTATCATGTGGTGTCTGCAGCGAGACTGACCCCTGAGAGAGAGAGAGAGAGAGAGGAGAGCCACGAGCTGTCACACAGTCTGCATGTCTATCATGTAGTGTCTGCAGCGAGACTGACCCCTGAGAGAGAGAGAGGAGAGTCACGAGCTGTCACACAGTCTGCATGTCTATCATGTAGTGTCTGCGGTGAGACTGACCCCTGAGAGAGAGAGAGGAGAGTCACGAGCTGTCACACAGTCTGCATGTCTATCATGTGGTGTCTGCAGCGAGACTGACCCCTGAGAGAGAGAGAGGAGAGTCACGAGCTGTCACACAGTCTGCATGTCTATCATGTAGTGTCTGCGGTGAGACTGACCCCTGAGAGAGAGAGAGAGAGAGGAGAGCCACGAGCTGTCACACAGTCTGCATGTCTATCATGTAGTGTCTGCAGCGAGACTGACCCCTGAGAGAGAGAGAGGAGAGTCACGAGCTGTCACACAGTCTGCATGTCTATCATGTAGTGTCTGCGGTGAGACTGACCCCTGAGAGAGAGAGAGGAGAGTCACGAGCTGTCACACAGTCTGCATGTCTATCATGTGGTGTCTGCAGCGAGACTGACCCCTGAGAGAGAGAGAGAGGAGAGTCACGAGCTGTCACACAGTCTGCATGTCTATCATGTGGTGTCTGCAGCGAGACTGACCCCTGAGAGAGAGAGAGGAGAGTCACGAGCTGTCACACAGTCTGCATGTCTATCATGTGGTGTCTGCAGCGAGACTGACCCCTGAGAGAGAGAGAGAGGAGAGTCACGAGCTGTCACACAGTCTGCATGTCTATCATGTGGTGTCTGCAGCGAGACTGACCCCTGAGAGAGAGAGAGGAGAGTCACGAGCTGTCACACAGTCTGCATGTCTATCATGTAGTGTCTGCAGCGAGACTGACCCCTGAGAGAGAGAGAGAGAGAGAGGAGAGCCACGAGCTGTCACACAGTCTGCATGTCTATCATGTAGTGTCTGCAGCGAGACTGACCCCTGAGAGAGAGAGAGGAGAGTCACGAGCTGTCACACAGTCTGCATGTCTATCATGTAGTGTCTGCAGTGAGACTGACCCCTGAGAGAGAGAGAGAGAGAGAGGAGTCACGAGCTGTCACACAGTCTGCATGTCTATCATGTAGTGTCTGCGGTGAGACTGACCCCTGAGAGAGAGAGAGGAGAGTCACGAGCTGTCACACAGTCTGCATGTCTATCATGTGGTGTCTGCAGCGAGACTGACCCCTGAGAGAGAGAGAGGAGAGTCACGAGCTGTCACACAGTCTGCATGTCTATCATGTGGTGTCTGCAGCGAGACTGACCCCTGAGAGAGAGAGAGGAGAGTCACGAGCTGTCACACAGTCTGCATGTCTATCATGTGGTGTCTGCAGCGAGACTGACCCCTGAGAGAGAGAGAGGAGAGTCACGAGCTGTCACACAGTCTGCATGTCTATCATGTGGTGTCTGCAGCGAGACTGACCCCTGAGAGAGAGAGAGGAGAGTCACGAGCTGTCACACAGTCTGCATGTCTATCATGTGGTGTCTGCAGCGAGACTGACCCCTGAGAGAGAGAGAGGAGAGTCACGAGCTGTCACACAGTCTGCATGTCTATCATGTAGTGTCTGCAGCGAGACTGACCCCTGAGAGAGAGAGAGAGAGAGGAGAGCCACGAGCTGTCACACAGTCTGCATGTCTATCATGTAGTGTCTGCAGCGAGACTGACCCCTGAGAGAGAGAGAGGAGAGTCACGAGCTGTCACACAGTCTGCATGTCTATCATGTGGTGTCTGCGTGAGACTGACCCCTGAGAGAGGAAGCCACGAGCTGTCACACAGTCTGCATGTCTATCATGTAGTGTCTGCACCGAGACTGACCCCTGAGAGAGAGAGAGAGAGTCACGAGCTGTCACACAGTCTGCATGTCTATCATGTAGTGTCTGCAGTGAGACTGACCCCTGAGAGAGAGAGAGGAGAGTCACGAGCTGTCACACAGTCTGCATGTCTATCATGTGGTGTCTGCAGTGAGACTGACCCCTGAGAGAGAGAGAGGAGAGTCACGAGCTGTCACACAGTCTGCATGTCTATCATGTGGTGTCTGCAGCGAGACTGACCCCTGAGAGAGAGAGAGGAGAGTCACGAGCTGTCACACAGTCTGCATGTCTATCATGTAGTGTCTGCCAGTGAGACTGACCCCTGAGAGAGAGAGAGGAGAGTCACGAGCTGTCACACAGTCTGCATGTCTATCATGTAGTGTCTGCACCGAGACTGACCCCTGAGAGAGAGAGAGGAGAGTCACGAGCTGTCACACAGTCTGCATGTCTATCATGTAGTGTCTGCAGTGAGACTGACCCCTGAGAGAGAGAGAGGAGAGTCACGAGCTGTCACACAGTCTGCATGTCTATCATGTGGTGTCTGCGGTGAGACTATCCTGTAAGGGAGCCACGAGCTGTCACACAGTCTGCATGTCTATCATGTAGTGTCTGCACCGAAACTGACCCCTGAGAGAGAGAGAGAGGAGAGTCACGAGCTGTCACACAGTCTGCATGTCTGTCATGTGTAAAGAGACCGTCCTGAGAGACTGGATTGATGACAGAGTTTGCGTTCGTTGAGTTGGAGAGAAAGAGAAATCACGATAAAGTTCAGATCACAGAAGTTAAAGGTCAGATGGAAATGATAAACATTTGCGTCTTCTATTCTCCATTTGCGACTTCCGTTTAACATCCGTATTACGAGCGAGTCACATTACCAGGAGCTCGAGTCACAACGCTGCCGAGCCGCATGGAGATAACTGCAAGTGCTGAGCTCCACACGGATATCTGCTCTGGGAGTCCATGGGAATTCTTGGAGACAGTGGAGAGCTCGGCCAGGGTGGGGTACACAGAGGATCTATTTGTTCCTAGTGTTCCTCTGCCCGTGGAGCGAGAAAGAGGTGGAACCTGCTGCTTTCTGCAATGAGGACTCTGAGGCGAGTATGGGATCTTTAGGGGAGTTTAGATTTGTGTGTTTTGTGATTGAGCTGAAGCAAATTTCCATAACTCGAGGGTTTGAAAAACGTTATATGAACCTGAGTAACGTCAGACGCAGACGAGAAAAGAGCTGGGTAGAATAGCTTGTTCTCCAACTGCTAGGAGCACCTTAGTGTCTCCCATACAAAGTATAGGAGACGTTAATGCATAGTACTTGGTGCTACATCTCGGATGAAAAATGACAAATTAATGTGCACAACGCTTGAGCCATCATGTTGCACGGCTTGACTTTTGTACTTTGCGGCAGGTTGTGATCTGGCCCCATGTCTCCTGTGTGAGATCTGCAGAGGCGTCCTCCTCATACACAGAGACGCCCTCCTCATACACAGAGGCGTCCTCCTCATACACAGAGACGCCCTCCTCATACACAGAGACGCCCTCCTCATACACAGAGACGCCCTCCTCATACACAGAGACGCCCTCCTCATACACAGAGACGCCCTCCTCATACACAGAGACGTCCTCCTCATACACAGAGACGTCCTCCTCATACACAGAGGCGTCCTCCTCATACACAGAGGCGTCCTCCTCATACACAGAGGCGTCCTCCTCATACACAGAGACGTCCTCCTCATACACAGAGGCTTCCTCCTCATACACAGAGGCGTCCTCCTCATACACAGAGATGTCCTCCTCATACCCAGAGGTGTCCTCCTCATACACAGAGACGCCCTCCTCATACACAGAGACGTCCTCCTCATACACAGAGACGTCCTCCTCATACACAGAGGCGTCCTCCTCATACACAGAGGCGTCCTCCTCATACACAGAGACGTCCTCCTACACAGAGACGTCCTCATACACAGAGACGTCCTCCTCATACACAGAGGCGTCCTCTTCATACACAGAGGCGTCCTCTTCATACACAGAGACGTCCTCCTCATACACAGAGGCTTCCTCCTCATACACAGAGGCGTCCTCCTCATACACAGAGACGTCCTCCTCCTACACAGAGACGTCCTCCTCATACACAGAGGCGTCCTCCTCATACACAGAGGTTTCCTCCTCATACACAGAGGCGTCCTCCTCATACACAGAGGCATCCTCCTCATACACAGAGGCGTCCTCCTCATACACAGAGACGCCCTCCTCATACACAGAAGCGTCCTCCTCATACACAGAAGCGTCCTCCTCATACACAGAGGCGTCCTCCTCATACACAGAGGCGTCCTCCTCATACACAGAAGCGTCCTCCTCATACACAGAGGCGTCCTCCTTATACACAGAGGCGTCCTCCTCATACACAGACGTCTTCCTCATACACAGAGGCGTCCTCATACACAGAGGCGTCCTCATACACAGAGGCGTCCTCCTCATACACAGAGGCATCCTCCTCATACACAGAGGCGTCCTCCTCATACACAGAGGCTTCCTCCTCATACACAGACGTCTTCCTCATACACAGAGGCTTCCTCCTCATACACAGAGGCTTCCTCCTCATACACAGAGGCTTCCTCCTCATACACAGACGTCTTCCTCATACACAGAGGCGTCCTCATACACAGAGGCGTCCTCATACACAGAGGCGTCCTCCTCATACACAGAGGCGTCCTCCTCATACACAGAGGCATCCTCCTCATACACAGAGGCTTCCTCCTCATACACAGAGGCGTCCTCTTCATACACAGAGACATCCTCCTACACAGAGACGTCCTCATACACAGAGGCGTCCTCCTCATACACAGAGACGTCCTCCTCCTACACAGAGACGTCCTCCTCATACACAGAGACGTCCTCCTCATACACAGAGACGTCCTCCTCATACACAGAGACGTCCTCCTCATACACAGAGACGTCCTCCTCATACCCAGAGGTGTCCTCCTCATACACAGAGACGTCCTCCTCATACACAGAGGCGTCCTCCTCATACACAGAGGCGTCCTCCTCATACACAGAGGCTTCCTCCTCATACACAGACGTCCTCCTCATACACAGAGGCGTCCTCCTCATACACAGAGACGTCCTCCTCATACACAGAGGCATCCTCCTCATACACAGAGGCGTCCTCCTCATACACAGAGGCGTCCTCCTCATACACAGAGGCGTCCTCCTCATACACAGAGGCGTCCTCCTCATACACAGAGACGTCCTCTTCATACACATAGACGCCCTCCTCATACAGAGGCGTCCTCCTCATACACAGAGACGCCCTCCTCATACACAGAGACGCCCTCCTCATACACAGAGACGCCCTCCTCATACACAGAGACGTCCTCCTCAAACACAGAGACGTCCTCCTCATACACTGAGACGCCCTCCTCATACACAGAGGCGTCCTCCTCATACACAGAGGCGTCCTCCTCATACACAGAGACGCCCTCCTCATACACAGAGACGTCCTCCTCATACACAGAGACGTCCTCCTCATACACAGAGGCGTCCTCCTCATACACAGAGGCGTCCTCCTCATACACAGAGGAGTCCTCCTCATACACAGAGGCTTCCTCCTCATACACAGACGTCCTCCTCATACACAGAGGCGTCCTCCTCATACACAGAGACGTCCTCCTCATACACAGAGGCATCCTCCTCATACACAGAGGCGTCCTCCTCATACACAGAGGCGTCCTCCTCATACACAGAGGCGTCCTCCTCATACACAGAGGCGTCCTCCTCATACACAGAGGCGTCCTCCTCATACACAGAGACGTCCTCTTCATACACATAGACGCCCTCCTCATACAGAGGCGTCCTCCTCATACACAGAGACGCCCTCCTCATACACAGAGACGCCCTCCTCATACACAGAGACGCCCTCCTCATACACAGAGACGCCCTCCTCATACACAGAGACGTCCTCCTCAAACACAGAGACGTCCTCTTCATAGACATAGACGCCCTCCTCATACACAGAGACGCCCTCCTCATACACAGAGATGCCCTCCTCATACACAGAGACGTCCTCCTCATACACAGAGACGCCCTCCTCATACACAGAGACGTCCTCCTCATACACAGAGACGCCCTCCTCATACACAGAGGCGTCCTCCTCATACACAGAGATGCCCTCCTCATACACAGAGACGTCCTCCTCATACACAGAGACGTCCTCTTCATAGACATAGACGCCCTCCTCATACACAGAGACGCCCTCCTCATACACAGAGATGCCCTCCTCATACACAGAGACGTCCTCCTCATACACAGAGACGCCCTCCTCATACACAGAGACGTCCTCCTCATACACAGAGACGCCCTCCTCATACACAGAGACGTCCTCCTCATACACAGAGACGCCCTCCTCATACAGAGGCGACTCGGAGGCGATCAGAGACTGGACCCCAGACAGACTAAAACACTGACATATAGACTCACGCCTGATCAGAGACTGAACCCCAGACAGACTAAAACACCGACATATAGACTCACGCCTGATCAGAGACTGAACCCCAGACAGACTAAAACACCGACATACAGACCCACGCCTGATCAGAGACTGAACCCCAGACAAAAACACTGATATATAGACCCACGCCTGATCAGAGACTGAACCCCAGACAGACTAAAACACCGACATATAGACTCACGCCTGATCAGACTGAACCCCAGACAGACTAAAACACCGACATATAGACTCACGCCTGATCAGACTGAACCCCAGACAGACTAAAACACCGACATATAGACTCACGCCTGATCAGACTGAACCCCAGACAGACTAAAACACCGACATATAGACTCACGCCTGATCAGACTGAACCCCAGACAGAATACATCACTGACATATAGACTTACGCCTGATCAGAGACTGAACCCCAGACAGACTAAAACACCGACATATAGACTCACGCCTGATCAGACTGAACCCCAGACAGACTAAAACACCGACATATAGACTCACGCCTGATCAGACTGAACCCCAGACAGAATACATCACTGACATATAGACTTACGCCTGATCAGAGACTGAACCCCAGACAGACTAAAACACTGACATACAGACCCACGCCTGATCAGAGACTGAACCCCAGACAGACTAAAACACCGACATATAGACTCACGCCTGATCAGACTGAACCCCAGACAGACTAAAACACCGACATATAGACTCACGCCTGATCAGACTGAACCCCAGACAGAATACATCACTGACATATAGACTTACGCCTGATCAGACTGAACCCCAGACAGAATACATCACTGACATATAGACTTACGCCTGATCAGAGACTGAACCCCAGACAGACTAAAACACCGACATACAGACCCACGCCTGATCAGACATTCAGAATAAACGTTTTGTGGTGTGAAGGTCCCCAAGGTGCATCTTAACATGACCGGCATGTCTGTTACACCAACCTGTAACTCAGAATGTATCCCGCACGGTTCTGGCTGATTCGGATTAGAAAATCTCCAAGTGGTTTTTCCGTCAGTAAGTTTTCAGCTTCCCTAAACAATGGGATATAAGAGCAATAAACGCTTAAAACCGCAGGAAAAGGGTCAGGAGAATAAAGGTGCGTTAACTAAAGGTCTTCCTGGAAACCAATATGTCTTGACATCCAGTTACCAGAAAATGTTTGTGAACCCTCAGGAATCGCCTGGATTTCTGCCCGAATTCCTCTGGCGACACGTCATGGCTCCAGACAAACACAATCTGACTAAAACAGGAACACACACATTTATACGTCTCACGTTTTAAGTGAAGCCAATGAAAAAAATCCTAACTCATACTGGAGTGTTGTGGAAATTTTATTATGTGGACATTATAATCTAGGATGTGTGTTTTATAAATTGTCATCTGTCTCCCTGTGTGAGGATTAAAATGGAGAAACGCTCTAGCAGAGTGTATTTGGTTTCAAATCCAAACCAGCGGCAAAACCGTCAGTATGAAAACCTTCTTTTGGGTTTAGAGACATACCTGCTTTTAAGACATTTAAGCCTTGTCTGTACACTGGTACTGTGTACTGACAATAGCTGAATGTCTCCGCAGATATATGTCACAAATCCATAAGAACAAGTAGACTGATCTTCACTAGATGCTGATCACTCTGAGCAGTATCTGAATGGCGTCCATACTGACAGTGATGGGGGATGGTCGGACAAACATGGCTGACGGGGACCATGGAGATGACTCAGTGATGAATATAGCGTGTTTTTTATAGCGACGGATTTGTTTGTACTGGGCGCACTTTAATACTGAAGTGTACCTTTTTAGTGCACCAGGACTTTGTGCGCAAAGACTAAACTTTCCATAACAGGAGAAAGTAAGTGAACCCTGTGAGTTAAAGAACTTGCAGATCCTGCTTTAGGCTGGGGTCAGACGACGTGCCTTCCAGCGTCCGAGCAGTGTCACAATGCTGCAACGGGGCCGGCCACACACTGTTGCGCATGCACAAATTGCGCACATGACAGCGGCCATGCTGCGTCCGTGCAGCAGGCCTTTTGTCAAACCGCTACGACGCACGTTGATGGAGCTGCAAAGCGGGATCCTACACAGGAGGCATTGAGTGCGCTCAGCGAAGCGGCCAGACGGGCGTCAGAGTGGAAGAAACATCCACTCACACGGACATTCCTTCCGCTCTTCAAAACTCTCGTCAGACCCCAGCCTTAGCAGCAGTAACTTTCACCGGACGTTTCCGGTAGCTGCTTGTAGAATTTGCAGAATGCGGAGAAAAGATTTTGGACCAATCCTCCCCATACCTTGTTTGATATTTCTGGGATGTCGTTATCGCACGTCATACCACTGCATCTCAACTGGGTTAAGGACTTCCAATTCATCATGCTCCCTCCATCGAGCGGCACAGTGGATGAGGTCCTTGTATTTTGGCGCGCAGGCCTCTTTTTCTGCCTCGGTGTACTTTTGCCAGCAAGTAAAACTTGCTCCTCCGTCCCTGCCACATTTTGGCAGAATTGATGAGGAACATCCTGGCCAGCAGTGATTTCCATCCATGAACACCATTCTCTTTCTGTATTTTTTGATTCATGGCACATGGACGCAGACGCTGGTAGTTTAGAGGTTCTTCCCCCCTCTTTTGGGTTTGCACGTTGTGCTCTTGGAGTGATCTTTCCAGGAAGCCTGCTCTGAGGACAAGGCATGACAGGACAAGGCATGACAGGACAAGGCATGACAGGACAAGGAATGACAGGACATGAATGACAGGACAAGGAATGACAGGACAAGGCATGACAGGACAAGGCATGACAGGACAAGGAATGACAGGACAAGGAATTACAGGACAAGGAATTACAGGACAAGGAATGACAGGACAAGGCATGACAGGACAAGGAATGACAGGACAAGGAATGACAGGACAAGGAATGACAGGACAAGGCATGACAGGCCTGAATTTCCTCCTTTTATAGACCATGTGTCTTCTCAAAGTTTAACACCCCAGGCCTCGGCGAAACTCTAACTTTTCCCAGCTCGGTGCGTCTCCAGGTCCACTGAACATTGTGTGGATGCGTTAGGGTTCACACCAAGCAATCTCTCTGCCAGTAGCCAAGCTTTGTGTGTCTTTACTTGCCACGGCTCATCACTTCTGGAGCAGCCGGCAAAACAAAGGTTCACTTACTTTCTCAACATGCGAGGTGACCGGTTACTCAATGCTTCAATAAAAAAGTGAAAAGTCTGTGATGACATTTAATCACATTGTGTTTGTCTAGGATCACATAATCACAAAACGAGTCAGAACTTGTTTAGCCCCAGAATGTGCCTCCCCCATACCTCGGTGCGACGCCTCTCCCACATACACCTCCCCATACCTCAAAACAATGCCCCTCCCCAAACCTTGCCCGATGCTCCTCCACATACCTCACCCTGACACCTATACTTCCTCCTCATACCTCGCCCCAGACACCCCTCCCCAAACCTCACCCCCAATGCCCCTCCACATACCTCACCCCCTCGCCCCTCCCCAAACCTCACCCAACACCTATCCTTCCTCCCCATACCTCACCCCCGACGCCCCTCCCTCATACCTCGCCCCATTGCTCCTCCCCATCCCTCGCCCCCGCGCATCTCCCCCATCCTTCGTGTCCCTCGCCCCCACACGTCTCCCCCATCCCTCGCACCCGTGTCTCCCCCCCATCCCGCTCTCCCCCCTACAATCCATCCTGAACGCCTGTCTATACTGTGCTTATTGTACAGCGCTGCGGAATATGCTGGCGCTTTATAAATAAAGAATAATAATAATAATAATCCCTCGCCCCCACGCGTCTCCCCCATCCCTCGCCCCCACGCGTCTTCCGTCTCCCCCCCATCCCTCGCCCCCACGCGTGTCTCTCCCCCATCCCTCAGCCCCACGCGTCTCTCCCCCATCCCTCGCCCCCACACGTCTCCCCCCCATCCCTCGCACCCGTGTCTTCCCCCCATTCCCTCGCCCCCGCGCGTGTCTCCCCCCCATTCCTCGCCCCCACACGTGTCTCCTCGCCCCCGCGCGTGTCTCCCCCCCCTATTCCTCGCCCCCACACGTGTCTCCTCGCCCCCACGCGTGTCTCCCCCCCCAACCCTCACCCCCGCGCGTGTGTCTCCCCCATCCCGCGCGTGTCTCCCCCCCCATCCCTCGCCCCTGCGCGTGTCTCCCCCCCCATTCCTCGCCCCTCCATGGTCTCCCCCCATCCCTCGCCCCCCACGCGTCTCCCCCATCCCTCGCCCCCCACGCGTCTCCCCCATCCCTCGCCCCCCACGCGTCTCCCCCATCCCTCGCCCCCCACGCGTCTCCCCCATCCCTCGCCCCCACGCGTCTCCCCATCCCTCGCCCCCCACGCGTCTCCCCCATCCCTCGCCCCCTACGCGTCTCCCCCATCCCTCGCCCCCTACGCGTCTCCCCCATCCCTCGCCCCATACGCGTCTCCCCCATCCCTCGCCCCATACGCGTCTCCCCATCCCTTGCCCCCACACGTGTCTCCTCGCCCCCACGCGTGTCTCCCCCCCCAACCCTCACCCCCGCGCGCGTGTGTGTGTGTGTGTGTGTGTGTCTCCCCCATCCCGCGCGTGTCTCCCCCCCATCCCTCGCCCCTGCGCGTGTCTCCCCCCCCATTCCTCGCCCCCGCGCGTGTCTCCATCCTCACCCCCCACGCATCTCTCCATCCCTCGCCCCTCCATGCGTCTCCCCCATCCCTCGCCCCCCACGCGTCTCCCCCATCCCTCGCCCCCACGCGTCTCCCCCATCCCCGCCCCCCTACGCGTCTCCCCCATCCCTCGCCCCATACGCGTCTCCCCCATCCCTCGCCCCATACGCGTCTCCCCCATCCCTCGCCCCCATAACGCGTCTCCCCCATCCCTCGCCCCATCGCGTCTCCCCCATCCCTCGCCCCATACGCGTCTCCCCATCCCTTGCCCCCACACGTGTCTCCTCGCCCCCACGCGTGTGTCCCCCCCCATCCGCGCGTGTCTCCCCCCCCCCATTCCCTCGCCCCTGCGCGTGTCTCCCCCCCCATTCCTCGCCCCCGCGCGTGTCTCCATCCCTCACCCCCCCTCCATGCGTCTCCCCCCCATCCCTCGCCCCCACGCGTCTCCCCCATCCCTCGCCCCCTACGCGTCTCCCCCATCCCTCGCCCCCTACGCGTCTCCCCCATCCTCGCCCCCTACGCGTCTCCCCCATCCCTCGCCCCATACGCGTCTCCCCCATCCCTCGCCCCATACGCGTCTCCCCATCCCTTGCCCCATACGCGTCTCCCCCATCCCTCACCCCCACACGTTCTCCCCCATCCCTCACCCCTCACCCCCACACATCTCCCCCCATCCCTCACCCCCCACGCGTCCCCATCCCACGCGTCTCCATCCCTCACCCCCCACGCGCCTCCCCCCCATCCCTCACCCCACGGCGCCCCCCCCCATCCCTCACCCCCCACGCGCCCCCCCCATCCCTCACCCCCACGCGTCTCCGCCCCATCCCTCACCCCCACGCGTCTCCCCCCCATCCCTCACCCCCACGCGTCTCCCCCCCATCCCTCACCCCCACGCGTCTCCCCATCCCTCACCCCCACGCGTCTCCCCATCCCTCACCCCCACGCGCCTCCCCCCCATCCCTCACCCCCCACGCGCCCCCCAATCCCTCACCCCCACGCGCCCCCCCCATCCCTCACCCCCACGCGTCTCCGCCCTCTCCCCACCCCCCACGCGTCTCCCCCCATCCCTCACCCCCACGCGTCTCCCCCATCCCTCACCCCCCACGTGTCTCCCCCCATCCCTCACCCCCCACGCGTCTCCCCCCCATCCCTCACCCCCCACGCGTCTCCCCCCCATCCCTCACCCCCCAGGTGTCTCCCCCCCATCCCTCACCCCCCAGGTGTCTCCCCCCATCCCTCACCCCCCAGGTGTCTCCCCCCCATCTCTCACCCCCCACGCGTCTCCCCCCCCTCTCTCACCCCCCACGCGTCTCCCCCCCATCTCTCACCCCCCACGTGTCTCCCCCCCATCCCTCGCCCCCCACGCGTCTCCCCCCATCCCCACCCCACCACGCGTCTCCCCCATCCCTCGCCCCCGTGTCTCCCCCCCATCCCCGCCCCCCCATGTGTCTCCCCCCATCCCTCGCCCCATGAGTCCCCCCATACCTCAAGTGATGGGGAGTATATGGTGTTACAGAGCTGGACGGATGCATTTTATGGTAGCTTCCAGACAGGAGATTGCAGTGTTACCTGCGTGATATCATGCCATACAGCCACGGAGGGAATTCCCCATCATTCAGCACTCTTGGGGCCTGCGTTTCCCGGAACCAAAGCAGAGTTTTTCGTCTTTGTATCATCCTCTTTTCTCCCTCCGTCCCTCGACGAGGGCCTCTTGCAATGCCAGGTTTCGGATTATCGAATGGAGACAGCTGCGTTGCACAAAGTACAATTTCTTAATAAAAATAATACTCCATCCCCATAGAGAGTATCACATATAACCACTCATTTACTGTCACAAACACAAAAGAACCCCCCATTAACTGGCCCGGGCAAGCGGGGCGTGTGCGATTCATTCCCAATGTGCAGGCCCATCATGGATTACACAATGCGGCACACGTCATGCTGCTCACCCAGTTATAGAGGAGCCATCAACACTTTGTAGAACCCATGCCTCCAGGAAGCGCCATTTATATAGCGCCAACAATTCTGCAGCACTTTACAATAACCAAAGGGAATGAAACTAAATTATGACAAACATAGGGATAGAAACGAGGTGCAGACGGTCCGGCTCAGATGAACTTCCAATCTAGAGGAGTTGGGGTGGAGGAGAGGAATTTTACTGGTAGGCAGGATCACTAGTACACGTTTCAATGATGGTGGGGACATGTAAAGGAGATCTGCAATGGCAGTCACTTGGAACTAGGGGTACTTGGACCCAAGGTTGCTTTTGGAGGTGTGGGGATGTTACTTCTGGTGGGTTTGATATGTCACATTGTCTCCCCACTCCTATTGAAAGGGTAATAGCAGGGGATAGCCGCCATCTTGTATTCCGGCAGCCATGTCACATGATTTTTATTCTAAGAAATACTAACACTTTAATCCGTTTGCTTAGACTCTAACATTGCAAAGATTTCTGTTGTAGCAATTTGAAATGTAGAACCTAGTTAGTGTAAATAGAGGTGCCAGAAAACCTGATTTAAGCCGGCGAGTTCACACAGGCCTTGAGCCTGGGCGAGGAGCGAACAAAGGAATCTGTCTTTACAGCTGCATCCTTATCTAGAAAGGAGTACCACCATGACTGTGAGAAGGTACCAGATCTCATGCCTCCCTTCTAAATCAAGTTTGTGTCCAAATTTATTGCACCTGTACGGCATTTTAACAAATTGGACTTAGCCCTACCCATGACTGATTAAACCTGGGACCTTCCCCAACCCATACCCTTAAATATAAAAAAAAACACAACACGTTCTTAAACTGGAAAGGGCCACAGCTTTATTTATAATTTATACAACATGTAACTTACAGTGCTTTCTACCACCATTCTGCCCTATTACCCAAAAGTAATAGGCAGTTCCACCAATATCCAACCATGATCTTGTCACCCCGACTGACCGAGATCAAGTGGTGCTCATCTCCCCAGGGCCTCACCTGAAGGCAGCTTATCCATCCTGAAAGCACCGCTGTCCAGGAATCACTCCAACGCCAGGGGCACCATATCCTCCTAATGGCTGCCCCTGCGCCCACCTGCAGACAGCGCCTCCTCAATCCCAGAAACAAACCTGTCAAAAATATATCCAGACCAACGTCCGTTAAATAGACCCCATCGCCTCGAATTACATTTCTATTGTCGCCCTCCAACTCCGTGTGGTGACCAGAAAATCCTCCCAACTGACCAACAAATTTGGAAATTTCCTGGTTGACTCTCTTCCTAGCCCTGTCAATAGCCCGCGGCACTGCAATCTCATCCCAACGAGGCCGAGATCTAATCTCAGACCAGACTAGAGACAATCCCCCAAAAATAGGGAAGCAGCGAGCCAGATCAAGCTTCAAAGCACAAATCAAATCCAAAGACCTAAGAGCCCCCAAGTCGTTCTCCCCAGCATGCACAGACAAAATAACATCTCTGGGAACCTTCCCAGCCAAAAGATCACATTCCCTGGAAACTTTTGCCCAACGCAAACCCCATATACCCATCCAGCGAATCCTCGCTACCTCCGCCGGGAAACCCAGATTCCTGCCATGCAGCCGATGCTCAGCCCGCATGGCTGCCCACTGCCTGAAGGAATGGATAACAACACACATAGGGTGATACCCCTAACAAGATGAAAATAAAAATGAATACAAAATGTATTCTTGAAGTGTATTCTTAACCACTCACAGGCTGCCACTACTGGGAAGACACATAGCAGGTTCTTGAATCTCTCCGGGCTGGAATGATAGCCTTGAGGGAAGAATAATAACAATAGTGTAGATAGCCAAGCAACCATAAAAACAACGTTTTTATTGCGCTTACAGAAATTTAAAACAAATGGAGCATAACATCACCAACTCCCATGACCCAAATCGTCTGGAGGTGTTGCTCGACGCGTTTCGTCACGTGGACTTCATCAGGAGCGTGAAGGTTCCATCTGGTACCCCTCTAATATACCCAAATGTGAATCAATTAACCAAAGAAAAACGGAAAAAAACGAAAATCACAAAATGAAACAAAACTGAAAATGTCCCGCAGAGTACTTCCGGTTTAGTGAACCGGAAGGAGTTATCCATCAGATGGTGCACCGCACAACACATGACCCCCGTTGGCCGGAACAGTTCTCCCCGCATCCTGGGTCTACCGACCATTTGCGGCATGGAGAACCTTCCGGACGGAGATCCAACAGTAAGGGCACTTCCGGTTTCCAATGTTTTCATGGAGATGGTCCTATCAAAAAGCCGATGTGAAGTCACTGCCGCCATCTTTGAAAACGGCAATTCAGATACGGCCAAATGGTCTCCCGATATGGATGAGCCTGATGTGAAGTCACTGCCGCCATCTTTGAAAATGGCAATTCAAATACGGCCAAATGGAGGGTCTCTCGGTATGAATAAACATAAGATGTGATATAAAATAAAATAAAATACAGAAGGTTATAAAACTCGATTATAAAATTATTTAAAATGAGATATAAATTAGTAATGGACAAACAGTAATCACTTACTCGCGTAAAAAGCACACCAAATCTATATCACAATTTAACCCTTGTGGTTCCAATGTCTTGAGTCTGTATATCCAATAGGTTTCTCGTCTAGACAATGTATTGACTCTGTTCCCCCCCCTCCAATCTCCCTTCACCATTTCTATCCCAAAACATAACAGTAATTCTTCTTTAAAACTGGGACAAGCATTACAATGCACTGGCAAGGGGTGGCTACGCATATTATTCCTGATGTTATTCTGATGCTCCAGTAGTCTGCATTTAAGCTTGCGCGTAGTACGACCCACATATTGGACACCACAGGGACATTCAATCAGATACACCACAAACGTGATGTTGCACATAATCTCACTCTTAATTGAGAATCATTCTCCTGTGGAGTGACTTGAATAACCTTTAACGGTTGATGGTAAAAATCGGCATGCTTTACATGCTCCACATCGTTTAAAACCATTATAACGAGTTTTCCCTTAAGTTTAATCCTGTGTTTAGTGAACATCAGATAGATTTTTTAGATCTCACTATTAGTAGTGACGACACTCGAGTGGTCACTAAGTGTTATTTTAAACCTACTGATGGCAATGGTTATGTCCATCGGGGTAGTTACCACCATCCGTCTTGGTTGAAGTCCATACCGAGGAGCCAATTCATTAGAGTCCGACGAAACTGTACCAAATTAACCGATTTCATCGAACAATCGAAATATATTGAAAATAAATGAGTACAGAAGGAATATGACCCAGGGGAAGTTAATAAGACAATGCAGGAAGTGATGAAAATACACAGGAAAGATCTTTTCAAAACTAGAAATAAAAGAATTACCAATATAAGTAGATATGCCTTTTTGACCGAATTCAATACGGGATATAGACAGATGGAGAAGATTGTTAAGAAACATTGGCCTCTCCTATTACAAGATCCCATTTTAGGGAAGGATTTACCACTACAACCCTCTATAATTTACAGAAAAACTAAGAATTTTAAGAACATGCTAGCACCCAGTATCCCTCAGGGTCCAGATAAATTTTTGGTGGGGCATAATGGTTTTAAACGATGTGGAGCATGTAAAGCATGCGATTTTTACCATCAACAGTTAAAGGTTATTCAAGTCACTCCACAGGAGAATCATTCTCAATTAAGAGTGAGATTACGTGCAACATCACGTTTGTGGTGTATCTGATTGAATGTCCCTGTGGTGTCCAATATGTGGGTCGTACTACGCGCAAGCTTAAATGCAGACTACTGGAGCATCAGAATAACATCAGGAATAATATGCGTAGCCACCCCTTGCCAGTGCATTGTAATGCTTGTCCCAGTTTTAAAGTAGAATTACTGTTATGTTTTGGGATAGAAATGGTGAAGGGAGATTGGAGGGGGGGGAACAGAGTCAATACATTGTCTAGACGAGAAACCTATTGGATATACAGACTCAAGACATTGGAACCACAAGGGTTAAATTGTGATATAGATTTGGTGTGCTTTTTACGCGAGTAGGTGATTACTGTTTGTCCATTACTAATTTATATCTAATTTTAAATAATTTTATAATCGAGTTTTATAACCTTCTGTATTTTATTTTATTTTATATCACATCTTATGTTTATCCATACCGAGAGACCCTCCATTTGGCCGTATTTGAATTGCCGTTTTCAAAGATGGCGGCAGTGACTTCACATCGGCTTTTTGATAGGACCATCTCCATGAAAACATTGGAAACCGGAAGTGCCCTTACTGTTGGATCTCCGTCCGGAAGGTTCTCCATGCCGCAAATGGTCGGTAGACCCAGGATGCGGGGAGAACTGTTCCGGCCAACGGGGGTCATGTGTTGTGCTGTGCACCATCTGATAGATAACTCCTTCCGGTTCACTAAACCGGAAGTACTCTGCGGGACATTTTCAGTTTTGTTTCATTTTGTGATTTTCGTTTTTTTCCGTTTTTCTTTGATTGGTTAATTGATTCACATTTGGGTATATTGGAGGGGTACCAGATGGAACCTTCACGCTCCTGATGAAGTCCACGTGACGAAACGCGTCGAGCAACACCTCCAGACGATTTGGGTCATGGGAGTTGGTGATGTTATGCTCCATTTGTTTTAAATTTCTGTAAGCGCAATAAAAACGTTGTTTTTATGGTTGCTTGGCTATCTACACTATTGTTATTATTCTTCCCTCAAGGCTATCATTCCAGCCCGGAGAGATTCAAGAACCTGCTATGTGTCTTCCCAGTAGTGGCAGCCTGTGAGTGGTTAAGAATACACTTCAAGAATACATTTTGTATTCATTTTTATTTTTATTTTCATCTTGTTAGGGGTATCACCCTATGTGTGTTGTTATCCTATATTTATTGTTGATACCGTATATTGCCTGAAGGAATGGCCCAGTATCCAGACTGTGGGGGGAGCACCTGAAATCCTAAAAAATTAGGACGCAAGAGCAAAAGCGATCCGAGCGCCACCTACCCAACTGACGAATCATGCCGTCCGACACGCCAGCACCCGCAGTCACCGTCGCCGCGCCAATGCGGAAGGAATGAGAGGAAAACAGCCCCGGGTCAAATCCTAAAACCTGGATGCAACGCTTAAATACGGCAAAAAACTGATACCTCGTCAAAGGAACCCCCATAAGATGAATCAAGAAGGAACCCTCGAATGCCAGACGAACCTCCAGATACTCCAGTGTTAGGCCCAAAGGACACCCCACTACCCCAATCGCATTCAAAGTAACCAAAACTCCCCTACCCAACTGGTCCGTCTTGGACCTAGAGATCAAGAACTACACCTGCGCGTTGGACACCGTAACATGGTCCAGGCGTAAGGTGGAATGCATTCGAGAATTAGGAACCACCAACTCCCCTACCCTCAGTGCACCGTAGAAGGCAAAGGCAAAGGCAAATGCAACCCTAAACAAGCGAACCTCAAACTGGTCATGACAAACAGCAAGCAAGGCATCCAACAGTTCCAAAAACAGGCTCAGCTTGACGGTCCCACGGTGACGTGTACATAACGACCGACCCCTCCGATGACTGGGAACCAGCATCCTGCACCTCTGCTCCACCATCATGCATCCGAGCTTCACGAAGCCTCAGAGGACTCGGGCACAACCGAACCGGGGGGCCTAGAACGCCGCTCCCTCTGCCACTGGCGGGGCTCTTCAGGTTCCTCTAGAGACTGCTCACGGGCCGGCGCCAATGCATCCACCAGCAAATCTTGCAGGGTCAAACCTTGAGCAGCAGCATGCTCCCTCAGCTGATCCAGCAAGCCAGCAAGCGAAGTAGAAGCCATTCCAGCAAACAAATCACCATCTTTTTCTTCTCTCTCAACAGTTAATCTCTTTGATGTACAGTTGACACTGGCAGGGAACAAAGAGACAGAACACACCCACCACAGAAGTATATGTATAGGTAAGTGAAACATTGTTGCATTCCCATGACCAATAGCTCCACATTTCCTTCCTGATCATCAGGCCCAGGCCATCAGTCATGTTCCCCTTCCCAGTAGGTCCAGGGGATTCTTTACCGCAGGTAGGAGATATCCATTCTGTATCTATAGGGGCAAAGTGAGGATGTTCTTTTCGCTCCTGACGAAGCCGCATCCTTTAAGTGGCGAAACATATGTTGAGCGTGTTCTTATCACTATGGGTGTTTACCCTTTTTAGCGGTCACCGTTGCTGCCTCTAAGTTGATCCAGCTCTAATTTGCCTTTTGAATTATTTTCTCTGACGATACCTCTACTAATGATCATGATGTTGCTGCACAGCGACTCATTTTGTTACTGTCTCTGGACTTCTTTCTTTTCTGAACTTGGTTTCTTCACTTTATAGGGTCAGATTAGAAATGATTTCACAACAGGGTTTTACTATAGGAATCATTTATTGAGGTTTGCTTTGGTTACCTCTTTCCTTTCAACATTATTATTGTATTGCTACTTCGATCTGTCTCCCTCATCACTGGGAAACCTTTTTCATAGCAGGACGCGCTATTGAGATTATTTCTCTCAACCGTTCATATATATTAGGCTTGTGCACCGATTTTTTTTTCGGTTTGATTCGGTTCGATTTTTCGGATTTTTAAACTTTTCGATTCGGCTCGTTTCGACCGATTTCGGTTTCAATTCGATTCGGTTCGGCCCGTTTTTCGGGTACATTTTTTTTTCGGAATATCGACCATTTTTCGTATTTTCGTGTCACTGTGCTCGGTTTTTGTATCGACTTTTCGTTTTTTCGGAACATTTTCGTTTTTCAGCAAATTTTCGTTTTTAGAAAATTTTCGTTTTTCGGAACATCTGTTCTCCTCGTTTGACACATTTCAAGTCCATTTGAAAAATCCGAAAATATTTCGTTTCGGCTCGGAAAACATTTCGGATCTGACATTTTCGGATCTAAAAATTTTCGGAAATTCGGCCGCATCCGAAAACATGAATCGGGAAATTTCGTGAAAATTCCGAAATTCCGAAACCCGAAACGCACATCCCTAATATATATAACATTTTGGCTCTACTCAGCTTTCCTCTTGCGAGGTGTGCAATAATTAATTAGCTTAATTGAGGCCACATAACAGATGGAGTATATTTCATACAGATTTATCGAAGCTTTAAAGGCCCGCTATGTAGTGGCAAGCAATCACAAGCGCCTGTCAACCCCAGATATACACCGTCATGGAGCTGACGTGGCACTCCGCGCTTCAGACCCCAAGAGACTTTGTGTTCATTTGTATCGTGTGATTTTAAATATATTTTACATCGTTTGGTTTTAGTTTAAATTAGTTTAGTGTAAAATGGCGTAGCTTTAGTTTTAAATATACTTATATTTCTTTAGGTAAAAATGTGTTGTTTATTAAAGATACTACCTGCAGCGAGTTCAAATGCTTTCTTTCGTATAGATTGTAAAATAGGTTTGAGTAATTTGTGATTAGGCAAATGTTCATCTGCTATCTGTTTACATGTCTCAGAGGTTGGGAGTCACCATTACCTCAGCCAAAACCTAACTGATTTCCTTTACAATAGATTATGTAAATGATGTGTGATATGAAGAAAGAGGAATGTTTATTGTAAATATCTAACAATGTAATTAACATTTTAGTAGGTCAATGTGGGTCATTTATGCAAATTATGGCTGTTGGATCTCAGCATAAATTGTGGCGTTTTTGTTCATTAAAGAGCTCAGAGAGTGAGAGAATCCTGTTGGAACATACAGCCGCGTCTGGTGTCTCCTTCAGCTATGCTACACTACACACTCAACCTCAGAAGGCACAGAGCGGCCTTCTGGAAATTCCTAACGGCTCCAGGGCAGAGAAACAGAAGCAGGCGGGTCAAGCTGCTCGAGGCGCTGAGGACAGCGCTCCCAGTAGCTGGGCTGACTGCAACGAAGGGGTGTCTGGAGAGTCAGGACAGGCGGAAAAAAACGGTTCCGTTACATACACTATATTGCCAAAAGTATTGTCTCACCTGCCTTGACTCGCATATGAACTTAAGTGACATCCCATTCCTAATCCATAGGGTTCAATATGACATCACTTCATCCTTTGCAGCTATAACAGCTTCAACTCTTCTGGGAAGGCTGTCCACAAGGTTTAGGAGTGTGTTTATGGAAATTTTTGACCATTCTTCCAGAAGCGCATTTGTGAGGTCACACACTGATGTTGGACGAGAAGGCCTGGCTCTCAGTCTCCGCTCTAATTCATCCCAAAGGTGTTCTATCGGGCTTGAGGTCAGGACTCTGTGCAGGCCAGTCAAGTTCATCCACACCAGATTCTGTCATCCATGTCTTTATGGACCTTGCTTTGTGCACTGGTGCACAGTCATGCTGGAAGAGGAAGGGGCCAGCTCCAAACTGTTCCCACAAAGTTGGGAGCATGGAATTGTCCAAAATGCCTTGGTATGCTGAAGCATTCAGAGTTCCTTTCACTGGAACCAAGGGGCCAAGCCCAGCTCCTGAAAAACAACCCCACACCATAATCCCCCCTCCACCAAACTTTACATTCGGCACAATGCAGTCAGACAAGTACCGTTCTCCTGGCAACCGCCAAACCCAGACTCGTCCATCAGATTGCCAGATGGAGAAGCACGATTCGTCACTCCAGAGAACGTGTCTCCACTGTTCTAGAGTCCAGTGGCGGCGTGCTTTACACCACTGCATCCAACGCTTTGCATTGCACTTGGTGATGTATGGCTTGGATGCAGCTGCTCGGCCATAGAAACCCATTCCATGAAGCTCTCTGCACACTGTTCTTGAGCTAATCTGAAGGCCACATGAAGTTTGGAGGTCTGTAGCGATTGCCTCTGCAGAAAGTTGCCGACCTCTTTGCACTATGCGCCTCAATATCCGCTGACCCTGCTCCGTCAGTTTACGTGGCCTACCACTTCGTGGCTGAGTTGCTGTTGTTCCCAAACACTTCCACGTTCTTATAATACAGATGACAGTTGACTGTGGAATATTTAGGAGTGAGGAAATTTCACGACTGGATTTGTTGCACAGGTGGCATCATCCTATCACAGTTCCACGCTGGAATTCACTGAGCTCCTGAGAGCGACTCATTCTTTCACAAATGTTTGTAAAAACAGTCTGCATGCCTAGGTGCTTGATTTTATACACCTGTGGCCACGGAAGTGATTGGAACACCTGATTCTGATTATTTGGATGGGTGAGCGAATACTTTTGGCAATATAGTGTATGTTTGTAGGGACACCAATGATATTTATTCACTATTATTCCAGAGCTATTGGCAGCTCAGCAACTTTTAAGGGCTGAGTTTATTCTTTCTGGCGGTGACTCTTTTCATATCCGTATCGGTTCACATACATATTGTGTTGTCGTTCGTTTTTTGATATATTTATTTATTTATTTATAAAGGATTTTACCAGGAAGGATACATTGAGATTTCTCTCGTTTTCAAGTATGTCCTGGGTTCAAGAACATTGAAGTGTTACAGTTACAGAAATACAAAGTAATACAATGCAAGATATTAAAAAAACAACACAAACATACAGATTAACAGAAAATAAATTTGACTATGTTCAGCAATAAAATTAGGTTCTTATACTCCATAACCGTCTAAGAATTTGGGGGTTGTACCCACATTCTTTATGCTCTTTTTCTATATATATAAGAGGTTTAATCCTCTCAGGTCTGGAGATTCTCTCCATCTATTACTCGCTCCGGTTGGAGTTAGTAATTGTCTAGTTGTGTCCAAATTGTTTATTATACGTGTAATTGCAATATGGTCTTTGTTCCGGAGATGGAGGGATGGGGCATTTGGTCAGTGGATGTACATACCTTTTTCATTTTCAATGTATAAGAATTGTGTCTCTGCCCCAAAGCCTCACTTGAGATTTTGGATTTACTCAGACTCAAGTCTGGTACCACAATAAAGGATACCTTTCCTGCAATTGAATCGGGTCCGGAGTGTCATTGTCTGCACTACATCGACCTTTCCCGAATAAATCAACAGATTGCCAGTTACACTATGTTCTAGTCCGCCTCTGCCTGTAAGGGTGTGTATGTGTTAACGTTATTGCTGATATCAGTATTGTCTATGTTTATATGTTACGCTTATTATTTCTAATATTGTTATTGTGTCACTTCCCACCCCCCATCCCCCGTATAGAAATGTTTTCTAGCTGTGACAGGTTTGAGTGGTCTTTGTTTGGCAATCATGACTGTTCTGTGTTTGTGCTGTTCTCCAGTATCGAACGTATTCAGAGAGTCTGATGCTCAGGCTGTGATTGCATGGCACCATATTGTTTTATGTTCAAACAATGCAGTGGGTATGGCTGGGGCTGTGGATCACTAAAAGAAGCGGAGGAGGTGGGGCACCAGGATGTCATCTTCCATTGGTCTCCAGGTCCCTCCTTGTACTGTATATATTTGGCTGATGTGGTCCTTAAAGTCTGTCTGTTTTCCACCTGTCCTAATTGCTGCCTCATGCTTGGGTACAATGAAAGAGCTGTTATAGCATTTCTCGTCTTTAAGCTTCGTCTAAGGCCTGGAGAAAGCCATGAAAGATTGCTGGTGGGAGAACCAATGTCTTGCAAGGGAGCAGTATTATCAGAGGTCACTCAATCAGGTGCTGAGATCTGCTACAACATCTATCATGAGGTGGAGGTAGGCGAGGAGAGAGATGACTGAATGGGTAGAAACAGTAGAGGTGGAGATCGCCTGCAGACCTTTGTAATCTAGAAGGGATGTGTTTGTGTAGTGAGGAAAACCTGTACAGAGGTGTCACCTTATGTAGGGTTTTGAACGTCAGGGCCAGTATTTTAAATCATATCCTGAAAGGTACAGGAAGCCAACCAAGGGACCGGCAGAGGGGGGGGAGGTATGTGAGGGGTGTGAAATAGAAGCCTGGCAGGGGGGGTAATGTGAAGTGCGACGGGTGTGAAAAATAATCCTGGCAGAAGGGGGGAGGTAAATGAGGAGGGGTGGATGAGGATTATAAACCTGGCAGAGGTGGGGGATATGTGAGGACTGTCGGGTGTGAAATAAAAGCATGGCAGAGGGGGAGGTATGTGAGGAGCGGCGGATGAGGATAAGCCTGGCAGAGGTGGGGGGTATGTGACGGGTGATAGGTGGGGAGTATAAACCTGACCAGGTGCACTTCCGGGAGGCGGAACAACGAAGATCGCTGCATCTTAACTGTGCTCTGTCGCCAAGGGCCACTTTCGAGCAGTTCTACAGCAAACCCAGCCACATTTGGGGTGATACGGATTCCCTGCATTCCTGGGAACCTACGCCGACTCCCCCCTTCAACCCTGGAGGTCCTCAGGCCAAATTTCGGCAGTTCCATACCCGCAATAGGCCCAGACTGCAGCCTACCATCCTCTGCCGGTGCCGTATATGCGGGGTGGACTGAAGTGAGCGCTTACCCTTTCTCACTCGCCACCGGGACCCCGCTACGTCCTGCTCCATCGGCGTTTGTACGCCTCGTATCCCGCGACTGGCCCACTACGCCTGCAAACCAATTTTTGCACTGGCATTAATTGTTCCTCAACCCTGCTTGCACCTAATCTTTTGCAATTTTTTTCAGTGGTCCCTATCGAGCCCACTACCCCCCCCCCAATCAATTTTTGCACTATACGCTACCTCTACCTACTGACTGCTCTTGGAACCTTTTTCAATTCCGGACACTGGTGAATGCTACACCTCTCTTATTCAATTTTTTGGTGGTCCCTGACGGGCCCACCACTCCTGTACATTGAAATTTTCTGTGTGCTCAATTCTGGTTCTCACACCTACCCTCAAACAAATTTTTACGCAATTTTTTTGGTGGTCCTCACCGGGCCCACAATCCCACTACTTCCATTTTTCACTCTTTGAGTAGCCTTGAACTCTGAATCTTTTTTTCCCGGTGGTCCTCCCTGACAGGCCCACTCCTCTCACACCCTGTTCAACATCCGCTTCCACCGATTTTGGTTGGTGACCCTAATAGATATTCTGCATTCTTTTGCCTTCCTCTGCTTTATTATGGATAAATTTGTTGCATCATCCACCAAAACGCCTCACAACCAAATCTCAAGGAAAGGGTACATCGGCACCGACACG
Organism: Leptobrachium leishanense; assembly: GCA_009667805.1. Taxonomy (NCBI): domain Eukaryota; kingdom Metazoa; phylum Chordata; class Amphibia; order Anura; family Megophryidae; genus Leptobrachium; species Leptobrachium leishanense. Next base: position 34,602,093 of record CM019063.1, on the reverse strand, counting down.
GTCCCCGACCCGCTCAACCCCCGACCCAGGAAGCTCCATCTTACGGCCTCTCCTCCACTGTCATGCCGATGGCCGAATTCACTGCCATGCTCTCGCCATTGTTAGACGAAAAATTAGGCGGTCTGTCGACCGCCATTGACCTGGCGCTCTCTCAGCTCACCTCGCAAGTGCAAAGATTAACTGAAGTGGAGGAGAGGGTGTCTACTCTGGAGGATGGACTCGCCCACCCTTCAGACTTCTGTGGAATCTCACAAATCACCTTTCATCCCTGATGGACAAAGTGGACGACCTAGAGAACAGGAGCCGCAGAAACAATCTGCGTATAGTGGGTCTCCCCGATACCGTGAAAGGCCCAAGGGCCATAACTTCACCACTTCGTCACCTCTTGGCTCCCCACGGCCCTAGGTCTAGCTGATAATTCAATGCTGCCTGTGGAGCGGGTGCATCGACTGGGACTGGACCTCTTTCCATCCCTGAATCGTCCTTGCACAGTCATATTTAAATTGCTGAATTTCTCCGACAAAATCTGCATCATTCAGGTGTACAGAAAGGCCAACACTCTTGAATACCAAGGAACTACTTTGTGCCTTTTCCAAAATTTCTCTGCGTCCCTGTCGGCCCGTCGTAGGGCCTTCGCCCCCATCTGTGCGAAGTTGGCAGCGGCCAATGTGCGGTTCACGCTGCAATACCCGGCCCGCCTATGGGATCTATTACATTCTGTGCACAAAAACGCACGCACAGCGCTATTTTTTTTGCACGCAGCGTTAAACATTAACGCACGTAAATTAACGCTGGTATTACGAGCCGAGCGCATTTTTTCATCCGTCAAAAAATAACGCGTGGAAAAAAGACGCACAAAATCACGCGCAAATTAACACTGTGCGCAGAAATCAGTGTGCGGACTGTTTTTTCACGAGATTCAGACAATCTGAATTAAGAACCACAATTGTCTCCCGTTAAGTTTTTGTGCCTGTCAAAGTCAATCTGCACATATATGCTGCAGCAATAAAAAATGCACGCACAGCTTTTCCATTTTATTGTTTGGGTATGTGTAGAATGTGTAACTATACTGTGTTTTTTGGGCTGGTGTATTTGGTTTTGGCCAGAACGTTCAGATTTGCCGTTAACACCAGCTTTTCAAAGACGTTAAAATTCAGCGCGCAAACGTTGTCCGTTAAATTTTGCGCATAGATTGTAATACCATCCGCATACCAGCGCACAAACGCATTTGCACTCACAATGTTAAGTATAGGACGCGCAAAGTACATTACGCTCACAAAGGGTTCAGGCAGGTTCACCCGCGGTAGACGTTAACGTGCATTTTGTGCGCGGACATTGCAATACGACGTTCTGCGCGAAGTTTTGCCCCTCGCGTTAATGCGTTTTTGCGCACGCGTTAACGTTTACGTGAAGAATGTAATAGAGCCCTAGGAATTCACTTCCATGGCCAAGTCACCTTCTACGATTCACCGACTGACACCTCGACCATCGCCATCAACATCGCCATCTGCACGACGACGCTCAACGAAGCCACCAACCTGACTGTAGCTCTGACTCCGCAACGGGATTTGCGCACACTCCCAGGTGCTCTGGATCCCTCCGATTTTTCCCTTTTTGTTCCTTTCTATTGATTCTCCTGTACTGGACGTCACGGGCCGGACCCAAGCACTGTCCGAACTGTATGTTTTACATTAGTCCTCCGGGACCTTTGGTTTGTTTCTTGTTATATTGTTTACGTCTCTGTTCGTTTTCTGGTTGATTTTGTTTCTTCCCGGTGCAGACACCCCTATGTTCCTGTTGGGTACTTATTGTTATAAATGTTTTGGATCAGTCTTTTAAATCACAAGCATGAGGTAACACTAATCTTCGATGTATATGGGGCCTTGGAGCCGCTGCTGGTGGAGCCGCTGCTGGTGGAGCCGCTGCTGGTGGAGCCGCTGCTGGTGGAGCCGCTGCTGGGATGGTTCCTGGCTCCACTTAATAATCTGTTCTCCACGGTGGATTTTAGAATTCGATTCTGGCATCCTCCATGACACACACACTACTACTTCTAATCTGGCCCTCCTGTAGAACCCAAGGTTTTCACCCGTAATTCGTTTAAAGTGCTGTCTTGGAATGTGGAAGGCCTTAATTCGGCAATTAAGAGGAAAAAAGTATTACAACATTTGAAAAAGTTAGACCCCCGACATAATTTTCCTTCAGGAAATGCACGGGACTTCGCCCGACCTCCATTCATACGCAGAAATCATGTGGCACCGCGATTCTCCTCCATAAACGTCTCCCATACTTTGAATTGGTTGCGGTTAATGACCCAGAAGGCAGATACGCTCTTCTAACCCTGACTGTTGGACAGGAACCCCTGCAATTCCTTAATATATACGCTCCTAACAGCCCTAATTTCACTTTCGCCATTACTTCATTTCCACGACTCTTCCCGTAGGATTGGGGGGGTTTAGCGAGGTCCCAGAACCCATACTGGACCGAGCACCCAGTCGTATGGTGACCAGAGGACGTACTCAACCAACGGGCCCGACCTTCCTCATGTCCCATTTTGACCTGGTTGACGTATAGTGCTCCCACCACCCCACAGGTAGGGATTTCACGTTTTATTCTGACCCACATGAATTCTTTTCCCACCTAGATTTTTTTCTGGCTTCGAGCATACTCTCCAACCGTGCTCTGCGGACCGACATTGGCCCAATAACTCTCACTGATCATGCACCTGTCACACTAGAATTGGCGTTGGAGACCCCAATGCCCTATTCCCGGAACTGGCACTTTCTCTCACACCTCAAGACCTCCGGTCTCTTCACCTCTCACATCGAACTGGCATGGAATAATTATACAGACGATAACATTGAGCATGAATATATGTACATATCTGGTTAGCGCAAGCTCTCAGGACTCTGATGGCTCCCATAGATATCTCGTCCACATGGATGTATGAAAAAGAAGCAAATGGCATATATTGGTGCCGAAAATCACAATAGAAGATAGTTTGTAGCATATAGTTATTCCACTCACAAACAGAGCCCTATCACTGGCTCTGAGTGGGTCAGCGCCTCTGGGTAGTTTTCGGGATCTGTTCAAGGCAACCCACACCCACTGGTGTATCTTGGCCTAGGCCAACAAGGCCCAGGCCTAGGGCGGCACTTTCCAGGGGGCGGCGGCCCGCTGGGTGGCCCCACCCCTAAAAAAAAAAAAAATTTTTTTTTTTTTTTTTTTTTACTTTTGCAAACTATTTTACCAGGAAGGAAACATTGAGATGTCACTAATCGTCGTGGCTATTCATTGTCATGTCCGTGCGGCGTCGTGGCTATTCATGGTCGTGTCTGTGCGGCGTCGTGGCTATTCATGGTTGTGTCTGTGCGGCGTCGTGGCTATTAGAAACATAGAAACATAGAAAAATGTCGGCAGATAAGAACCTTTCGGCCCATCTAGTCGCCCAATTACATGGATACTTTACCTGGATTTATCTTTTGTTTAGGATAGTCTTATGCCTATCCCATGCTTGCTTAAATTCAATTACTGTTTTGGCCTCTACCACTTCTACTGGAAGACTGTTCCATGTATCCACCACCCTCTCAGTAAAATAATGCTTCCTGATGTTACTTTTAAACCTTTGCCCCTCTAATCTAAGACTATGTCCTCTTGTTTTGCTACTTTGTTTCCTTTTAAATATACTCCCTTCCTCTACCTTGTGGATTCCCTTTACGTATTTAAATGTTTCTATCATATCTCCTCTGTCTCGTCTTTTTTCCAAGCTGTACATGTTGTAAGCTGTATTCATTGTCATGTCCGTGCGGCGTCGTGGCTATTCATGGTCGTGTCCGTGCGGCGTCGTGGCTATTCATGGTCGTGTCCGTGCAGCGTCGTGGCTATTCATGGTTGTGTCTGTGCGGCGTCGTGGCTATTCATTGTCATGTCCGTGCGGCGTCGTGGCTATTCATGGTCGTGTCTGTGTGGTGTCGCATGGAGTAAGACCCATTTCCCCATTACCTCGATAAGTCGACTCCGTGGACGGGGCACTGGTGGCATGGATGAGGGGTCCTCTGGCGCGCACGGCTCAGAGAGGGGAGGTCTTTTCCGTGGAATAGGAACTGGGCGAACGATCGACCCTAAATGAAAAGTCAAAGTATAAGAAAATTCCCATTACATGAAAATCACTTGAGAAGCAACAGAACGGGCACCAGCATCGCTCCCCCCTGTGTTTATCCCGGGTGTGCACGGCCCCCCGAGACCATCGTGCATCGAATTCTGTGCCTTATTATGGTGTATGTGCGCTTAATCCTTAATATATTGAGAGCAGTGGTGTCACTACGGTAGGTGTCACCCGGTGCAGTAACTCATGGTGTCCCCCCCCCCCGAGATTTGCGGTTTCTTTTTTTAACTACTTTTACTCATAACTCAGTACGCCCATATAACACTGAATGCTCATAATACACGGCGCACATTACTGTGAGTTTTATTGCTGTGGAGCTCTGTGATACACTCATACACACTGCACATTACAGTGAGGTTTATTGCTTTGGACCTCTGTGATACGCTCATACACACTGCACATTACTGTGAGTTTTATTGCTGTGGAGCTCTGTGATAAGCTCATACACACCGCACATTAATGTGAGGTTTAATTGCTGTGGAGCTCTGTGATACGCTCACACACACTGCACATTACTGAGGTTTATTGCTTTGAAGCTCTGTGATACATTTATACACACCGTACATTACTGTGAGTTTTATTGCTGTGGAGCTCTGTGATATGTTCATACACACTGCACATTACTGTGAGGTTTATTGCTGTGGACCTCTGTGATAAGCTCATACACACCGCACATTAATGTGAGTTTTATTGCTGTGGAGCTCTGTGATACGCTTATACACACTGCACATTACTGTGAGTTTTATTGCTGTGGAGCTCTGTGATATGTTCATACACACCGCACATTACTGTGAGTTTTATTGCTGTGGAGCTCTGTGATAAGCTCATACACACCGCACATTAATGTGAGGTTTAATTGCTGTGGAGCTCTGTGATACGCTCACACACACTGCACATTACTGAGGTTTATTGCTTTGAAGCTCTGTGATACATTCATACACACCGTACATTACTGTGAGTTTTATTGCTGTGGAGCTCTGTGATATGTTCATACACACTGCACATTACTGTGAGGTTTATTGCTTTGAAGCTCTGTGATACATTCATACACACCGTACATTACTGTGAGTTTTATTGCTGTGGAGCTCTGTGATATGTTCATACACACTGCACATTACTGTGAGGTTTATTGCTTTGAAGCTCTGTGATACATTCATACACACCGTACATTACTGTGAGTTTTATTGCTGTAGATTCTGTGATACATTCATACACAGCGCACATTACTGTGAGGTTTATTGCTGTGGATTCTGTGATACGCTCATACACACCGCACATTACTGTGAGTTTTATTGCTGTGGAGCTCTGTGATATGTTCATACACACCGCACATTACTGTGAGTTTTATTGCTGTGGAGCTCTGTGATATGTTCATACACACTGCACATTACTGTGAGGTTTATTGCTTTGGACCTCTGTGATACACTCACACACAAATTTTGGCGAACTGCCAGCAAGTACGGTGCCTGTTCGAAGGCAGTGAAAGTCCCCTTAGAGAAGTAATGGTTAATCTGTTCAGAGACACCGAACAGCAAAGAAATGCCCTGCTGTTCAGTGGTTTCATTTGACAGGTTTATTCAGGCGAATCCCATAGGTTTCAATGTTAAAAGTATTCCCGTTTTTATCTAATAAACTGTTTATTTATGGATTTTTTTTTATCTTTTAGGTATTTTTATAAAATAATCCTTTTTTTTTCTAATAGCGGCTTGTTTTTTTTTCTGTATCAGCTTTTTATATCAGTCATAGGATTTTACATGTTAATTCCAGACATTTTCGTTCAGTAGTTTTTTTGGAAACAGCGGGTGACGGGTTTGCGGCGGCATTCGGTGGCTGATTCCCTGCACTTCAGGGACCCTGCGGTGAATTCACCGGGGAAATTTGATTCCCCAAAGTGCGGGGAATAACAGAACACTGAAATATCTGCGTCATATCGATGTCCTGTGAAGATCCTCTTTAGTGGTGTTTTTTTTTGCCGCCCCCTGGAAAGTACCAACCTAGGCTTTGCCTACCAGGACATACTTGAAAATGAGAGAAATCTCAATATATCCTTCCTGGTAAAATATTTTTGTGTAAACAAAAAAATATATATATTTTTTCTTTTTAGGGTGTCATCCTAGGGCAGGGGTCAGTAACCTTGGCTCCCTGATTTTTGGGAACTACATCTCCCAAGATGCTCAGTCACCCATTAGGCTGACTAAGCCACAAGGGAAATGTAGTTCCCAAAACATCAGGGAGCCAAGGTTGCTGACCCCTGTCCTAGAGGATGGTGTCACCCGGTGCGGGCAGTACCCCCACCCCCCCCTTTTGTCGCCACTGATTGAGAGGGCGATGACCCTTACTGGCTGCCGGCTCCTGCAGGCCCGTGTGCTCTCTGGTTGTCAGCTCCTGCAGGCCTGCGCGCTCTCTGGCCGCCGCCTCCTCTTGATCCCTCTGAACAATGCGCAGCTTCTCCTGCTCCGCCTTCAGGGCGTCCACCAGCTTTCTGTATCTCCTACGTCCAAGCAGAGCCTTATAACCTGACACCGAGCAGAAACAGGACAGAAACTGGTTATTTGTCGCGTTATGGTGGATTTAGGGGACAATCAAACACAGGGAGCATTTCCCTTTTACTCCTCCCCAAAGTGCGCCGGATGGACGCGAGGCCTTTAAAACCTGACATTAACCCATGAGGAATCCAGGGAAACTGTAACTTCTAATTCACCCATAACGGGTTAATGGACAGGACTAGCCCTGCCGGAGGAGGGGCCTGGGTGCTGGGGGGGGGGCAGCAGAGCCTCACCCCCTCCCTCCATGCAGGAGCAGCCGATATTATTTATACTGGGCAATTCGGTTAAAGCCGACATGTTCCCACTCACACTTCTGGAAAGCGATCGCCGTGCGGGTCAGCTCCAGCAGACAATGGGTTAATTGGTCTTGATGCCAGTACTTGAAGAAGAGACGCGTCTTCCTGAAGAGGAAAAAGCATAAAAAAACAATAGAAGCTAAAAACCCTGAGAGTTATAGGAAAAAAAAATACAGAAAAAGCAAGAGATAAATGAGCTTACCCGCACTGCCAGCCAATCAGACGCGCCCTGTGCAGGATCTCCAGACAGCTGGAACAGAGGAGTCACACACTCTGATACTCAATCCCACCATGCCCCCCATTATATCCCAATCCCCGCTCCCCCCCGGGGCGACTCACCTCGCTCGAGACGTCTCCACTCCGGGCCTCAATAAAAGAATCCCAAACCTGGAGGGGGAATAAAAGACACTCTTTACCGCTCCAAACATAACCCTCAGCCAGAAGCACCACGACCACACTCTGAGCAGATCCTTCAACAAACACAGCAAAACTCATAAGAACCACTGGGCAGAAGAGCTGACGCTCTAGAGGGAGATTTATCTCATCAGTCACGATGCGCAGAGAAGCCACACTGTGAAGATTAATGCTGTTGCGCAGGGACACTTCAGGTCAGGCACCACAGCCACTCATTATAATGTGAGGGCCCCATGGGGGAGGGGCAGCTGCTAACAGGAGCAGGCGTGTCTTGGTGGAGCTCCACTCGTCTTCTCCTCTCGGGGACCTCCAGATGACTTTCTCTGTGGCACTTTGGTATCTCCAGAGGTTTCTGAGCGGCTGCCATCGGCTTGCTCCCCCCTCCAGACCAGAGACCAACGTTGCAGAATTTTGGGCGGAGTGATTTTCCAGCAGTCATCTTGGGGCCTACCTCCGGGCATGGATCCCTGTCTTGCTGCTTCTCTGTCCCCCTTATGTCTCCGGATGGGACTATGAAGCAGGTTGAGGAGTTTCTGGGCCCACTTCTCCTGGCCGCTATAGATGACAGTGTGGTGGGAGTGGATGGAGCACTTGGGGGGGCAGCTGCAGGGTGCTTCCCCTCCCCGTGATTGATGAGGGGATACTACAGCCAACATGGAAAGAAATCCAGCACCATCTTGATGTGCTTTGTGCAATTAATGGTGCCCATATAGAGGTGTATTAAATGAGGCAAAAACCCCTTAATTATATACGTCTCATTCTGTAATAATTTTCACTTTTCTGTCTTTTCATTTGTCTTTGGAATAAATTATGAAAATTGTAAATAGACTTTATGCACATGTAACCGATGTAAATATGTGTGTGTGTCTCTTTAAGAGCACAGTATGTGTTAATTCCCCTAATATCCCCCATTTTAGAGAAACTCCTGTATTATTGTGAATGTATCATCCAAAGAAAGCTTTTGGTTTGTTTTTGTTTTAATTTTGTGCAGCCATTTAGGAGTTAATGCTATTATGCTAATGAGGCATGACCTCATCCCCTGTGAGCCCGGGCTTTTCCTTAGCCCTTCAGATCACGAGGCAGCTGCTTGAGGTAGGAAGTGTAATGTAGAGCTCTCACATTCTCTTCCTTTAGAGTTCTAAACCCATGCAAAAGTTCTCCCAAAACGGTTTTTGTGTTTAGATTTAACCCTTATATACAGTTGTGTTCAAAATTATTCAACCCCCAATGCTGTAAAGGGTTTTAGGGAATTTAGTGTAAATTTGTAATTGTATTCAGAATGAAATCCTACAAGGACTTTTTAAAGAACCATATGCAACTAAAATGACATCAATTGGTTTTGTAATACAGTAGTAAATGTTTCTTTTGTGAATTCTTCATTGACACAATTATTCAACCCCTTAAAGACTACCACTCTGAAGAACAGAGGTTCATTCAAGTGTTTTCAATCAGGTATTGAAAACACCTGTGGATGTCACGGAGCAGCAATAAAGCATAATAAGCACCAATTAGGCAGCTTTAAAATGACTGTGATACTCAGCTCCTTCTAGACATTTACTGGTGTGGTTACAAACATGGTGAAGTCAAGAGAATGGTCCAGGAAGACAAGAGAAGAGGTGATTACTCTTCACAGGAATGGCAATGGCTAGATTGCAAAGATGTTAAACATACCAAGAGAGACCATAGGAAGCATCATTCGCAAATTCAAGGCAAAGGGCACTGTTGAAACGCTACCTGGTCGTGGCAGAAAGAAGATGCTGACTTTGACTGCTGTGCGTTACCTGAAGCGTAGAGTGGAGAAAAGTCCCCGTGTGACAGCTGAGGAACTGAGAAAAGATTTGCCAGATGTGGGTACTGAAGTTTCAGCTCAGACAATACGGCGCACACTTCGTAATGAAGGCCTCCATGCCAGAACTCCCAGGCGCACCCCCTTGCTGTCTCCAAAGAATAAGAAGAGTCGACTGCAGTATGCCAAAAGTCATGTGGACAAACCACAGAAGTTTTGGGATAGTGTTCTGTGGACTGATGAAACAAAATTAGAACTGTTTGGGCCTATGGATCAAGGCTATGTTTGGAGGAGGAAGAACAAGTCCTATGAAGAAAAGAACACCTTGCCTACTGTGAAGCATGGCGGGGGGTCAATCATGCTTTGGGGCTGTTTTGCTTCTGCAGGTACAGGGAAGCTTCAGCGTGTGCAAGGTACCATGAATTCTCTTCAGTACCAGGAGATATTGGATGACAATGTGATGCAGTCCGTCACAAACCTGAGGCTTGGGAGACGTTGGACCTTTCAACAGGACAATGATCCCAAGCATACCTCCAAGTCCACTAGAGCATGGTTGCAGATTAAAGGCTGGAACATTTTGGAGTGGCCATCGCAGTCACCTGACTTAAATCCGATTGAGAACCTCTGGTGGGACTTAAAGAAAGCAGTTGCAGTGCGCAAGCCTAAGAATGTGACTGAACTGGAGGCTTTTGGCCATGACGAATGGGCGAAGATACCCGTAGATCACTGCAAGACACTTGTGTCAAGCTATGCTTCACGTTTAAAAGCTGTTATAACTGTAAAAGGATGTTGTACTAAGTACTAAGATTGAATGTCACTTGGGGGTTGAATAAAACTGATAATGATGTGAGCACAGAAAAGACATTTGTGGTTATTTCATTATAAATGTTATGTTATATTTGTCTGACCTACACGTGCCTCTTTGATTTAATTGTAAGCAAGATGACTGAATGATCAAAATCAATGTCAAACTGGCCAAAACACTCAATTTCAGTGGGGGTTGAATCATTTTGAACACAACTGTATATGTAGTTGTTATGTTAGTTCCTCTAGGAGGTTTATGTGTGCAGAGTAAAACGGCTCTATTGTTTAGAACAGGGCTTTGAGTGTAAAATATCAGCACAACAAGTGATAAATCCGTGTTAATCCTATGCTTGGTGTCTGTAGGTGGATGTCACAGAGGATATTCTCATTGCCGTGTTTTATATATGTTTTCATTCAGGTATGATTTGTTTTATTCCCATTTTTATCTTTTATTTGTATTTTCCTGTTGATTTTATGTATTTTCATTTTGTATATATGTATATATTTATTGTATTGTAATGTGACTAGATTACTCAGCATCGCAGATCACGAGGCAGCTGCTTGAGGTGGATGTCACAGAGGATATTCTCATTGCCGTGTTTTATATATGTTTTTATTCAGATTAAAACCGCATGTTCCCAGCGATCCAGTTGCCGGTCTCATCTTTGATGCTCAACAACACACAAAACACAACGCAGAGTCCATACGAACGGGCAGCGAGGGTGTAGGCCGGTAACACACGCCCTGGATAGAAATGCACGCTACATATATAGATACAAAAAGGCAAAGGTGAATTGAGGCAAATATATGGCAGCTTCATTCGCTGCTTGTGCCACTTGTGCTGGCTTCAAGTTACAGACATACAATAACATATAACTTTTATTAGATAATTCTAAAATCACGAATATAAACAGACAATTATGTTCCATGCTTATGTAGCGCTGTGTTAAAGATCTTGCTGTGGCAGTACCTATTTTTGGCCACAAGATGGAGACAGTCGCGATTAGAGATACTGGACATTGGAACTACATTTCCCAGCATGCTTTGCAAGGAGACAGGAAGTGGGTGGGGACTGGACACTTACATCCTCCACCTCGTGGAGAACGCGCCAGGGAACGAGAGAAAGCAGACGCACTGAGGAGATCGCGAGAGGACCTAGGCCAAAGCCCGAGGGAGACCTGTTAGTCCTGTTTGGATCACTCAATCTGAGGAGAAGGAGACTTGCCAGAACCCAGACATTGCTGCAGACCGGAGGAATCGAACGGAGAGCAGGCGGTGAGCTGGACAAGCTGCATGAAGTCAGACAACAGATCCGGCTGCTAGTATCCCCAGTCAAATTCCGGTGGAGAGACGTCCTGGGTCAGCGGAGCCTAAAGCCTGCGTCGGATGGGTGAGAGGCCTCCAAGGCTGTTTGTGATTAAAGGTCAAGCTGCTGTTTTCTCTTTAAAGTCCACAGGGCCCCAACTGACTAGTCGAAGACCTTCCTTCAGTAAATTCACTGGCCAGTTGAACAGTACCCGGGTACCACACACACATATACACCTTTTACATTCCAGGTCTTAACCTGTGCAGGACTCTTTCTGTTACGAATCGGAACAAGGGGTTAAAGATAAAGATACGTTCCGAAATATATTTTTCTCTTTTCCGCTGCGTGTTTACCGCAATACGAAGGGATTGTATGTTTGGGGTTTCGCTACGTGTCCCCTTTTTCTGAACTATCGGGAAATTGCATTGTTTTATGTTCGGTCGCGAATATTTTATTTTCCGAAATACGAAGCCTCGTGTTTCGTTTCTTTTCCGCTGCGCGTTTTACCGGGATACGAAAATACTGTAATAATACTTGTGAATACCGTGCTTCAACATCTGCTCAAATATTTTAGTAAACTATTTAAATGATAAAAACTCACAACTGTGTTGGAGTATATTTATTCCCTAGTGCGGGGAGACTGACCCGTGGTTCATTTTCAGCGGCTCCTCCGGGAGTGAGCGCTACACTTAATTAAGGCAATCAGTCTAATGTTGGTTAACCTTACATCAGTAGGGAATGACTTAAAATCAAAGGGATACAAAGTCCACGGATTGCTGGGTTACAGATCTGTCCTTAATTGGTTTAAATAATGTCAGCAATAACAGGATTTGACTACAATTCCCCGGCGATATATGGACCTTCACAATAATTATTAGTGGGCTGAGTGGAAAAACTTATATATCACTTATAAAGCTACTAGCTAGCCCAACACAATGATTGTGTACAGCCCTTCGATTGGGGTAAATCTATAAGGTACAGTATATAGTGCAGCACAGTAAACCAGGGCTGGCAAAATCACACCCTCCTGCTGTAAGATCACTTCAATCCTACAATAGGGATTCCACAACAGATAAATGCTAAAACTTCACTTAAACTCCTTGATAAGAGTAAAAGGAGGAAATAATAGGATCCCACCATAAGTGAACCTTAATCGGTTTTAATCATGTTTATTAACATGTTGTAACATAATTAAATATAATTGCAAAGATCGAGGGATAGAACTCCCACATTAAAGGTTTATATAACGCTCTCCTATACCTTGGAGAGGGTCAATCCGCCACTCAAATAACATTAGATGGTACCAATGCATCTACTCCTGAGTTTGATAAAATTTCTGTGCTGGCCCTATGAAAACCACAAAGCAAACACATAGAGTTGGTCAAATAACATTAGATGGTACCAATGCGTCTAACCCTGAGTCTAATAGAATTTCTGTGCTGACCCTATGAGAACCACAAAGCAACACATATAGTTTGTCAAAAATTGCTGCAATACAGCCCCAATGGCTACAAAATTATTATCTAGTCATATCGCCAATATCAACAGTATCTAGATGCCGAGTGACTGCTAAAATCAATGTGCCATCATCAATAGCTGACGCGCGTTTCGCCACTAGCAAAGAGCGGCTTCATCCAGAGTGTGATAAGAAGCTCACCCTATGCCCATATTTATACTCCTAGTCTAACGTCTCCCACCTGTATCGGCTAGAGCTTGATTGACCCGCAGCGTGTGGGTAGTTAAGCGTCCAGAGCCGACAAAGGAACCACGTGATTCCTCCAGACCAATCGGTTAACGATTCACGGTAACACGTTGGTAAACATACAATACAATGTTGCCGATTCTCGTTACAATAGTCGGCAAATGTTTCCTAAATTGCCCAACACGAAAAATGCAAAATAAAAACGCTGCACGCTTGATTAATTAGAAACTGGGGTATGATTCCATAATAATACAAACACGATAGTAACTCTGTATATATATCGGTAAAATCCGACTCCAAGATGAACTAATAACAGAGACAAACGTGTTTACATATGGACTTGGGGGTATTGTTGTGAGTGCTATGAATACGTGAAAAACATAAAAGTTGAAAATTGAGCAGTGGAATATGTAAACAAGAATAGTGTGCCTGATTAAAAGATGTCTTAATGGGGCTATCTACTAAAGTAATACTTAGATGAAGGGAGTATATGTAAAGCCTTCATTGAGACCCTCTGGAGCCAATGTGTGCAGGGTGTAGATCCAAAAACATTCCCTGCGTCTCAACGTCAAATCATAATCGCCCTTTCTCTGGCGGTGCTTGACCAGTTCAACGCTACAGAATTTAATGTTGACTGGTTTCACCTTTCTGGCAGTGTCTTACGTGTCTGGCTACTGGCGTATCTAAAGGACCACTGATTGATCTAATGTGCTCCCTGATTCTCAATTTGAAGGGGCGAAAAGTTTTACCAATATACTTTTTCCCACAGCCACAGATGAGCAAGTATACCAGGCCAGCTGTGTTACAATTAAAAAAGGACCGAATGGTATATACTTTTTCATTTCTAGCATCTTGAATGGTTTTAGATTCTCTTAGGATGTGTGCACAGCTCTTGCCCCTTCTGCAAGCATATGTACCTTTTAAATTGTTGGTAAGCCATCCATTCGTTCTCTGTATAGGCTTATAATGGCTCAAAACCAAAACATCTTTTAAGTTCTTGCAACGTCTGTATGTAATGGTTGCATGAGTACCTATGGACTCCTTGAGATGTGGATCAAAGGTCAGAAGGGGCCAATACCTCTCCATAATGTTTTTAACCATTTGATTTCCCACATCAAAGTTGCCTATACACCGTATCAATGAGGGACTGATCTTCAGTGTATCTTGCAGTAATGTCTCCCTATTGCTCAGTGCTGCTTTTTGCTAAGCTTGTTTATCAACACTGTTTGGATAGCCTTTCCCCTTAAAGTTGGTTCTCAATATCCTAGCTTTATTTTCATACTCCTCATCAGATGAACAAATTCTCTTAAATCTAAGATATTGGCCATAGGGTATACCCCTTTTCAGGGGTGTGGGATGAAAGCTTGTCCAATTTAATAGCTTGTTCGTTGCTGTCTTTTTTCTATACAAGGTGGTATCTGCTTGTCCTTGACTGTTTTTAATAGTCACGTCTAGGAAGTTCAATTGACTCTTGTAGATTTCATTGGTGAACCTCAAGTTTAGCTCATTCTGATTTAAATAACCAGCAAGTTCTAGGAATGCTTCCTGCGTTCCTCCCCATACTAGGAAAATGTCGTCTATAAACATAGAAACATAGAAAAATGTCAGCAGATAAGAACCTTTCGGCCCATCTAGTCTGCCCTCTTCCAAAGTAAAATTTTTGAACGAAAAGGGTTTAGATCAGAAAAAACTGATTGTTTTTCCCAGATACCCAGGTAGATGTTAGCATTTGATGGGCACAAGTGGTGCCCATCGTAGTCCCCTGTATCTGATGATAGAACTTAAGGATAACTTTAAGGATAAACGTTAATATATCCACAATGAAGGTCACTGCTTCACTTGTTAGTTCTCCAGAGTCCCTTAGAGCTGTATCTATGTGCTTTAGTCCTTGTGTATGTGGGATGGAGCTGTACAATACCTCCACATCGAAACTACACAGCCATGCTTGTGCAGTAAAGGAAAAATTGTTCATCAGTTGAAATAGTTGTTTGGTATCACGAAGATACAACGGCTTTTTCTTAACCAGACCCTGCAAGATTTGGTCCAAATATTTACTACAATTCTGTGTCAAATTCCTGATGCCGGAAACGATTGGCTGACCAGGTGGAGATGTGAGGCTTTTGTGTACTTTTGGAAGTGCATAAAACGTTGAGATCGTTGGTTTGGTGTTTTTAGGAATTTATATTCCTCTTCTGAAATAACCCCCTCTGAATATCCTCGATTGAGGATTACAATCAGATGGTCTATAAATTTATTAGTGGGGTCTTGTGGTAGCCTGGTATAGATGTTGCTATCACTCAATAAATCATGGATCATACTTTCATATTGATCCCGTGTCATGATTACCACATTTCCCCCTTTATCTGAGGGTTTTATAACCAGATCCACCATTCCAATCAACTCACTTAGAGCTTTTCTCTCTCTAGTTGACAAATTATCCTGGTCTCTATTAGAATCAAATTCCAGTCTTTCTATATCTTGACAGACCAATTTTCTAAAGAGTTCCAGGTTCTCATATTCTTTGATTGACGGAGTAAAGCTCGTTTTTGGTTTAAACGTTGACAACGGGGGGCCCTTCTTTTTTGGCCCTTCATTTTCACTCAGAAGTTGTACCAGGGTTTCTAGGCACTCTAATTCTTTAATTTCCCAACTCCGTGATTTTGCTTGTCTTTCCCTTTTAATCGCATGAAATTTCTTTAATGCAAGCTTCCGGGTAAATAAGTTAATGTCTTTAGTCCAAATGAAGACATTAAATCTAGGTCTAGGTACAAAAGAAAGTCCTTTTAGAAGGATACCCTCTTGATCTTTAGTGAAGGATTCCTTAGTCAAATTTATTATTTGTAAATTCAAGTTTAATAGTTCCTTCTCCGTCTCCTCCCTCGTCTCCCTCCCCCGACCCCTCTGTCTCCTTGGGGACTCCTCCTCCTCTAAAAAAGGGGACAAAAATTATATTCCCTTTTTGAGGATGCTTCTGGGGAGAGAGGGGGGTCTTCTGAGGTATCAATCTCTGTTTCGGAAGATTCATATTCACTCGTTGAACCATTTGTTTCATTGGCCCAAGTTTGTTTTTTGGATTTCCTAAATATTGTACCCTCCTTATAATCCTTAAGATCCCTAAGGCATTTCTTGTGTTTCCTAAATTTAATCTCAGACTCGTTTCTTTCTAACTTCAATTTCAATTTCGCCTCAAGTTGTAAGTATATGGGGTCTTTTTGCTAATCTGGACTTTATCAACCAATTCTTCAATTTTTTTATTGGTATCTACAAGAGACAATTTCTCATACTTCTGGATAATCGCCATAAATTTATTGGAACATTCAGTGGCTGCAGATTCCCATTCCTGGACAAAACCTTCATGTGTTATATGGGATGCTGGAATATTAGTTACTCGTAGGCCTCTAGGAACCATCTCTTTTTTGCAATAATTCTCTAAGGACAAAATTTCCCAAGATGATCTCATCTGTAGATGAAAGAATTTGGTGAGTTCATTAAATTGACCTGTGAGAGATTCATCTCTCGGGACTCTATCTGAAAAGGTCTCAGAAAATACTGATTCTGCATCATTCCCCCATGTTGGTTTCTCCTTCATTGAGGCCTATAGGTTTAATCCTAAATGTACTGGGATTGACTCCATTGTCCTTGTGACGAAGTTCCTCATATCCATATATAGATACACGATACATAGATACACGTTACATATACATATAGATACACATATATAGATACACAAGGGACCATCCGTATATACATTACATAAAATATATACATGCTGCTGGCCAGAGTGTGAAAAGTGCTGTGCTGCAGCTCCTTCCTGTGCTCCAACTCTGCATGTTACAGGGTGGCTCCTTCCTGTGCTCCCCCTCTGCGTGTCACAGGGCGGCCCCTTCCTGCACTTCCCCCTCTGTGTGTCACAGGGCAGCCCCTTTCTGCGCTCCCCCTCTGCGTGTCACAGGGCAGCCCCTTCCTGCGCTCCCCCTCTGCGTGTCACAGGGCAGCCCCTTCCTGCGCTTCCCCTCTGCGTGTCACAGGGCAGCCCCTTCCTGCGCTTCCCCTCTGCGTGTCACAGGGCAGCCCCTTCCTGTGCTTCCCCTCTGCGTGTCACAGGGCAGCTCCTTCCTGCGCTTCCCCTCTGCGTGTTACAGGGAAGCTCCTTCCTGCGCTCCCCCTCTGCTTGTCACAGGGCAGACCCTTCCTGCGCTTCTTCCCCTCTGCATGTTACAGGGCAGCACCTTCCTGCGCTCCCCCTCTGCGTGTCACAGGGCAGCTCCTTCCTGCACTCCCCCACTGCGTCTCACAGGGCAGCCCCGTCCTGCGCTCCCCCTCTGCGTGTCACAGGGCAGCCCATTTCTGAGCTCCCCCTCTGTGTGCCACAGGGCTGCCCCTTCCTGCGCGTCACAGGAGCATATCCTTCCTGCGCTCCCCCCTTCTGCGTGTCACAGGGCAGCTCCTTCCTGCGCGTCACAGGAGCATATCCTTCTTGCGCTCCCACTTCTGCGTGTCACAGGGCAGCTCCTTCCTTAGTTTCCCCTCTGCTTGTCACAGGGCAGCCCCTTCCTGCGCTTCCCCCTCTGCTTGTCACAGGGCAGCTCCTTCCTGAGTTTCCCCTCTGCGTGTTACAGGGCAGCCCCTTCCTGCACTTCCCTCTGCGTGTCACAGGGCAGCTCCTTCCTGTGCTCCCCCTCTGCGTGTCACAGGGCTGCCCCTTCCTGCGCTCCCCCTCTGCGTGTCACAGGGCTGCCCCTTCCTGCGCTTCCCCCTCTGCGTGTCACAGAGCATATCCTTCCTGCGCTCCCCCCTCTGCGTGTCACAGGGCGGCTCCTTCCTGTGCTCCTCCTCTGTGTGTCACAGGGCAGCTCCTTCCTGAGCTCCCCCTCTGTGTGTCACAGGGCAGCTCCTTCCTGAGTTTCCCCTCTGGTGTCAAAGGACAGCCCCTTCCTGCGCTCCCCCTCTGCGTGTCACAGGGCAGCTCCTGCCTGTGCTCCCCCTCTGCATGTCACAGGGCTGCCCCTTCCTGCGCTCCCCCTCTGCGTGTCACAGGGCTGCCCCTTCCTGCGCTCCCCCTCTGCGTGTCACAGAGCATATCCTTCCTGGGCTCCCCCTCTGCGTGTCACAGGGCTGCCCCTTCCTGCGCTCCCCCTCTGCGTGTCACAGAGCATATCCTTCCTGGGCTCCCCCTCTGCGTGTCACAGGGCTGCCCCTTCCTGCGCTCCCCCCTCTGCATGTCACAGAGCATATCCTTCCTGCGCTCCCCCCTCTGCGTGTCACAGAGCATATCCTTCCTGCGCTCCCCCCTGTGCGTGTCACAGGGCGGCTCCTTTCTGTGCTCCTCCTCTGCGTGTCACAGGGCAGCTCCTTCCTGAGCTCCCCCTCTGTGTGTCACAGGGCAGCTCCTTCCTGAGTTTCCCCTCTGGTGTCAAAGGGCAGCCCCTTCCTGCGCTTCCCCTCTGCGTGTCACAGGACAGCCCCTTCCTGCGCTCCCCCTCTGCGTGTCACAGGGCAGCTCCTTCCTGTGCTCCCCCTCTGCGTGTCTCAGGGCTGCCCCTTCCTGCGCTCCCCCTCTGCGTGTCACAGGGCTGCCCCTTCCTGCGCTCCCCCCTCTGCGTGTCACAGAGCATATCCTTCCTGCGCTCCCCCTCTGCGTGTCACAGAGCATATCCTTCCTGCGCTCCCCCCTCTGCATGTCACAGAGCATATCCTTCCTGCGCTCCCCCCTCTGCGTGTCACAGAGCATATCCTTCCTGCGCTCCCCCCTCTGCGTGTCACAGGGCGGCTCCTTCCTGTGCTCCTCCTCTGCGTGTCACAGGGCAGCTCCTTCCTGAGCTCCCCCTCTGCGTGTCACAGGGCAGCTCCTTCCTGAGTTTCCCCCTCTGCCTGTCACAGGGCAGCCCCTTCCTGCACTTCCCCTCTGCATGTCACAGGGTAGCTCCTTCCTGGGCTCCTCTGCGTGTCACAGGGCGGCTCCTTCCTATGCTCCTCCTCTGCGTGTCACAGGGCGGCTCCTTCCTGTGCTCCCCCCCTGTGTTTTGCAGCTTGGCTCCATCCTGCACTTCCTCTCTGCATGTTACAGGATGGCTCCTTCCTGCGCTCCCCCTTCTGTTCGTCACACAGCAGCTCCTTCCTGTGCGCCCCCTCTGCATGTTACAGGGTAGCTCCTTCCTGCACTACCCCTCCACGTGTCACAGGGCAGCTCCTGAGCTCCCCCTCTGCATGTCACAGGGCAGCCCCTTCCTGTGCTTCCCTCTGCATGTTACAGGGAAGCTCCTTCCTGCCTCCCTCTGCATGCAGGAAGAATAGGTTTTGAAAACATGCTAGATCTAGTGAGTAGATAAATGGTGCAACGTGTCCGTGTGATGGGTTTGTGTGAGCGTGCAACGTGTCAGTGTGATGGGTTTGTGTGAGCGTGCAACGTGTCAGTGTGATGGGTTTGTGTGTGAGCTTGCAACGTGTCAGTGTGATTGGTTTGTGTGTGAGCTTGCAACGTGTCAGTGTGATTGGTTTGTGTGTGAGCGTGCAACGTGTCCGTGTGATGGGTTTGTGTGCGAGCGTGCAATGTGTCAGTGTGATGGGTTTGTGTGCGAGCATGCAATGTATCAGTGTGATGGGTTTGTGTGAGTGTGAAAAGTGTCGGTGTGATGGGGGTGTGTGTGCGAGCGTGCAACGTCTCCGTGTTATGGGTTGGTGTGTGGGCGTGCAACCTGTCAGTGTGATGGGTTGGTGTGTGGGTGTGCAACCTGTCAGTGTGATGGGTTTGTGTGCGAGCGTGCAACGTGTCAGTGTGATGGGTTTGTGTGAGAGTGTGCCACGTGTCAGTGTGATGGGTTTGTGTGCAAGCGTGCAACGTGTCAGTGTGATGGGTTTGTGTGTGAGCGTGCAACGTGTTAGTGTGATGGGTTTGTGTGCGAGCGTGCAACGTGTCAGTGTGATGGGTTTGTGTGTGAGCTTGCATTGTGTCAGTGTGATTGGATTGTGTGTGAGCGTGCAACGTGTCCGTGTGATGGGTTTGTGTGCGAGCATGCAATGTATCAGTGTGATGGGTTTGTGTGAGTGTGCAAAGTGTCGGTGTGATGGGGGTGTGTGTGCAAGCGTGCAACGTCTCCGTGTGATGGGTTGGTGTGTGGGCGTGCAACCTGTCAGTGTGATGGGTTGGTGTGTGGGTGTGCAACCTGTCAGTGTGATGGGTTGGTGTGTGGGTGTGCAACGTGTCAATGTGATGGGTTTGTGTGCGAGCGTGCAAGGTGTCAGTGTTATAAATGTGTGTAACACTGGAGTGCACAGTGAATTGAAACGTTGACTTTCCATATCGATGGGTGGTGGTAATGCTCACCGGTTGGTAAACTCATGGAAGGAGGGTCTCCAGGAGAATCCATCTCTGCGGATCCGCACAGTCTCCATTAAGCCATTGTACCGGAGCTAGGAGCAGAGAAAGTGGGAAATCGTGTGAAACCTGGTGGTGGGTCATGGTGTCCTGTCACAATTCGGGATACCCTCCCCATAACGAATGAAACTGGACAGTTTCGGGTTCTCTTGGCGCTTTCCGTTTAGTTTCCTTCAAGATGAGTTTCTGCAGCCAAACTCCCGAACTCGGTGTCTCCAAAACCCCATCCATCTCATTCGACGTCCATCTCACCCAAATTACGACCAAGTCCTTCTCACCTGAAATAGAACCATGTGCATCTCACCTGATTTAGGTTCATGTCCATGAAATCCATATTATGTCCGTGTCCCGCTCACCTGATTTAGGACCATGTCTGTCTCAAACACCAGGGGCTTCTTCTCAAAATTAGGCTTGAGGCACCGGATAAAGTGAGGGCTGGATGAATACATCTTCTCCATGAGGACTGAGAGTGATTGCTACAAAGCAGGAGAGAAGGAATTCACCTTGTAGAACACAATGTTATGGAGACAGCAGGGCAAGGACTAAGACACCCCATCTCATATCAATAAGCCCTCCATAGTAAGTAGACCTCATTATCTGGAGAGCTCTACATGACACAGGAAGCCCTAGATAGAGCAGCTGTCGGGTATATTATAATGGAAAATTAAAATGGATGCCTGTAGCCATCTTGTTTTAAAGTCTTTTCTTTCTCAATTTTCATCTAGTTTTAAAAATGGAGAGATATTTTTTTTAATAGTTCATGGCTAGGTGAACCATAAGAGTTATGGGTGTTTTTATAAATGCTATAGACGATAAAATGTCTTTATTTGATATAATGCTGAGCTAAGTGCCAGACATGTCATATTTAAATTTATTGGTTTGTTTTAACAAGTCCTTGAATTAAAAATATTTTTCTTTTTGGGTATAGGAACATATTTAAAAATCTCTATGCAAGTGTATAAATATATTCACGAAATATATTTTTATAATCAATATATTCTATATATTTACAGTAGATAGTAGATGCTCCAAATATTTGTAGAGTATAACTGGTAAATAGTATAATTACTAAAGAATAAAATTTCTGTTGATTCAACTAGAAAGGAATCTAGCTGATAAACAAGTCCTTTAAAAAATTTTAATTTAGAAAAATAACGAGAGATATTAATTTAATTTTGACAACCCGAGACGCACTGTCTGGAATAACTATAGATGTTCTTTGTTCAAAATAAGATAGTGAATTGACCTCTGACCAAAGAACAGGGAATTAAAATTAAATTGTGAAATTATATGTGAAGAGCAACACTGCCATCTTGAGGCATAGTAAATATTTTAAGAATAAATATAAGGGATTTATAGAGATAAAGTAATATTTAAATGAAGGGGGTAGATATTCAGTGATGTCAAATTTACTATAACTGGATATACTGTTCGTTGCAGTCTGGCAGATCATTCCAGGACAAGACACACAATGCATTCAGGATATTACGTCTCACTTAATTAAGACCACACCTAAATATTCCCTCATGGGAATGCACAATTCTAACTCACATGCATTGTTTATCTGACATTGATAATTTTCACATATTCCAAAACATTACATTATATTCAAAGAATATTGCTGCTGTAACTACAGAAATATTGAATCCAGATTGGACAGGTAATGTATGAGAAAGCAAAATTAAGAGATTAATGTAAGAAATATATATATATGTTACTTTGCAATGAAATAGATTGAGATATCTCAAGTACTGTTACAACCAGAGTCTTCAAAATATTTCTAAATCTGCAGATAGAGATATGAAGAAGAATCGGATATAAGGATTTTATCCTAAAGTATTTGTTGCATATGTATAGATATATGTTGAAATTGGAAGTTATTGTGATTGAAATTAATAAGCAGGGAATTATATAACTACAATATAAAAAGCAGAAGATTAGAAGCTTAATTCTCGATATTAGGGGAGGATTCACTAAATAAGTTTTTATTACTTATCATTCTAGAAATAGAATAAGTGATAGCTCATCTTTTGTTGATCCACGTAGCATAGAGAGATACATATATCTCTACAAGATCTAGCTTGTTAAACATTGGTTTGCTGGGAAATACATGTTAATTGTTTTCGTTAAGCAGAAATGTTTATTAACCATTTGTGTATAGTTACTAACTGATAAAGTAAATGATATTAATCATATATGCAGTTACTAACAGGATATATATATATATTGGGAAGCTAGTAGTCTATGTGCTGATGGATGTGGTTGTTTATAAATCTTTGTTTATGATATGAGATTTGAAATTTGTTGTATACGTAATAAGTATATATATGTTTTTATCCAGTTATTGATTATAATATTTTTCAAAGCAAAACACATACAATTAAAATAATTTAGGAGAATTTCTAGGAAATATAAACGATTGATATTCATATCTCGTATAAGTTTCATATTTGAATATATCTTCGACACAGCTTAGCACCAGCTCCCAAATAATCAGCCCTCATCCTGGGCACAGAGGACGCATCTCCATGGTCAGCTTAGTTGAAACGAGAGGCTCAAATACTTGATGGCAGAGATGTTTTTGTTGGCAGTTTGACCCGCCTGCGGAGACCCCTGTGCACAAAGTGACTATGCAGAAACATTGCAGAGACCCCTGTGCACAAAGTGACTGCACAGAAACATTGCAGAGACCCCTGTGCACAAAGTGACTGCACAGAAACATTGCAGAGACCCCTGTGCACAAAGTGACTGCACAGAAACATTTCAGAGACCCCTGTGCACAAAGTGACTGCACAGAAACATTGCAGAGACCTCTGTGCACAAAGTGACTGCGCAGAAACATTGCGGAGACCCCTGTGCACAATGTGACTGCGCAGAAACATTGTGGAGACCCCTGTGCACAATGTGACTGCGCAGAAACATTGCAGAGACCCCTGTGCACAAAGTGACTGCGCAGAAACATTGCAGAGACCCCTGTGTACAAAGTGACTGCGCAGAAACATTGCGGAGACCCCTGTGCACAAAGTGACTGCACAGAAACATTGCAGAGACCCCTGTGTACAAAGTGACTGCACAGAAACATTTCAGAGACCCCTGTGCACAAAGTGACTGCACAGAAACATTGCGGAGACCCCTGTGCACAAAGTGACTGCGCAGAAACATTGCGGAGACCCCTGTGCACAATGTGACTGCACAGAAACATTGCAGAGACCCCTGTGCACAAAGTGACTGCGCAGAAACATTGCAGAGACCCCTGTGCACAAAGCGACTGCAGAGAAACATTGCAGAGACCCCTGTGCACAAAGTGACTGCGCAGAAACATTGCAGAGACCCCTGTGCACAAAGTGACTGCGCAGAAACATTGCAGAGACCCCTGTGCACAAAGTGACTGCACAGAAACATTGCAGAGACCCCTGTGCACAAAGTGACTGCGCAGAAACATTGCAGAGACCCCTGTGTACAAAGTGACTGCGCAGAAACATTGCAGAGACCCCTGTGCACAAAGTGACTGCACAGAAACCTTGCAGAGACCCCTGTGCACAAAGTGACTGCGCAGAAACATACAAATTATTTGCAAAAACAAACAAAAAAGCTTTACTTCCTTTGAACTTTTCTCTGTCATGACCAGAGTCCACCGCTGGCCACTAGTGACCGCGCTCACCCAAGCCATGGCCTCAAAGAATGCAAACACAGTATGTCCAGGTGTACGGAAGCCCAGAGTGACCATGGAGTTTTCTTTTTTTGACACTTATTTTTCAAGCCTTTTTCGAGAATAAAATTCAGTCAAATTGTTTTATAAAATCTGGATTCGTCTGAAAATCTTTGACGGCTTCTGAATTCGTGTTTTTAGAAAATTCTAAACCTAAACCTTGGCTTAAACATTAATTTGGGACAAATCAAAATTATCGGATGGAGCCACATGTTTAGAAGTGGATTTTTCTTCAGGTGAATTTGGCTCCTGAAAAACCGGGGAAAAAAACGTCAGGAGATTTGACTAAAAAAGGTTTAACCTGCCTGGCGGTATTCCCGAGTGTGACTAGGGGTTAAATTTCGCTGCCGCGATCGGTAACCCTGAGCCAAACTCGGGCTGGATGCATACTCACCGCATCCTTCGCTCCTTCGCCATCTCCGCAGTCACCGCAATGTGATCGCGACAGCCAGCGACTTTGCTTCCCGGTTCCGCTCCCTGCGAGTCACGCGTCGCAGGGGGCGGGACCAGGCGGCAAATTCAATTCTGGGAAAAATAATATTACAGTAAAAACATTTTTTCCAATAAACTTTGCTGTGCAGTGGCTGCTGGGATTCCTGTGCAGATGTACACTCCTTTGCCAAAGTAATGCAGGACACGGGGTACCAAAAAAAGAGAGTATTTATTCTCAAAGCAGCTTTACTGAAATAAAAGGCAAATAAAAATCATTTGTAAAATGTAATAATGCTTTGCAATACAAGTTTCGCTGGTGCTTGCCCAGATCCAACAGTTATTGCAAAGCATTATTACATTTTACAAATGATTTTTATTTGCCTTTTATTTCTGTAAAGCTGCTTTGAGAATACTCTCTTTTTTTGGTACCCCGTGTCCTGTATATTTCATAGGCAAAGGAGTGTATATCTGCACAGGAATCCCAGCACCCAGAGGAAAGAAGTTTGATTATTTTATTGAATATAATTTATTTGCATTATTTTGGATAATTATTTTTGGGATAATAAATTATTATTTCGTGTTTCAAACCTTCTCTGACTCCGTGTGTTTACTAGACTCTTGCTTGCATGGATTTCAGTGAGTTATTCCTACAGAATACAGGCTTACTATATAAAACAACACATTTCCTTTGCAAAGAAATTGAAACACTTTTAGACACAAAATTTTGAAAAAATTAGACGCCAGGGAGGTTAAAATTGTTATCGAAAAAATAAATATAAATGACCCCCTCCCCCCCCAATCTGTTTAGGAGGAAAATAACATTCCTGCTCGTATTGAGAAAAACCCTTCACTTCATAACTGACAAAATCTCATCAACTCCTTCGTAAAGTCTAGTTAATGACCAGCGTGACGACCACCTGCTATCTGCCCCGTCGTCATATGCGGAGGGAGGGTATACAAGGGGTTAACTGCTCCAAGCCTCTGGATTTACTAACTCTACCCCCCTCTCAGGACCCCAAATTATGCCAACATAGCCCCCCCAAAACCGTACACACCCACCTGAAGATTTGCTGCCACCACGAAAGTAACAGGGCACTTTCGAAACCCCAGTAACTGTATATCACCCCACCATATACAGCTAATATATACCCAATCCAAGAGCCTCACCATATACAGCTAATATATACCCAATCCAAGAGCCCCACCATATACAGCTAATATATACCAAATCCAGGAGCCTCACCATATACAGCTAATATATGCCCAATCCAGGAGCCTCACCATATACAGCTAATATATACCCAATCCAAGAGCCCCACCATATACAGCTAATATATACCCAATCCAAGAGCCCCACCATATACAGCTAATATATACCCAATCCAAGAGCCCCACCATATACAGCTAATATATACCCAATCCAGGAGCCTCACCATATACAGCTAATATATACCAAATCCAGGAGCCTCACCATATACAGCTAATATATACCCAATCCAGGAGCCTCACCATATACAGCTAATATATACCCAATCCAAGAGCCCCACCATATACAGCTAATATATACAAATCCAGGAGCCTCACCATATACAGCTAATATATGCCCAATCCAGGAGCCTCACCTATACAGCTAATATATACCCAATCCAGGAGCCTCCCCATATACAGCTAATATATACCCAATCCAAGAGCCCCACCATATACAGCTAATATATACCCAATCCAAGAGCCCCACCATATACAGCTAATATATACCCAATCCAGGAGCCTCACCATATACAGCTAATATATACCAAATCCAGGAGCCTCACCATATACAGCTAATATATACCCAATCCAGGAGCCTCACCATATACAGCTAATATATACCCAATCCAAGAGCCCCACCATACACAGCTAATATATACCCAATCCAAGAGCCTCACTATATACAGCTAATATATACCCAATCCAGGAGCCTCCCCATATACAGCTAAAATACCCCAAATGGTAAACTTTATGGTAATATGGAAAATCCAAGCTACAGCGGGTACAGAAAAAGAATCACCTCTTGAAAATAATCACTTTTTTGCTGTTCTGCCTGAAATAAAGACACAGTTTTTGTTTATCCAGTTGTATTTACTTAGCGCAACATATCACACCCGAGTGACAAATATAACAGCAACATGTCAGATGTAAAGACCATTCAAAACCAGAATCACTGAGTTGGAAAAAGGATCACCCCCTTGTGTCAGTATTTTGTTGAACCACCTTTTGCTTTATTTCCAGCCTTTAGTCTGTTGGGATTTGTCTCTACTAACTTTGCACATCCAGACGGTGCAATATTTACACCTTCTTTGCAGAACTGCTCAAGTTCAGCTACATTTGATGGTGACCAATTGTGGACTGCAGTCTTCAAGTCACTCCACAGATATTCAATGGGTTTTAAGGCCGGGGACATACGAGCGCACTTTAGTAAGTCCATGTGGCCCCTCCTCTCAGCATCGTCGTAGCATTATGACAGCTCGGCAGGGAGGGCCACACGGTGTAACATGTGTAATAGTATCACACGTTACACGGAACCTGCAGAAATCCTCCCCGTCGATAGCTCTTCGTACGTCCATTGTAGCCTAACAAAGAGCGGTCCTCCAGAGGAGGCATGCGCTTTGTAGGGCTGAGCACACTAACGTGCACTCAGCGAGGTGGCCACACAGCCGTTCGAGTGTAGAGAACTAGGCCATGACTGCTTAAACCTGGATTCTCTAAGCCTATGCCCTGAAATAAACACACAGACCACCATATATTTTGGAAAACGGCATAGGCCACAGCTTTAATTTACACAAAATTATATATATAATCCAACACCACGCACCTAATTAGATCTGACCCTACCGCAAACTAACCTGTGGCCGGCAGTTACAACTTAACCCAGAGCTCGTTGCTCAGCCTGACTTACCAGGAACAGAGCACGTCTCTCCCAGAGCCCACCTTACTCGGCAGCATCTAAAAAGATATCCAACCCAATATCTGACAGATGAACTCCATCTGATCGCATCAAAGCCCTAATATCCCCTTCCAATTCCCGGTGACGAATAGACAGACCTCCAAGACTAGTGAGAAACCAAGACACTCCTGATTAAGTTTCCAAAGCCTTAGGGGATGCACAGACATCCCAAGCTGGCCTAGAAACGATCTCCTACCAAACCAAAGAAACGGATTGAAACAGGGCGAAACAGCAGGCCAGATCCTGTTTAATAAGGCTGGGGTCAGACGAGCGCAGTTATCACGTCCGTGTTGCCGCACATTTGTACGTCCGTGGCAGCATAGCATTCTGACCAATGGAGCCCCACACACGAAGTACGTCCGCACGGAAGTGCGGACGCATGACGGACGCGCAAACGGACGCAGGTTAGGCAAGAACGTAATACTGTATAGATAAAAGTTGGAGTCCTAGTGGCTCATTGAGTACTTCCTAAAACTGGAAGGTTATAACTATTATGGATGACGTTAAGTGTCTAAGTGAAAGTCAGATGTCATTAGGTGTTGACAAGAAGAGAGGAGAGGGTATTGCAATTTGATCAATGATCCAGTGGTATTTGTGTAAATAGCAATTGTGTGCAAATTCACAGTTGAGTGCAATTGAATACAGCAGTAGTGATGATATCTCCTTATATCATACGCGTGAGTCCATCTCACAAAACATCAAGTGCAAAATGCATATAAAGTGCAAAATCACAATTTAGTGCAGATTGGATATAGCAGAAGTAATGCTATCTCCTTATATCATACATGTGAAACCTTCTCACGATACAAGGTGTGTAATAAACCGCATGTGCAAAATGCATATAAAGTGCATATGCTCGTATTGGCTTTCTATTCATAAAAGTGCAAACACGAAAAGTGTTGATGTGAGTTCTAAGGAGTCCGTAGAAATGTCCAGTGATATTTATCAATTTCCAAATGGCCTATAACCACAAAAAGTGCAAGTGCAAAATTGTGTAAAGTCCCAAAAAATGGTAATTGAACCAGATCCGAGGCAATTGGTCGCCGTACAGTTTATAGGTAATGATCAGATGTCCCAGCGTTGTGCTTCCTTCCCTCAGTTGGTGGGTTCCATTATATGGGGAAGAGAAAAAAGGGGATAATAGTGCAGACTGCTTGAATTTTGTGGAGTGGGTATATGTATATATAATTCGCTCACAAATTTAGGAGCCCAGTGGGTCCCGGCTCTAGGTTGGAACGCCTTACGTCAAATACAGGGTGACGTTCCCCCTTTCTCTGGGGTTATCCAGTTGTCCTCAAATAAAACACATGTGGAGAGACAATGCTCCCATAGCATAACACAGTTTGTGAAATCTGGATAATTACAGTTATCGTTCAACTCACCGATGTTGGAGCCTCGGTTGTTTCAGGCTCAGCTTAAGGGCACATGGTACTTCTTAGTTGGGTGAGTACCTTACCACTTTTTCTGCAGTATCTCCTTGTTCCTATCTCCAGTCCTGGGTTGACCTCCGGATAGGGGAGAAAATGAAGAAAGGTGGAGGAAGGGTAGATAAAATCTATTGCTTCTGCCTTTGGATTAAAACCTTCAGTCCAGAGGGATGGGGTAGCAGAAACCCAGATAGGATTATATAAAATCAATCAGATGAGAAATGGGTAAAGTAGAAAGGTTTATTCCATAAAATTGGAAGGGGGGGAGGGGGGTTACTGTAACGCGTTTCGGCACTTTGCCTGTGCCTTCCTCAAACGTAATACTGCTAGAACGGACGTGCGGAGTGCGCCACGTCCGCAACGTCCGTGTAGCTTTGTATGTGAGTGATGAAACGAGGTCAGATGGACTGCATTTATACGTCCAGCATTTTTGACGGACAGAATGTTTTTTCATTTTAATTTATTTTCCCTGCTACATCAGTCAAAAAATCCGTCAGTGAAAAAACGGACTGTTTGGCCACTACCTTGTCAGTCAGTAAGTACGTCCGTACTGCACGGACGCACAGTCCGTACAAAATGCGCTCATCTGACCCTAGCCTAACATGGGTCAGATCCAAAGTCTGAATCCGACCCAAGTCATTCCCACCTGCGTGAATGATGAGTATGGGAAACTCCGGAACCCTCCGCGACAAAAGAAAACATTCCCTATATAGACTGGTTTGCATCTTTGGCACTATAAATACCGCTTTATCCAGCGAAGGGAGACCAGCAATTTTTCTTAAATCGACCCAAAACCAACCAGGCTAGCACACAATGAGCCTGGTCCTGAAGCTGAGGGCTTTCTATTCCAACAACAAGGAGATGACAACAACTTCTTTCTCCACAATCACAAAAGTCAAATAGACTATGAGACGAGCTTTCCCTAACAGGGTTTAAAACCACATTTTTTTCCACGAAGAACCAGACCATCTCACCACTGTGGTTACAGAAGCTCGAGGAAAACCAGATCATTTGGTGAGTATACCTTCACACCAACTTTTTTCCCCAAGGCAGGTGGGAGGCAGAATATCACTTTTTTCCAACACTGGCAACTAATCACTGTAGACACATGGGTGCTATAGTCATGGGCTTCAAAATAGAGTTCACCTTGCATCCAGTACAGACACATCTTTCACACCCAATGATGATGTCCCAAGGGACAAAACCATTACTACAGTAGAAGTAGAAGTAGAAGACCTTCTCTAGACGAAGGCAATAAAAAAAGCGATCCTTCCCATGGAGGTATTTGTAAGCAACATATCCTTGGTAAAGAAAAAAGACGGAGACTTGTGTCCAGTAATAAATTCAAAACAATTAAAACAAAAACGTGTTATACAATCACTTTGTCACGGAATGACCCAAGAGGCTCGGCGCAGCGAGCCCAGGACTCAAACCCAAGACATTTTTTAAAAGGACCTATGTCATGAAGCTGAGGTAACGCTCCATGCTTCAAACCTCAAAGGACTTTATGGTCATTTATATCGTGTGATTTTAAATATACTTTACATCGTTTGGTTTTAGTTTAATTTAGTTTAGTGAAATGACATAGCTTTGGTTTTAAAACATACTTATATTCCTGTAGGTAAATGTGTTTTGTGTATACAGTAAACAAGTTTTGCTGCTGTGTAATTTATGCGTCAGGGATTTTCCCCATTATCTAGCTACATGTTTAATTTAAGGGATCTCTGATAGTGTGTGTTTAATCTGATGTGCTGGAACAATGGATGTACAAACGTTGTGTGCGCTGAAGGCTAAGAGAATGTGAAGAATGTTCATTGTAAATAACTGACATAACTAATTAGTATGGGTATGCTACTAATTAATATGGGTATGCAAATTGTGACTGTTGTACTTCAGCATAAATAGTGGCGTTGTTCATTAAAAGTCAGTTCTTCTGAGTGTTTGATACATGCAGCTTCGTCTGGTGTTGTCATTTTACGCCGGCTATATATCACCACCGCCCAGGAACGGGTCACTAACTCCGCAGCAGAACATCGATTCGCCGCGCCGTTGCGCCACCTTGGATCGGTACCTCGGGATACCGCAACCACCCCGAATCGGGACCTCGACTCAGCGCCGTGCCCTGCATCTTCAAGGAGACTCTACCGGACCGCAGTTCGCCACGCAGACCGTCTCCAGCCTTCCAAAGGTCAGTAGATCCGCTGCTCGAGATGCCGGGTGCCGTGCCACTCGGTAGTCGGGCGGATTTCCACCGTGGGTGCCCCATATACTCTCCGGATCTCCACCGCCACGTGGTCTTCTACCCAAGCCGCTCGAGACGCCGGGTGCCGTGCCACTCGGTAGTCGGGCTTGGCAACACCAAAGAGGGGGTCAGATAGAGCAGGACCGCTGGCGGATACTCCATTCCGCCACACTGGTGGCAGCGGTGGGATAAGCTCTCTGCAACCCCCAAGAAGACCCTTACCATGGCCGGGTACAGCGCTTACAAGCGGGACATCCTGCGTGGCATGTTGGAGAATCGGGGAGGAACTCCCGGCAACAAAAAGAAGAAAACCCTAGTGAAGGAGCTGACCAGGATGGACCAGCAAATGGTGAGCACCCCAACCCTGACTCAGGACCCTAATGAGCACCTTCAGCAGACAGCTCGGTCCATGTTCGAAGGATTCGGCCTCACCCCCTCCGAGGACGTGGTGAGCCGACTGATGATGGACTTCCAAGCAGATGAGGAGAGGAACCGTCAGCACGAGTTGCGGATGGCGGCGCTCCGTGTGAAGCGTGATGAACATTCTGACCCCGTCCCCAAACCCGTAGAACCCTGGGTCGAGGTTTACAGCTCGACTGGAGCTTCATCCCAGGAATCTACACCCCCCAGCGATACCCCTTTCGGGACTTACAGCTCACCTGGAGTCTGTATTGGGGAAACCGCACATCCCCGCGACCCTTGGATGGAGACTTACAGCTCGCCTGGAGCTGCATCTGAGGACGCCACATTCCCCATCGAGGAGTGGTGCCCCTGCGCCAGCACCCTCGCAGACTCGAGGGCGGAATTTCCGAGAAGGCTGCAGGAGGGCCTGGATCGGTACCACGGGTCCACAGTGGAGCCCACTGGGCCTGAGTGGCGGGACGAGATCCGCCAAGAACTTTGGTACGAGGCCCTGTACCATGAAAGGCACTACCATGATGTCCATGTTCCCTCCGACGCTGTCATCTACCAGGTGAAGTATAACGCCAGAGCAGCGTTCCTGCAAGATCGACCCCCGGAGGAGTGGGAGGCAGAGCTCCAATACCTGGTGCAGCAGGAGATTGCACTGGACGCCGCGTACCGCGCGCTCCGGTGGCTAATAGGCCCCCTGCTACCCCGCACCATCGACGGCGCCTCCACCGCAGGCCCCCACTACGGCGGCACAGGGCTGCTTTACGAGAGAATGGCCAATGACCCTGAGTTCGGAGAAGAGACAGAAGAGCGGTCGGAGGAGATACTGGAGCGACAGGAAGAGGAACTCCCGTACGATAGCAGGGACTCGGAGTTAGAGGAACTGGAGTTCCTGGTGGAGCGAGAATGGGAGCTCGAGAAGGCCTACAGGAGATTGTTGGACAGCGTTCCGCAGTTAGGTCTGAGTCCCATGTCCTGGGACTGTCCGGCTGAAGAAACCGACAGTCCAAGAGACCACGAAGTATGGGAGGCCGAGCCGCTCCCATGGGTCCTCGTTGGGGCCACAGCAGAAGAAGCGATTCCCTCAAACCCGCAGGAAGACATGGTGGCCGTATCCGCGGGTCCAGCAGAAGAGCTGGCAACGGGGCAGAGCGCCGCTGGCCTCTGCCCGCTTCCCACAGTCTGCCAGGAGGAGCAGACAGATGGTTCCCCCGGGCTGGGTTGCTCGCAGCCATTGATCACCCTGGGGATGGAAGAAACCATCCTCCCGCAAGGAGACCCCCACCCAGCCGAAGAGCTGGCCACGGGGCAGAGCGCCGCTGGCCTCTGCCCACTTCCCACAGTCTGCCAGGAGGAGCAGACAGATGGTTCCCCCGGGCTGGGTTGCTCGCAGCCACTGAACGCCCTGGGGATGGAAGAAACCATCCTCCCACAAGGAGACCCCCACCCAGCCGAAGAGCTGGCCACGGGGCAGAGTGCCGCCGGCCTCTGCCCACCTTTTCCCAGCTGTCCCGAGGAGCAGGAGGGGGATACCCTGGGGCTGCCTCCCCCACAGCCGCTTACCTCGTCCGACCCCCTGGACTTTGTTCCGGTACCCACCTCCCCAGCAGAAGAGCTGGCAACAGGGCAGAGTGCATCTGGCCTCTGTCCACTCTCCGACGTTGGTCCCGAAGGGCAGAAGGAGGATTTCCCCGGGCTGATTGTTGTGCAGCCCTTGACCCCATCTTCCCCGCTGGATGTTGCTACCGCACCCACCTGCCCAGCAGAAGCGCTGGCAACGGGGCCGAGTGCATCTGGCCTCTGTCCACTCTCCCTTATCTGCACCGAGGAGCAGAAGGAGGATTCCCCTGAGCGGGTTGATTTGCAGCCACCAACCCCACCAGAGATGGAGGACGTCCTTCTCCTGTCGGGTGGTTCTTCTCCAGCATTCACCACCCCAGCCGACGCGCTGGTGACGGAGCAGAGCCGGTTGCCAACCTGCCCCTCTTTGCAACACTTTGGCCCGGAGGCCCTGTCACGGGATGGCCCAGCACCCTCAGCCAGGGGCGGTGCACAGTGACAGTGGTGGCTATGGACACTTGGGTGTGGTGGCACGCACCTAGTTTTACAAGTACTTTTATTTAGATGTGATTATTGTGTGGTGTAAATAAAGTGTCCCCGTTGGTTTATTGCGTAATGTATTTTCCCTTTGCCTGCCACGCCCGCCGCCATTTTCTGATCACCTCGTGGTCCAGATCAGAATACTCGGTTCGTAAAATGGCCGAATCGGCAACTCCCCGATTCGTAATGGCCAATACGAATCGGGGCCAGGGTGCCTCCTGCCAGCGAGGGCCAATGGGACTTGTGTGGGCGGGCAGGGATTCCCATTGTATTCCTAATTGTGTAAAGTGATAAATGTATGTGATGTGAAAAATAAACTCAGATTTTCCAGTGCATTCAGCCTCGCCTGATGTCCTTTACTCTCCGCCGCATATACTGTCTGAGCATCCCGCGCGGTCTCAGGGTGCGGTGTCCAGACTTAAGATCAGAACGGACTTAAGATCAGAACGGACTTAAGATCAGAACGGACTTAAGATCAGAACGGACTTAAGATCCGAACCGAAGGCGCGGCCGCGTACCGCGCTTCGGTATATCAAGTGAGCGGTGATCAGATCCGAAGATTCATCCGTTTAAAGATCCGAATATTCCTCCGCAATCAGATCCGAATATTCCTCCGCGGCAGACCCGATCCCCAGATTCGCACGGCCGCCCGCAGACGCCCTCCACACCCACAAGGTCAGTGAACCAGCTGCTCGGGACGCTGAGTGCTGTATGGCTCAGTGGTCGGGCTGGTTCTAGGCAGGGGTCCCCTCCACCGCCCGCTAACCCTTCCCCAGGGTCACGCCAGGCCGCACGAGACGCCGAGTGCGCGTCACTCGGTAGTCGGGCCAGCGGTAAGCGAAGGGGTCACGCAGATTGAGCACACCCGCAGGCGGAACAACATCCCATTCCGTCATAGGCCCCCTGCAGCCACCATTTTTATCAACGGCTGACCAAGGCACTTGGGGCGCGTGCCTTTAGCCCCCTTTGTTCCCGAGTGCCCGAGACCACTGGAGATGGCACAGGTGGTACCTCTCCCCAACCACGGGACACTTATTCCGGAGGGGGTACCCCGAAAGACTTACAACCTGCCAGGCACGGCCGCGAGCACCACTGGAGAAGCCTGGCGGCTTGCCTCTTGCCCGCGGACTATGGGCCGCAGAGACTGCACCGACTCCCCCTATACGACCCGTGTGGGTCCAACCGGGCTCGTCGGACTTTGGAAAGGGGGAGGAGTGTCACGGAATGACCCAAGAGGCTCGGCGCAGCGAGCCCAGGACTCAAACCCAAGACATTTTTTAAAAGGACCTATGTCATGAAGCTGAGGTAACGCTCCATGCTTCAAACCTCAAAGGACTTTATGGTCATTTATATCGTGTGATTTTAAATATACTTTACATCGTTTGGTTTTAGTTTAATTTAGTTTAGTGAAATGACATAGCTTTGGTTTTAAAACATACTTATATTCCTGTAGGTAAATGTGTGTTTCTGTACCTAGTAAACAAGTTTTGCTGCTGTGTAATTTATGCGTCAGGGATTTTACCCATTATCTAGCTACATGTTTAATTTAAGGGAGCTCTGATAGTGTGTGTTTAATCTGATGTGCTGGAACAATGGATGTACAAACGTTGTGTGAGCTGAAGGCTAAGAGAATGTGAAGAATGTTTATTGTAAATAACTGACCTAACTCATTATATGGGTATGCTACTAATTAGTATGGGTATGCAAATTATGACTGTTGTACTTCAGCATAAATAGTGGCGTTGTTCATTAAAAGTCAGTTCTTCTGAGTGTTTGATACATGCAGCTTCGTCTGGTGTTGTCATTTTACGCCGGCTATATATCACCACCGCCCAGGAACGGGTCACTCTAACTCCGCAGCAGAACATCGATTCGCCGCGCCGTTGCGCCACCTTGGATCGGTACCTCGGGATACCGCAACCACCCCGAATCGGGACCTTGACTCAGCGCCGTGCCCCGCATCTTCAAGGAGACTCTACCGGACCGCGGTTCGCCACGCAGACCGTCTCCAGCCTTCCAAAGGTCAGTAGATCCGCTGCTCGAGATGCCGGGTGCCGTGCCACTCGGTAGTCGGGCGGATTTCCACCGTGGGTGCCCCATATATGCTCCGGATCTCCACCGCCACGTGGTCTTCTACCCAAGCCGCTCGTGACGCCGGGTGCCGTGCCACTCGGTAGTCGGGCTTGGCAACACCAAAGAGGGGGTCAGATAGAGCAGGACCGCAGGCGGATACTCCATTCCGCCACACACTTCAGAACTGAGGGCGTTTCCTCACTAAAAGGAGTCTTAGCCCCCAAGACTGGTTGGCCAAATAGACCTAAAAGATGCTTATTTGACAACTCTCATAGATCCTCCAAGCCGGAATTTCTTTCAATTTTATTGGGGCAACACACTGTGGGGGTTCAGGTCGTTACCATTTGGACTCTCGTCAACCCCGAGATGTTTTACCAAGTTAATGAATCCAGTGGTGTCATTCCTTTGGAGCAATGGAGTACGTCCAGTAAGTTATCTAGACTATATACTCCTTTTAGCAAAGGATCAATCTTCTCTAATTATTCAGAGATTGGAAATTAACCTCTTCTCCAATCTAGGCTTCCTAATCAACCACAAGAAGTCGGTCCTCACACCAACGCAATCCCTAGAATTCCTAGGTTTCACGGTCAATTCACTAGAAATGTCACTTTCTTTGCCCACGGCCAAGATTCAGCTGATTTGCAAAGAAATCACACATCTTCTTTCACTACGAGACTTTGTTTTGAAGCGATTAGCTTAGGTCTCCTCTCAGCATAAATACAGGCGATCTTTCCAGGACCGCTGTATTACCGTGCACTTCAACGTCTGAAGGCCAAATATCTGCAGAAAGGACGGCTTTATCCCGACCTTATCTCTCTAGACGAAGACGCAAGATTAGAAATGCAATGGTGATTAGACCACATAAAGACGTGGAATGGCAAGGCCATCATCCATCACCAAACCAGACTTAGGCTAGGGTCACACTAACGCATTTTTCGCGTTGTCCGTGAAAAAGTGCGTTCGAACGAATGGACGCATTTTTTCACGGAATACGCGATAGCGGTCATACGATGCACATTTTCGTTCGTGATTTTGTACGTTATCAATACACATCAATATCAACACTTTTTGCGTCTGGACGTGATGTTGGCCGGACATTAGCAGCGTCTGACATCTCCTAATCACACACACACGCCGCTAGTGGACGCAGCGCACTCTGTACGTCAGTACTAGCGGTTTGACGTTCTCGAAAAAATGCGTTCGTTTGCCACTTGCGTTGCGCGGCCGCACTTTTGTGCGGCCGTTCTTCATATGCTGCCCGGCATTGGACATAATTTGCTGCTAGCACAGCCGTGATTTAGTGCGGCTAAACGCACGTTAATACTGCGCTCGTCTGACCTTAGCCTTAGTCATAGAGTGAGACGCCAGTTTAATCAAACATTTCAAAGCATAACCTTAACCCATCAGATATCAGTGACTGAATCTACCGTAGACTAAAGCTAAAACGATTCAGATAACTAAAATACGACTAAACCTAAAAGGAATAAGAAGATTATGACAGGGGCGTGGCCGGCTGCGAAGGAGAGAGGACGTGGGTCTCTGGAGCTCTGACCTGTCCCTCTCTTTCTGGGTTCCCTAGATGACTATAACCGCTGAAATTACTTCTCAGGAATGCTGGCCACCGGAGTTGTGATGTCCGGGGCCCGTTTTGTCCCCCCCGACCAGAGACTACTGCCTTGTGGTTGGTGTGAGATGCCGGTGGCCATCTTGGGGCCTATCACCGGACCGAACCCTGGATTGGAAGTCCTAGGTGCTCCCCGGTCGGGGGTCCTTCCGACACACATCTGAAGACCTTACCCTGCACCATGACACCTCTGCTGCACCTGACGCCTCTCACTCGGAAGAGGGCTGTGGCGATGGCGGGCCCTTGTCGCCCAGCAGCTGCAGCTGACTTGGTGAGGGAGCAGACGGGGGATGTGCGCAGAGGCAGACGGATGTCTCGCCGCTTCTCCCGCTAGCTGGCCTGGAGGCAGCGTTTCTGACCCTAGAGAGCTTGCTAATGCAGGAGGAAGAGGATGACCGTCTGCTGATGCGAGGCGACATGCGGCGTTTCACAGAGGCCCTGAGGTACTGCAGGAGTTCGGGTTCCCCGTGTGGGGCGCACCTGAGGAGTTCCGGAAGACGGCTGAAGAGAATAGCGGTATGGCTGTGGCAGAGTTCGTCGACTCATGGGATCCTGGGCCGTGTTTGGGGAAGGCCTCTGTGCAGCGAGAAGACACTGGGGGGTCTGCCTGTGAGAGCCCTGCTTCGCCAGCGGACGCCGGGCCGAAGGTCATGGCTGCCACCACGAGCTACGCGCTGGCAGCAACACCCGGGACACTGGGTCTGCACGCTGAGGGGAGGCGGTGCGGGCCTTTGGCCCGAGACATGACGATGCAACTGCTGGAGAGATGAATCTGGTCGGACCTCTTTTGAGCCTGACCACCCGATGGCCTTCTTGGAAGGGGGAAGCAGCAACGCATGGGACTGTTCGCCGTGTGCGGCAGATGGGCACAGGACGGCCTACGCTGAGTTTACCTCGGGACTTGCTTGGGGCGAGTGGGGACCTGGTCCTGGTCCTGTCTCTCCTGCGTCCTCCCTGCTGTGCTGCCTGTACCTATGAGGGGTCTGAGAGATATGGGCGAAATTGCTTGACCCTGCCTGTGGCTGCCCTTCCTTCCTTGTTAGACACTGGCTGATTTTGCTATTCAGAGACTAATTTGCCGAGTTTATGTGACTTTTTCTTTCTCTTTTGCTTTATTTTTCTCCTCTCACCGTTGTTTTGCTGACATTTCTTTTAATCGTGTTGTTTTTTTTTTCTCTCTTCTCCCCCTCTCCCTGCACTCAAGCGGAGATGGAATAATTTAGGATTCTACTGCTGGGGAAGTCTGACTAATAGAGACACTTTTTTGGAGATTTTACGCAACTTGACCCCCCCCTTGTTGTCTTAGCGTTACCCCTAAGATGAGACTCGTGTTTTTCTGTTTCTCCCTCCCACTTTTTGCTTTCCTTTTTCCATTTTGGCATATGTGGGTTCTCTTGGGGTACCACCGTGGCCTGGTGCCCGGTATGGCCCCCAAGTACCCGAGTCTAGTGCCATTTGTTTCCCTCGGTCTCCCACTGTCCTATGGACTAACGGGAACGCACCAGGGAAGGCACATTTTTGGTCTTTTGCCTTTACCTCTGTTTTTTTTTTTATCCTCTTCCCTCCCCATGCCCTCATTGTATTAGATGTATTTCGCCGACTGTTCTGTGGTTTATTATTTTTCATTTGATGAGTCTTTTGCTGTTGATCTCGGGTGGCCTTGCAAGGCCCTCTCTTCTCGTTGTTATAGATGACTTTGTGCGGCCCTGCGTGGACTTAATTCTGTTTGATGGTATTATGACTTCTTTCAAAATAAAAATTGTCAATTAATAAAAAAAGAAGATTATGACTAAATTAAAATCCGCTGTGAGAATTAACATCACCAGAGGTTAAACCTTATAGGGCAATCACTCTGCCAATGAAATGCTAGAATTTGAGATTCTTTTTGTCAAACTCATTCAACACAAAGAGCATGAAATATATTCACTAGTTCTGCTGCAGGTGTAATCCCAGGCTGTTATCCTTCCCATGTGCCAGTCATCGTGTGACTGTAACAAAGCAGGTCCCCTGGGTTGTGGGCATTTCCTGGCTGTGCACAACATGGTGCATGTACATTTCCAGCTGATAGCAGCACTTCCTTTCAGTATGGCAGGTGGGAGACTCCTACTTGGGTGGGTTCATCCCTCAGAGCAGGATTTGAATGGGAAAATCGGGGTGTCTGACTGATAAACGTCTTAGGAGCTTCCCCCCGTGGTGCTGCTCTCTCATTCATTCTTTATTCAAATTAAAAACAGAAGAACCGACCAATGGGACGTCACCAGTGAGGAGTTACCAGGGATGGATGTTACTGGGTGAAAAATTATTAGCTTTTAATTTCCTGTATGAATATATATATGTACTGTGATTCAAATACATATCTTAGCCAATATGTCTTACTTTTTGTTAAGCTTTCAATAATATGTGCACATAGGCTTCTTTCAAGAGGATGTGTGACTGTGGAATGTTAATTAAAAGCAGACCTATGCTGTATAGAGAGGATCTTTTGTTTTACCGCTACAAGGATAGAAAAGAGCGCAAAACTTGTTGCTGGGCAGATATAGTGAAGAAACGTCTTTATACTATTAATGGAAACCATATGTGGTTAAATCTAAGTACCAATGTGGCAAAATGTATCCACGCCATTTTAACTCTGACGTGATCTGTTTCATGATTGGCTGTTGTAACATTCTTGTTTGTGGGGCAGAAATTAACCATGTCTATGTGGAACGCTCTCATTGGTTGTGAATTTATTAGAATTTTAATAAAAAGATCTGGCTGAACAAGCTAGACATACTGAAAGCTGCACATTTTTTGTGACTTGATTTTGGTGGTCTCCGCCATGGCGTAAGCATAGCTCTTGCCTTATTTTTTTATGTGAGAAGAAATGACAGACGTTTTATTTGGGACTCATGATGTGGTAATTATGAATAGGAAAACTGATTTGATTAATTTATTTTTTAACAGTTGGTGTAGAAGTGGGATCTGCCAATTCAACTGTATAGGATGATACAGTTGCTTATTCAGATTTCAAATTTGCCTCATTTGTGCCTGTCTCTTGTTTTTGTTCTGGCTGTGAGAGCCTGTTGTGGTGGATACTCACTCGGAGAATAAGGAAGCCTCAAAAGTTCGAATTCCCTGTTTATCTTAAATTCACTCGCTCGGTTATGCTGAGTATGAGTATTTTTTGCTTATATTTGTCTGGTTGTGTTTATTTTCACTCACCCGGGAAACAAAGTCATAAAAAAAATATATATTTATATATATGTTTCTATCGCCGAGTATCTGCATCTGTTAGTTTATTGTATATCCGTTGTGCTGGAGATCCATGCCTGCTTGCTTGCAGTCTTGAGCATTTTTGTTTAATTGATTAGATCTGTCCATCTTTCTTCTCATATAACAAAAATTGCCGCTGTCTCCCATTGTGAGCTGCTGTCCCTTAGCGCTGCTGTCTTATTTTATGACCGGTGTCTTGTTTCCATACTGCAATTGCTAACTAATTTTTTTATTGCTGATCATTTCTCGACGATTCGGTGCACTGTTTGTTTTTTCCCCAGATATTGGGCACTATTACACTCTTCGTGCACAATTTTGCGCGTGAGCAAAAACGCATTAACGCGAGGGGAAATAACCTTCGAGCTGAACGTCATATTACAACATTCGTGCAAACAATGCGCGTTAACATCTAACGCGAGTGACCATGCGCGAACCCTGTGCGAGCGCAAGTTCATGCGCACATCCCATACTTAACATTGTGAGCGCAAATGCATTCGTGCGCTGGTACGCGGATGGTATTACAATGATGCGCAAATTTTTACGAACAACGTTTGCGCGCATAATTTTAACGTCTTTTAAAAGCTGGTGTTAATGGCAAATCTGAAAGTCCTGGCCGAACCCAAATACACCAGCCCAAAAAAAAAATACAGTACAGTTACGCATTCTACACGTACCCAAACAGGTTATTTCCCCTCGCGTTAATGCGTTTTTGCTCACGCGCAAAATTGTGCACGAAGAGTGTAATAGTGCCCAATATCTGGGGAAAAAACAAACAGTGCACCGAATCGTCGAGAAATTATCAGCAATAAAAAAATTGAGAGGTTGTGCGTGTTTTTATTATTGCTGCAGCATACATACTCAGATTGATTTTGAAAGGTGCAAAAACTGAACGGGAGACAATTGCGGTTCTTAATTCTGATTGGCTGAATCTCGTGAAAAAACAGTCCGCACACTGATTTCTGCGCGCAACGTTAATCTGCGTGCGTTTTCGCACGTCTTTTTTACGAGCGATATTTTCGGACGGATGAAAAAATGCGCTCGGATTTTAATACCAGCGTTAATTTACGAGCGTTAACGAAATTGCGCTGCACAAACTTTTTTGCGCAAGGAATGTAATAGAGCCCATCATGTTTTTGTATTTTATTGCTTGGCACTGTTTCTAACTCATAATTGCTATCCTTTATGTTCCTTGGTTCCGATGTTTTGTACTGCTTTGCCTCGAGTAAAAAAAATAAAATAAAATAAAAAAAGAACAGCAACTTTGCTTTCACATTAACTTTTTGCTGTTTATTGAGCTGTTTTCTTTACTGAGACTGTTAATTTTTTTCCCCATTATTCCTGCAGGAAGAGTTTTCTTTGTTATTAATCGTTCTTTCTATTTGTAATATTACAATGTCATTGTGATGTGTTTATATATATAAGGACCGTTTATCTTTGAATGCTAGCAGCTTTGTTTTTTCTTTTTTTATCTGCTCAATCAGCGCAGTCTCCTTTAATTTAAAAACATATGTGATTTATTTTTGAATGCAAGTTGGATTATGGGATATGCAGTTATTTTATTGTCCTGTTTTGATACTATAATAGGATTTGTTTACATGCTGTGAGTATCTATTAGGGATACGTAGACAGCACATAACAAATAGTAATGATATTGATAATAACAAATATCTAATGCCTTCAATAAATAATAGTAATTAAGTCCTGGCACTCTGTTAGCACTTTATAAAACTGTAACTGTAATTGTTGTAGATTTGGGCGTTTTAATGTGGTTCTGAATGTACATTCACGGCCAGCGCTGCCGCTAGGCCAACTAGGCAGGCGCCTAGAGCACAGCACCCGCCTAGGGCGCAGCCGGCCGGACCAATTGTAAAAAAAAAATTGTAAAAAAAAAAAAATGCCCGCGTGCTGCAGCCGGCCCCAATTTGTGCAGGCGTTGCCGCCGTCCTCAAGGAGACGGAGGCGTGGACTTGGTGCTTCCAGCTTCCTGGACCAAGTCCACGCCTCCATCTCCTTGACGCAGCACGCATTGAGACTGGCTACAGGAAGACGGAGACAGCGCTGGAGGCAAATATCCATGTGTGAGCTGCTGGACAAGTATCTTTGTGTGAGCCTGGGGGCAAATACCCATGTGTGAGCCTGGGGGGGAAATATCCATGTGTGAGCCTGGGGGTAAATAGCCATGTGTGAGCCTGGGGGTAAATAGCCATGTGTGAGCCTAGGGGGCAAATAGCCATGTGTGAGCCTAGGGGGCAAATATCCCTGTGTGAGCCTGGGGGTAAATAGCCATGTGTGAGCCTGGGGGTAAATACCCATGTGTGAGCCTGGGGGCAAATATCCATGTGTGAGCCTGGGGGCAAATATCCATGTGTGAGCCTGGGGGTAAATAGCCATGTTTGAGCCTGGTGGTAAATACCCATGTGTGAGCCAGGGGGCAAATATCCATGTGTGAGCCTGGGGGTAAATATCAATGTGTGAGCCTGGGGGCCATATCTCCTGTGTGAGCTGGGGCAATATCTCCATGCCATGTGTTAGCTGGGGCAATATCTCCATGCCATATGTGAGTTGGGGGCAAATGTACCCATGTGAGCTGGGGGCAATATATCCACCATGTGAGAGCTGGGGGCAAATATACCCATGTGAGCTTTTTTTTTTTGGGGGGTGCAAGTAGCTGGTCTTGCCTAGGGCGCAAAATAGTCTAGCACCGGCCCTGACTGTGTACATTTAACTGTTTTGCATCTATTTATGATGTGAGGCCATAGCACTAACATATCAATATGGAAGGGTTAAGTTATGAGGAAAGACTAACAAGCTTAAACCTGTTTAGTTTAGAGAAAAGGCGCCTTAGAGGGGATCTGATAACCTTATATAAATATATACGGGGCCTTAGAGGGGATCTGATAACCTTATATAAATATATACGGGGCCATTATAAACCATTGTCTGATAACCTATTCATTAACAGGACTATACACAGGACAAGGGGTCATCCATTTAGACTGGAAGAAAGAAAATTTAGCTTAAAGCATAGGAAGGGTTATTTTACGGTGAGAACAATCAAGCTGTGGAATTCTCTGCCTGTTGAGGTGGTTGGGTCAGAGTCTGTACAGACTTTTAAAAAGCGACTGGATGACTTCCTGCAGACACAGAATATTAAGGGTTATAATATTTAATATGTGGGTAAAAGCTTCTTGATCCAAGGAGAATCTGACGCCATCTGGGGGCAAGAGGGATTTTTTCCCAGTATGTTGCATATTTCAGACTGGTTTTTTTTCCTTCTTTTGGATCAACAGCAGTAGGTTATGTGGGAGAGGCTGAACCCGATGGACACATGTCTTTTTTCAGCCTATGTAACTATGTAATATATACATATATATGCCCTGCTTCCCTGTAATATGCTACATTATTTCTGTGCAATATGTATATTTTAACTAGTGTAATTGCATACTAAATAACTGAAATTATTCCTAGATTTTATTAAAGCTTTGTAATTAAGAACAAAGCAATGAATCATGACCTCGCCTTATTATAAGCTATAGTTTTTCACAAAGAATGCGTGGTAAATAAATGGAAATATGAATTGAAATTCTAAGTGTTATATTTATAAAAGCACCCACAGGTTCTGTAGCACTGTACAATGGAATATACATATAGGTTCAACACACAGTACAGTAGGCGGGACTAGGACCTGCTTAAGAGCTTACAATCTAAAAGGATAGAGTGATACAGTAGATGAGAGTTAGTAGAGACTATGAAGCAGTAGAGTTTATGTGGACTGTGTGGGAAGCGCCTACAAGTCCTGTAGTGCTGTATCATTGACATGACAGAAACCATGTTACAATTGTGTGTTTTTGTGTGTTATATGGCATGTTAGTGCATATGAGTTTTCTCTGTGTACTGGATTATACGGTATATGCACTATGTTTTTGGGTGTGCATGATGTGAG
The DNA here is from genome assembly GCA_009667805.1 of Leptobrachium leishanense. Classification (NCBI taxonomy): domain Eukaryota; kingdom Metazoa; phylum Chordata; class Amphibia; order Anura; family Megophryidae; genus Leptobrachium; species Leptobrachium leishanense. Next base: position 34,557,506 of record CM019063.1, on the reverse strand, counting down.
AGAAATAAAAACATGAATAAAAATAGAAAGTTTGACATTTCTTTCCCTTAATCCCTCCCTCTTGTCGCCCCCCTCTTCTCTCCCCTTCCACCCCTGCCTTTTTTTTCTCCTTCTTAATTCCTTTGTGTCTAAAATTTGCTGAAATTTCATCATAGATTTCTTCAAAGTATTTATTATGTTGAAATTAATAAAATAATTAATGGAATACTTAATTAATTTTCCTTAATTACAGGATATTAACGGATTTGAAGTATTTTCAGATTTATGCATGCCATCACTTTTGCAGGTTAAAGAATGGACGAATGCTAGCGAAGAAAAAAGATACCATTACAGTGCATTTGTTCTACATTTACATTCTGCTATATATTGAAAGATTATCCATTAACTGAAGAACTTTTATCACCAACCCATCTAACACTCATGCGATCAAAGAAGATCATGGATTTGGAAATAAAGAAATAAACTTAAACATATCATCCTTGTGAATAAAGTTATCAACCATTGGCATCACACTTTCACAAAACAGTTGTATTTGATTTTGAACTAATAAGAGAGAAGACAAAGAAAAGAAGAAAAGAGCATTGTATTTTATATTTGTATTTTATATTCTGATGAATTATCATTGTGTTGGTCTCACATTATTGCTCTGATAATTAATTACTTTGTTTATTTTATATTGAATATTTTTGTTGTGTTGTTTGGTTACAACTTATTTACAAATTCCCTGACATTTATTTAAGATTCTGGAGATCACATCCAATTAAAATTTAGAGTTAAATAATGTAGGAACATATAACTTAATGCATTTGCATAAATAAATTTTATGACATATCTAGTATTAAATGGAATACAAATAGTTTAATTCAGGTCTAATGATTGCAGGAAAGGTTTAATTCCGTAGAATTATCAGTTGCCTTTTATTTAGATTTTATTGGGATTGTCTTGCTTCATAAACACCAAACAAGAATGGATAAGATATCAATAAAACATAAAAATATTGTTATTAAAATGGGTTGAGTATGCATGTAACGGGGGGAGTAGCGCCCACTAGATAGTCGCGGAGTTGATATCCTTAAGGGCTGAGAAATCTGTTTGATGTTTAAACAACGATGGTCATTCACAGAATCAGACACTTGCAGCAACAAGGTTGAACAATATACTGAGTCGCTACTAAGCACTAAAGGTTTCGAGACCGATAGAGCACATGCAGAGAAACACAGATAAGTTGGTGAATTGCGCGGACTGCAGGGCAGTCAGGACAGCGGTACCTTCAGATGGTAAGAGACAACACATACACCTCGGGGTCTGTCGTAAATACAGTAACGAGTATTGTTGCTGGTGAGCGCACACTGACCATGAGCATTAAATAAGCAGTACCTTGCGATCGCAGATTTTAACAACATAAGTGGCTGGAGAACATGAGCCCTCGGTAGGGTATAGGCACTTAGAGAGGCCACGGACAAGACCCACCAATGAGAAGGGACACTACCCCAGTAGCGTGTAAACACCCCAGCGGCAAGCATGAGGTTAAACCACCAAAACCCCACACAGACAATCAGAATCAATCAGCAGAGAATAGTCAAAAATCAAGCCGGGTCAAATAACAGGAGCAGGGATCGTATCCAGAAAACGGGTTGGAAACAGAGAGACAATGCAAACGAATAGTAGCGATGCAGGAATCAGACTCCACGACAGGGCGACAAGGAAACTCCTCGCGCCCTGTTTTAAACCCAGCGGCTCCTTCTGACCATGCTAGGCCCTGCCCCCTCGGACCCCGGTCGGCCATTCCCCAGTGCTGGCAGCCAGCCAGCTCCTGGCACAGAACCTTGCCAAGGCCGCGCAGCAGGGAATGAGGACATGACAATGCACTTAGGCTATTTCCTTTATGAGCAAAAGCTGCGTATATATATATATTTTCTTTCTCTAATGTAAGGAGTCAGACGTAGTAGGATTCTTTTTGCTGCATGAGGCCCATAGGCTTTGCGGGGAAATTTTTAATTTTATTATCTGTGTTTCCTCTTGTGATATTAACATTTTTTATATGTTTTCATGCAGCTGTAATTGATGTATGAAAATGAATGAATTTGTATAAGAGTTTGAATAAGTTTAGAGGGAGCAACATATTTTCTTATTTTATTTAATTTTCGCTAAAGCCGTGTCACATCTTCATCATCACAAGAAAATCTGACAGTCACCAAGTTCATAGTGTCATGCCCAGTGTCACGGAATGGCCCAGCACCCTCAGCCAGGGGCGGTCCTTTGGGACAGTGCGGTCCCTCCAGACTCTTAGGTGCCGTTGCACCAGCGGGATTTCGCGTGTTATTTTATTTAGATGTGGTTTCATTTGTGTGGTGTAATAAAGGTGTCCCCGTATGTGTATTGCGAAATGTGTGTATCCCATTGTGTGCCTTGCTCGCCGCCATTTTCCCAGCGCCTCGTGGATCCGGTCGAATCGATCGGATCGTAAAATGGCCGATTCGGACCATCCGGTCGAATCGTAAAATGTCCGATTCGGACCATCCGGTCGAATCGTAAAATGGCCGATTCGGACCATCCGGTTGCGAATCGGCAACACCCCGATTCGTAACCGCCAATACGAATCGGGACCCGGGTGCCTCCTTCTAGCGAGGGCCAATGAGGCTTGTGGGGGCGGGCAGGGATTCCCATTGTTTTCTGGCTGTCCAAATGTTTATAAATATGTGTGATGTGTAAAAAATAAACAGATGTTCCAGTGCATACAGCTCCGCCTGGTGTGCTTTATTTTCGGCCGTATTTCTGAGATCCCGCGCGGCCTTCAGAGTGCGGCATATCGAGATACGAACCGATCACCCTGTGTCTGCATCCCGGATCAGAACAGGGGTGAATCGGAAGGGGCTGCAAACCGAACCGAACGACCGATCCAGCTGAGGTGCTGTATTTCCGAACCGAAGCCGCGGCGCGTCTGCCGCGCATCGATAGACCGAAGCGCTGCATAGCCGAGGGAAATCCAAAACGTTTCCCATCCGAACGGTTCCGGACGAAACGTTTCCCCCCCGAACGGACGCTCCACATCCGATCCGAGGATCACCAAGGTCAGTAGATCAGCCGCTCGAAACGCTGAGTGCCGTGTCACTCAGTGGTCGGGCTGATCTCGCCCCGGGGTCCCCTCCACAGCCCGCCAACCCTCCCCAGGGTCATCCCAGGCCGCTCGAGACGCCGAGTGCCGTGACACTCGGTAGTCGGGTCGGCGGTAAGCGCAGTGGGGGAAAGCAGATTGGAGCACACCTGCAGGCGGACAACACCTCATTCCGCCACACTGGTGGCAGCGGTGGGATAGCTCTCTGCAACCCCCAAGGAGACCCTTACCATGGCCGAGTACAGCGCCTACAAGCGGGACGTCCTGCGTGGCATGTTAGAAAATTGGGGAGGCACCCCGGGCTCCAAGAGCCGGGACGCTGTGATTGAAGAACTGCAGCGGCTGGACCAAGGGGCGGCACCGGCGGTGGTGCCCCCTGTCCTCGCACCTGTACCTGTCCCCGCCGAGTCCGATGCAAGCGTTTTCCACCAAAAGGTGCGGCAGCGGGCCGCCCTCTACGGAGCGGCCCCATCGGAGGCTGCCATGCAGAACGTGATCCGGGAGATTCGCCTGGAAGAGGAGCGGGACAAGGAGCGTGAGGAGCGGGACAAGGAGCGTGAGGAGCGGGACAAGGAGCGTGAGGAGCAGAACAAGGAGCGTGAGGAGCGGGAAAAAGAGCGCGACCACGAGTTACGGCTGGCGGAGGTGCGGAGCCAACGGGACATCAGCCCTCGCCCGGACCGTTCCACCGGCCGTAAAGTGCCTTTCCAGGTGTTCAAGGACTTCCAGGAGGCGGAGGACGAGATCGAGAGTTACCTCCAGGACTTCGAACGCCTGTGCCAAGTGCACGAGGTACACCGCGATGACTGGGTCAGGATCCTGGCGTGCAAACTGACCGGTCGGGCAGCTGAGGCCTACCGCACCGTACCGGACGAGGAGGCCACCAACTACGCCCATGTTAAGCAGGCGTTATTGAGCCGGTTTGCCGTGACCCCGGAAGCCAGCCGCGCGAAGTTCAGAAACTCCCGCCGGCCCAGTGGCGCTACTCACGTCGAGTGGGCTCACCGGTTGCAGCGGGACTTGCGTACCTGGTTCCTGGGTAGTAAAGCAGAGACGGTGAACGACATTACCCAGCTGCTGCTGCTCGAGCTGTTTTTTGAGCACACCCCCTCAGCCATCCGGGAGTGGGTACGGGACAAGAAGCCACAAACGGTGCAGCAAGCAGCTGTTTGGGCGGACGAGTACGCTGACACCCGGAAGCTTACCGGGGGTGAGCGATCCCTGCCCTTCCGTCCCGCTCTACCGGCCCCTCCAACACCGGCAGTTCGGTCGCCTGCAGCACGACCCACAAGTCGGCCCAACACCTTAGCCAACGTCCGTTGCTACGGATGCGACCAGGAGGGGCACTACCGACAGAATTGCCCTAACCGACCGAACCTGTCGCGACCCCCCGCCAGACCCTCGCCGTCAGCCCATTGTTACGACGCCGAAGCCCCGTGGCCGGATTCCCCAGAAGAATGGGAACGGCTACACGAGGCAGACCCGGTGCAGGCCGCCTCGGCCGACAACCGCCATCATCACCGTCAGGCGGTGTGGATAAACGGGCGAGCCGCTGAGGGGCTCCGGGACTCCGGGGCTACTATCACCCTGGTACGACCCCATTTGATTCCGCGGAGCGATCGGCTGCACAGCACCATCGCGGTGCGGGTGGCTGGAGGGAAAGTTCTTCGGCTCGGGACGGCACGGGTCCACCTAGACTGGGGGTCCGGGGAGAATGTGGTGAGGGTGGGGTTGTTAAACCAATTGCCGGCCGAAGTCCTTCTCGGCAATGATTTGGGACGGCTGATCTCCTCTTACTCCACAGATGCGGCCGCCCCAGTGACCACCCGGCAACAGAGCCAACGCCACAGCAGGAGCACTCCGAGCGGGACCCAGGTGAGATCCCAACCAAAACGTCCCCGACCTCCCCCACCTAGACGAATCCCGACTCCCCCTTTCCCACCCGACCCACCTTCCACACCCAGACGAATCCCGACTCCCCCCGTCCCACCCGACCCTCCTTCCCCGTGGAGCTCCCCGGAGACGCTCCGCCACCAAACCCAGACCGATCCCACGCTACAGTGCTACCGGGATCTGGCCGGCCAAGGCCTGGTCGGCAAGAGGACCGACAGCATAGAGTGGGAGGATGGACTTCTCTACAGGTACACCGCGAGGGAGGGGTCCAAGAAGCAGCAGGTTCCACATAAACAGATGGTAGTACCCCAGGGCCCTAGACAGGAACTTCTGCGCCTGGCCCACGATATTCCCCTTGCTGGCCACCTGGGGCAGAAGAAAACGCGACACCGGTTGGCACGCGCATTCTTCTGGCCCCGCCTCAGTGAAGACACCCACGAGTACTGCCGCACCTGCCCGGTCTGCCAAAAGACCGGGAAAACCGGGGACCACCCAAAAGCGCCCCTGCACCCCATCATTCAGGAGCCCTTTAGCCGGGTGGCGGTCGACATCATCGGGCCTTTGCCACGCCCCAGTGCCACCGGTAAGAGGTACATCCTCACCGTAGTGGACTACGCCACCCGGTACCCCGAGGCTGTGGCCCTGGCCAACATCCAGGCAGACACCGTAGCGGACGCTCTCCTACGGGTGTTCACGAGGGTGGGGTTTCCCCGGGAAATCCTGTCCGACCAGGGTACCCAGTTCACCGCTGAGCTCACCCAGCAGCTCTGGCGTCTCTGCGGTGTTAAGGCGCTTCACAGCGCCCCATATCACCCCCAGACAAATGGGCTGTGCGAGCGGTTTAACGGGACCCTGAAACAGCTCATCCGGGCCTTCGCGCACGAAGGGAAGGATTGGGAGAAGTATCTACCCCACTTACTGTTCGCCTACCGGGAGGTTCCTCAGGAATCCACCGGATACTCTCCCTTTGAGCTGTTATATGGGCGCCAGGTGAGGGGGCCCCTAGACTTGGTTAGGGCTCAGTGGGAGGGGGAAAAGGAGGAAGATGGGGTTCCTGTCCTGAGTTATGTCTTGAAGCTCCGGGAGCGCTTGGCAGAACTCGCGGGGTTCGTACAAGGGAACATGGAAACGGCCCATGCTCAGCAGAAGACGTGGTATGACCGCACTGCTTGCAGTCGCTCGTTCCTCGTGGGGCAGAAGGTTCTGGTGTTGAAGCCACAGCGGCAGAACAAGCTGCAGGCGGCCTGGCAAGGCCCCTACAGGGTGGTAACCCAACTGGGGGATACCACCTATGTGGTTGTCAGCTGCGCAGACACCAGAATCCAGCGGACGTTCCACGTCAACATGCTGAAGGCCTACCATGAACGCCCGGAAATGGTGGACGCTATATGCGCGCCGGCTATCGAGGAGACAGAACCATTCCCTTTAGTAGAACTTCCCGGGATAGCCAAGCAGCCTTCAGGGGTAGATCAGGTGCAGCTGGGGGAGGAGTTAGGGCCCGAAAAGCAGGCGCAGGTGCGGCAGTTGCTCTACGACCACCGGGGGATTTTTTCGGCCCTCCCGGGATACACTGATCAGGCCATTCATCAAGTGGACACCCCCGGTCAGAGACCCCTTTGGCAGCCTGCATACCGACTCCCGGAAGCGGTCCGCGAACCCATGCGGGCCGAGATTCGGGAGATGTTGGAGCTGGGGGTCATTGAACCGTCGGCCAGTCCATGGGTGTCGCCCGTGGTCCTGGTGCCCAAGAAAGACGGTACCACCAGGTTCTGCGTCGACTATCGGCGGTTAAACGACTGTACCATTACAGACGCTTATCCCATGCCCCGAGTCGACGAATTGCTAGATCAGATCGCCCGGGGTCATTTTCTGACCACAGCCGATCTGTGCAAGGGGTATTGGCAGATTCCCCTTGCCAAGGAGGCGACCCCGAAGTCGGCGTTCATCACCCCATTCGGTTTGTACCAATTTCGGGTCATGCCGTTCGGGATGAAGAACGCCCCTGCTACCTTCCAGCGGTTAATCGATCGCCTCCTCGATGGCCTCCAGGGGTTCGCTTGCGCATACCTGGATGACATAGCCATCTACAGCCAGACCTGGGAGGAACACCTTGACCACGTAGGGACAGTCTTGGGCCGGATTAGGGACGCCCACCTGACTCTTAAGCCCGAGAAATGCAAGGTGGGGATGGCTGAAGTGCAGTACCTGGGCCACCGGGTGGGGTGCGGGATAGAACGGCCAGAGCCTGCCAAGGTAGAAGCCATCCTAGACTGGCCCACCCCTGTGACCAAGACCCAGGTCCTCGCCTTCCTGGGCACTGCGGGGTACTACAGGAAGTTTGTGCCCCATTACAGTGACCTGGCCAAGCCCCTGACTGACTTGACGAAGAAATCCCTACCCCGCCAAGTCCTGTGGTCCCCGGAGTGCGAACAGGCCTTCCGACAACTGAAGGCCGCCCTGACCCAAGCTCCCCTGCTGGCAGCTCCCGACTATAATAAACGTTTTGTCGTCCATACAGACGCTTCAATGTTCGGACTGGGAGCTGTCCTAAGTCAAGTGGGGGACGACAGGGGGGATCATCCGGTGGCGTTCATCAGCAGGAAGCTGTTACCGCGGGAGGTGGGGTATGCTGCAGTGGAGAAGGAGTGCCTGGCCTTGGTCTGGGCCCTACGGAAGCTCCAACCCTATGTCTACGGTCGGTCCTTCACCGTGATGACCGACCATAACCCCCTGGTGTGGCTCAACCGGGTGGCGGGGGAAAACCCCGTTGGGGTTCAACCGGGTGCGTCGAACTTTGGGAAGGGGAAGGAGTGTCACGGAATGGCCCAGCACCCTCAGCCAGGGGCGGTCCTTTGGGACAGTGCGGTCCCTCCAGACTCTTAGGTGCCGTTGCACCAGCGGGATTTCGCGTGTTATTTTATTTAGATGTGGTTTCATTTGTGTGGTGTAATAAAAGTGTCCCCGTATGTGTATTGCGAAATGTGTGTATCCCATTGTGTGCCTTGCTCGCCGCCATTTTCCCAGCACCTCGTGGATCCGGTCGAATCGATCGGATCGGAAAATGGCCGATTCGGACCATCCGGTCGAATTGTAAAATGGCCGATTCGGACCATCCGGTTGCGAATCGGCAACACCCCGATTCGTAACCGCCAATACGAATCGGGACCCGGGTGCCTCCTTCCAGCGAGGGCCAATGAGGCTTGTGGGGGCGGGCAGGGATTCCCATTGTTTTCTGGCTGTCCAAATGTTTATAAATATGTGTGATGTGTAAAAAAATAAACAGATGTTCCAGTGCATACAGCTCCGCCTGGTGTGCTTTATTTTCGGCCGTATTTCTGAGATCCCGCGCGGCCTTCAGAGTGCGGCATATCGAGATACGAACCGATCACCCTGTGTCTGCATCCCGGATCAGAAGAGGGGTGAATCGGAAGGGGCTGCAAACCGAACCGAACGACCGATCCAGCTGAGGTGCTGTATTTCCGAACCGAAGCCGCGTCTGCCGCGCATCGATAGACCGAAGCGCTGCATAGCCGAGGGAAATCCGAAACGTTTCTCATCCGAACGGTTCCGGACGAAACGTTTCCCCCCCGAACGGCCGCTCCACATCCGATCCGAGGATCACCAAGGTCAGTAGATCAGCCGCTCGAGACGCTGAGTGCCGTGTCACTCAGTGGTCGGGCTGATCTCGCCCCGGGGTCCCCTCCACAGCCCGCCAACCCTCCCCAGGGTCATCCCAGGCCGCTCGAGACGCCGAGTGCCGTGACTCTCAGTAGTCGGGTCGGCGGTAAGCGCAGTGGGGGAAAGCAGATTGGAGCACACCCGCAGGCAGACAACACCTCATTCCGCCACACCCAGGTACCAGGGTGGCACCGGGATATGGGGGATAAGAACCCAGGATGCAGATTAGCACAAATAAGCAGGTTGGTAGGGGTGGACGATGGTGAAAATAAAGGCAACTGACCAGGTTGGATTCTGTAGGATGATGGGAAGCGTGGAAATAAATGCAGGAACCAGGAAAACAAAATGAACTGGAACAAATAGGTTTTGCAGAGCAGCGAAATAAACAGTACTTCACTCGAAGCACACAGGAGCTGTAATGAACCAGCAATGTTCTGGCTGGGGCATGGTGCCTTTATTTTGTGCGTGAGTCACGTGTGTTTTGTGATTAACTGTTTACAAGCAAGAAGCAGTGCTGGTTACTGAGGGTAGTACATAAAGTACACCACCAGGGGGTTCCAGGATGGCTATTGCAATGGAACATGACAGCTGGATGCAGGTTACAGGGCAGGAAGTGTACCACCAGGGGGAGTGTCAGGATGGTTGCAGCCATGGGGCATGACACTAGTGACTGGGTCTGGAATGAATTATGGACATTTTGTGTCAAGGTCAACGGTCACAGGTAATACGCAACCAGCGAATAGAGACAGCCTGTTCAGGAGTAGTCCCTATGTCGAGAACTCCGGTTACATTCAATGATTATGCGCCTCAAGCTGGGATGTTGCCAAAGATAAGTGTGAGAAAGGATTGGATTTGTGAAAATGAGAATGTATTTCTTGAGAGTGTGTGTGAATGCAGGTGTGAATGTGTTTTGTGGAGTGAAGCTGAACATAAGAAAACACACAGATATAGATCTGACTCATGTTGCTTATTAGATAAATTCACTTTTAAATTCAAGTTATATTTTTCTTGTTCGGTGGAGTTCATTTGGGAAATGGGAGTTAATAGTTATTTAATGTCTATATTAGGCATTTGGCTCAGGCTCCAAGTGGTTCACTGGAAGAGTGAATCTAGATTTTTAATATAGATAAGTGTATTTCCACCCCACCATCCTTGATTCCTTTCCTCCATTCCCCTCTCACGAGTAGTTACTAGACTCTTTTTCTTCCCCTCTGGGCATCTAGAATGACCTGTGGGAATAAAGCAAAGAAACTGTGGCCCCAGGTATAATTAGTTTAATTGCTTAGTTTTGTCTTATCTTTTGGAGTGATCACAATTGTGTATGTGAGCAAAGAGATGGCTGAAAAATGATTAGCTTTAAATTTCCTGTATGAATAATATATATATATTATATATATACTGTGATTCAAATACATACAGTATCTTAGCCAATATGCCTCAATTTTTGTTAGGCTTCTTTCAAGAGGATGTTTGACCATGGAATGTTAATTAAAAGCAGACCTATGCGGTATAAAGAGGATATTTTGTTTTACCGCTACAAGGATAGAAAAGAGTGGAAAAATTGTTGCTGGGTAGATATAGTGAAGAAAAGTCTCTATGCTATATGGACCGCTCTCATTGGTTGTGAATTTGTTTGAATTTTAATAAAAAGATCTGGCTGAACAAAGACAAACTAGACTTACTGAGAGCTGCACATTTTGTGTGACTTGATTTTGGTGGTCTCCGCCATGACGTAAGCATAGCTCCTGCCTTATTTTTTTATATGAGAAGAAATGACAGATGTTTTACTTGGGATTCATGCTGTGGTATTTATGAATACTGATCTGATTTGTTTGATTTATTTTTTAACACTGGGGATGTAGGTTACTGGGAATGGATGTTATTGGGAATGGATGTTATTGGGAATGTTTGGCATTTGGAGATGAATCATACAAGTAATTATTTCCAATCAATTTAGCAATGCAAAAAAATGCCAAAGTATAAAACACAGGAAATATCCCTACCCGAAACTGAGCCCCCACCGACATCTTCCGAGAGGGAAACTTCTCCTGCGAGACATGAAACTAAGAACAAAAGAAACCTCTAAATCTTACAGGATTTAAGAGACAGTAACGGTGCTCTGCGATTATAAAGCAGCAGCAGCAGCATCGAGTATCTAGACAGTGACCCATCCAATGCAGGCCAGAGAATAGTCATGCCTGGGGGGCAGAGAATAGCAGACCTGGGGGGCAGAGAATGGCAAACCTGGGGGCAGAGAATGGCAGACTGGGGGGCAGAGAATGGCAGACCTGGGGGCAGAGAATAGCTGACCCAGGGGGGCAGAGAATAGCAGGCCAGGGGGCAGAGATTAGCAGACCTGGGGGGGCAGAGATTAGCAGACCTGGGGGGGCAGAGAATAGCAGACCTGGGGGGGCAGAGAATAGCAGACCTGGGAGGCAGAGAATATCAGACCTGGGGGGCAGAGAATATCAGACCTGGGAGTCAGAGGATGGCAGACCTGGGGGGGCAGAAAATAGCAGACCGGGGGGGGGGGGCAGAAAATAGCAGACCTGGGGGGCAGAAAATAGCAGACCTGGGGGGGCAGAAAATAGCAGACCTGGGGGGGCAGAGAATAGCAGACCTGGGGGGCAGGGAATAGCAGACCTGGGGGGGTCAGAAAATAGCAGACCTGGGAGGCAGAGAATATCAGACCTGGGGGCAGAGAATAGCAGACCTGGGGGGGCAGAATAGCAGACCTGGGGGGCAGAGGATAGCAGACCTGGGGGGGCAGAGAATAGCAGACCTGGGGGGGCAGAGAATAGCAGACCGGGGGGCAGAAAAAAGCAGATGGGGGCAGAAAATAGCAGATGGGGGCAGAAAATAGCAGATGGGGGCAGAAAATAGCAGACCTGGGGGCAGAGAATAGCAGACCGGGGGGCAGAAAATAGCAGACCGGGGGGCAGAAAAAAGCAGATGGGGGCAGAAAATAGCAGACCTGTGGAGGGGGCATAAAATAGCAGACCTGGGGGGCAGGGAATAGAAGACCTGGGGGGGCAGAGATAGCAGACCTGGGGGGCAGAGAATAGCAGACCTGGGGGGGCAGAAAATAGCAGACCTGGGAGGCAGAGAATATCAGACCTGGACCTGGGGGGGGCAGAGAATAGCAGACCTGGGGGGGTAGAGAATAGCAGACCTGGGGGGGCAGAGAATAGCAGACCTGGGGGGCAGAGAATAGCAGACCTGGGGGGGTAGAGAATAGCAGACCTGGGGGGCAGAGAATAGCAGACCTGGGGGGGGAGAGAATAGCAGACCTGGGGGGCAGAGAATAGCAGACCTGGGGGGCAGAGAATAGCAGACCTGGGGGGCAGAGAATAGCAGACCTGGGGGGGCAGAAAATAGCAGACCTGGGGGGCAGAGAATAGCAGACCTGGGGGGCAGAGAATAGCAGACCGGGGGGCAGAGAATAGCATACCTGGGGGGCAGAGAATAGCATACCTAGGGGCAGAGAATAGCAGACCTGGGAGGCAGAGGATGGCAGACCTGGGGGGCAGAAAATAGCAGACAGGGGGGGGGGCAGAAAATAGCAGACCTGGGGGGCAGAAAATAGCAGACCTGGGGGGGCAGAAAATAGCAGACCTGGGGGGGGCAGAAAATAGCAGACCTGGGAGGCAGAGAATATCAGACCTGGGGGGCAGAGAATAGCAGACCTGGGGGGCAGAGAATAGCAGACCTGGGGGGCAAAGAATAGCAGACATGGGGTGCAGAGAATAGCAGACCGGGGGGGCAGAGAATAGCAGACCGGGGGGCAGAGAATGGCAGACCTGGGGGGCAGAAAATAGCAGGCCTGGGGGGGCAGAAAACAGCAGACCTGGGGGGCAGAGAATGGCAGATCTGGGGGGCAGAGAATAGCAGACCTGGGGGGGGCAGAAAATAGCAGACCTGGGAGGCAGAGAATATCAGACCTGGGGGGGGCAGAGAATAGCAGACCTGGGGGGGTAGAGAATAGCAGACCTGGGGGGGCAGAGAATAGCAGACCTGGGGGGCAGAGAATAGCAGACCTGGGGGGGCAGAGAATAGCAGACCTGGGGGGCAGAGAATAGCAGACCTGGGGGGGGCAGAGAATAGCAGACCTGGGGGGGCAGAGAATAGCAGACCTGGGGGCAGAAATAGCAGACCGGGGGGGCAGAGAATAGCAGACCGGAGGGGCAGAGAATGGCAGACCTGGGGGGCAGAAAATAGCAGCCTGGGGGGGGGCAGAAAACAGCAGACCGGGGGGCAGAGAATGGCAGATCTGGGGGCAGAGAATAGCAGACCTGGGGGGGGGCAGAAAATAGCAGACCTGGGAGGCAGAGAATATCAGACCTGGGGGGGCAGAGAATAGCAAGACCTGGGGGGTAGAGAATAGCAGACCTGGGGGGGCAGAGAATAGCAGACCTGGGGGGCAGATAATAGCAGACCTGGGGGGCAGATAATAGCAGACCTGGGGGGGCAGAGAATAGCAGACCTGGGGGGCAGAGAATAGCAGACCTGGGGGGGGAGAGAATAGCAGACCTGGGGGGCAGAGAATAGCAGACCTGGGGGGCAGAGAATAGCAGACCTGGGGGGGCAGAGAATAGCAGACCTGGGGGGGGCAGAGAATAGCAGACCTGGGGGGCAGAGAATAGCAGACCTGGGGGGCAGAGAATAGCATACCTGGGGGCAGAGAATAGCATACCTGGGGGCAGAGAATAGCAGACCTGGGAGGCAGAGGATGGCAGACCTGGAGGGGCAGAAAATAGCAGACGGGGGGGCAGAAAATAGCAGACCTGGGGGGCAGAAAATAGCAGACCTGGGGGGGGCAGAAAATAGCAGACCTGGGGGGCAGGGAATAGCAGACCTGGGGGGGCAGAAAATAGCAGACCTGGGAGGCAGAGAATATCAGACCTGGGGGGCAGAGAATAGCAGACCTGGGGGGCAGAGAATAGCAGACCTGGGGGGGCAGAGAATAGCAGACCTGGGGGCAGAGAATAGCAGACCTGGGGGGTAGAGAATAGCAGACCTGGGGGGCAGAGAATAGCAGACCTGGGGGGGTAGAGAATAGCAGACCTGGGGGCAGAGAATAGCAGACCTGGGGGGCAGAGAATAGCAGACCTGGGGGGTAGAGAATAGCAGACCTGGGGGGCAGAGAATAGCAGACCTGGGGTAGAGAATAGCAGACCTGGGGGGCAGAGAATAGCAGACCTGGGGGGCAGAGAATAGCAGACCTGGGGGGCAGAGAATAGCAGACCTGGGGGGGCAGAAAATAGCAGACCTGGGGGGCAGATAGCAGACCTGGGGGCAGAGTAGGAGCAGGGCAGCAGAGGGCAGGAATAGCAGACCTGGGGGGCAGAGAATAGCATACCTGGGGGCAGAGAATAGCATACCTGGGGGCAGAGAATAGCAGACCTGGGAGGCAGAGGATGGCAGACCTGGGGGGGCAGAAAATAGCAGACGGGGGGGGCAGAAAATAGCAGACCTGGGGGGCAGAAAATAGCAGACCTGGGGGGGCAGAAAATAGCAGACCTGGGGGGCAAAATAGCAGACCTGGGAGGCAGAGAATATCAGACCTGGGGGCAGAGAATAGCAGACCTGGGGGGCAGAGAATAGCAGACCTGGGGGGCAAAGAATAGCAGACATGGGGTGCAGAGAATAGCAGACCGGGGGGGCAGAATAGCAGACCGGGGGGGCAGAGAATGGCAGACCTGGGGGGCAGAAAATAGCAGGCCTGGGGGGGCAGAAAACAGCAGACCGGGGGGGCAGAGAATGGCAGATCTGGGGGGCAGAGAATAGCAGACCTGGGGGGGGGCAGAAAATAGCAGACCTGGAGGCAGAGAATATCAGACCTGGGGGGGGGCAGAGAATAGCAGACCTGGGGGGGTAGAGAATAGCAGACCTGGCGGGGCAGAGAATAGCAGACCTGGGGGGCAGAGAATAGCAGACCTGGGGGGGCAGAGAATAGCAGACCTGGGGGGCAGAGAATAGCAGACCTGGGGGGGAGAGAATAGCAGACCTGGGGGGCAGAGAATAGCAGACCTGGGGGGCAGAGAATAGCAGACCTGGGGGGCAGAGAATGGCAGACCTGGGGGGCAGAGAATAGCAGACCTGGGGGGGCAGAGAATAGCAGACCTGGGGGGCAGAGAATAGCAGACCTGGGGGGCAGAGAATAGCAGACCTGGGGGGCAGAGAATAGCAGACCTGGGGGGCAGAGAATGGCAGACCTGGGGCTGTGAGGATATCCTGTAATATGATGTGATTAGACAAAGCAATAAAGAGGCTTCACGGAACAGTGAAAAGGTCAGAGAATCCAGAGAGAAGTGAAGAAGGCAATGGAGAGGTAACGTCCAGACCTTGGATCTTTCAAGAGGCGTCAGGGTTCCTGTTCTGGAAATCGAAGCTGTGTAATAAACAGAAATCCCATTAATTTAATGGTTCACACAAACACTAAAATTACAAATATTCTGAGGACACTCCTCTGCTTCCCAATGTCCCAAACCCGGGCTCAGTACCTTTGAAGAGGACGCTCAGCAAGGACGTGACGCTATTAATGAAGAGGCTCTGCACACTCATAGGCAGTGTGTCCCGATTCCTTTCCAGAAAGCCAGTGGCAATGTACTGAACCTGAAGGGGAAAAGCCACGGGGAGCACATACAGGATACGGGGTGAATACATGGACACAATGTGACACCTTACAAGAAAACACAAAGAACCAGACGGAACCAGAAACAAGAGAAGGAACAAATGACGAAACCACGAGAAAGACAGAGCTGGAACAGAGACACAGACTGACACAGAGATACAGACATGAGCAGAAACAAGACAGAGCCGGGAACAGAGACACCGACTGACAGAGAGATACAAACAGGAGCAGAAACAAGACACAGCTGGAACAGAGGCACAGACTGACAGAGAGATACAGACAGGAGAAGAAACAAGACAGAGCTGGAACAGAGACACAGACTGACAGAGAGATACAAGGAGCAGAAACAAGACACAGCTGGAACAGAGACAAAGACTGACAGAGAGATACAGAGGAGAAAGAAACAAGACAGAGCTGAACAGGAGAGCTGACAGAGATACAGAGATACAGACATGAGCAGAAACAAGACAGAGCCGGAACAGAGACACCGACTGACAGAGAGATACAGACAGGAGAAGAAACCAGACAGAGCTGGAACAGAGACACAGACTGACACAGAGATACAGACAGGAGCAGAAACAAGACAGAGCTGGAACAGAGAGATATAGACAGGAGCAGAAACAAGACAGAGCTGGAACAGAGACACAGACTGACACAGAGATACAGACAGGAGCAGAAACAAGACAGAGCTGGAACAGAGACACAGACTGACAGAGATACAGACAGGAGCGGAAACAAGACAGAGCCGGAACAGAGACACAGACTGACACAGAGATAGAGACAGGAGAAGAAACAAGACAGAGCCGGAACAGAGACACAGACTGACAGAGATATAGACAGGAGAAGAAACAACACAGAGGCGGGAACAGAGACACAGACTGACAGATATAGACAGGAGCAGAAACAAGACAGAGCTGGAACAGAGACACAGACTGACAGAGAGATACAGACAGGAGAAGAAACAAGACAGAGCTGGAACAGAGACACAGACTGACAGAGAGATACAAACAGGAGCAGAAACAAGACACAGCTGGAACAGAGACAAAGACTGACAGAGAGATACAGACAGGAGAAGAAACAAGACAGAGCTGGAACAGAGACACAGACTGACACAGAGATACAGACAGGAGCAGAAACAAGACAGAGCCGGGAACAGAGACACCGACTGACAGAGAGATACAAACAGGAGCAGAAACAAGACACAGCTGGAACAGAGACACAGACTGACAGAGAGATACAGACAGGAGAAGAAACAAGACAGAGCTGGAACAGAGACACAGACTGACACAGAGATACAGACATGAGCAGAAACAAGACAGAGCCGGGAACAGAGACACCGACTGACAGAGAGATACAGACAGGAGAAGAAACAAGACAGAGCTGGAACAGAGACACAGACTGACAGAGAGATACAGACAGGAGAAGAAACCAGACAGAGCTGGAACAGAGACACAGACTGACACAGAGATACAGACAGGAGCAGAAACAAGACAGAGCTGGAACAGAGACACAGACTGACACAGAGATACAGACAGGAGCAGAAACAAGACAGAGCCGGAACAGAGACACAGACTGACACAGAGATAGAGACAGGAGAAGAAACAAGACAGAGCCGGAACAGAGACACAGACTGACAGAGATATAGACAGGAGAAGAAACAACACAGAGGCGGGAACAGAGACACAGACTGACAGAGATATAGACAGGAGCAGAAACAACACAGAGGCGGGAACAGAGACACAGACTGACAGAGATATAGACAGGAGCAGAAACAAGACAGAGCTGGAACAGAGACACAGACTGACAGAGAGATACAGACAGGAGAAGAAACAAGACAGAGCTGGAACAGAGACACAGACTGACACAGAGATACAGACAGGAGAAGAAACAAGACAGAGCTGGAACAGAGACACAGACTGACACAGAGATACAGACAGGAGCAGAAACAAGACAGAGCTGGAACAGAGACACAGACTGACACAGAGATACAGACAGGAGAAGAAACAAGACAGAGCTGGAACAGAGACACAGACTGACACAGAGATACAGACAGGAGCAGAAACAAGACAGAGCTAGAACAGAGACACAGACTGACACAGAGATACAGACAGGAGCAGAAACAAGACAGAGCTAGAACAGAGACACAGACTGACAGAGATATAGACAGGAGCAGAAACAAGACAGAGCTGGAACAGAGACACAGACTGACACAGAGATACAGACAGGAGCAGAAACAAGACAGAGCTGGAACAGAGACACAGACTGACAGAGAGATACAAACAGGAGCAGAAACAAGACACAGCTGGAACAGAGACACAGACTGACACAGAGATACAGACAGGAGCAGAAACAAGACAGAGCTGGAACAGAGACACAGACTGACAGAGAGATACAAACAGGAGAAGAAACAAGACACAGCTGGAACAGAGACACAGACTGACACAGAGATACAGACAGGAGCAGAAACAAGACAGAGCTGGAACAGAGACACAGACTGACACAGAGATACAGACAGGAGCAGAAACAAGACAGAGCTGGAACAGAGACACAGACTGACACAGAGATACAGACAGGAGCAGAAACAAGACAGAGCTGGAATGGCAAACAGAAAGGAAATACAAATGATAAGAATGTTAAAGGAAACACATTGTGCTGCCTTCAAAGCAGAAATGTAATGTGTTTAGAGACGCCATCTAGTGGCCGTTTATTTTTACAGCACCCTGGTAGTCAGCCTTCCCAGAATTCCTATAGGCTAAGTCATGTGCTTCCCTCACTATTACAGGGGATTGTGGGAGAGAAGCCACCATTTCCTTCTCCACATGAGCTGGAAGGAACACCTCTTTACAATCTTTCCCCCTATTGAAAGCATCGTCGGTAAGGTTATGGTCTAAATTCCTCCCAGTCACCTTACAGTTTCCCTCAGCTTTAGAAGCACCTTATGTGCTGTAAATTTGTAAACCCTTATATTGCAGCCAGCTGCTTTTCATGTAGTTTTACTCTGGCCTAGTTATAAAACCCCCACGTTTTACATGGACACATCCTGTCTTGTATTATTATCTATGTAAAACACGTATATATTCTGTATCTTTATATCGTATATTTCTGTTTTCCTATAGTTTTACCACATTCCTACAACGGGTTAATAAAACCTTCAGACTGCAAACCGGTCTCATTTATTGACTCGTAGGAGAGGTTTACCTGCCTGTTAAGCTGCACATAGACCCCGGGGGGTACGTGGAGTGGGGAAAGGACACACATCACAAAGAAGAAATAATTGCAATAACCTTGCCAGCGTAATGCTGAATAAGAAAGGCCGGCTCCTTCCCTCGGCCACGCTCAAAGTGAGGGTTTGCTTTGCATCCAACGGTCAACTTCTCCACAAAGGAAAGATCAGAGGCCTAGAAAAACAGACCAGGTTTATCTCCATACCACAAACATGAGTCCTCAGGATCTGGGGATGCTGCAAGGTCTGCAGGAGATAACCACCATCACCCCACCAGGAGATACATCGTAAGGAACGTGTACGCGCAACGCCAGGCTTTTCAGGGGAGGGATGAGCTGCGGATATATGTGCTCACCTCTTAAACAGAAAAAAACACAGGTCGGGGGGCTGGGACATTTCCACTTTGCACTGATGTGTGTCGCACTGAGCAGATTCTTCTCTGCCAGGATTAATAAGAAGGGGCTGATTAAAGTCTGAGCTATCTGGCTAAGAACACAAGATGTCAGACTGTAGCGCTTATGATGTCATATCCCCCTCCCTAGACTTGGCGCCTGTGATCAGATCAGCGAGGTCACAGCGGAGGTACAGGAGTGTCAGGACACCGAGTGAGTGGATCCAGAAGGCGCATTAAAGGAATCAGACAGCAGAGGTTGTTATTGGAAAAGGCTCTTCTTGAAACCCTTAAAAGTGAAGCTACCCTCTCGCTGTACCAACCCGTTACAGAAACCACGCAATGGCTGCTGGGTAGCAATAAAGCGGACACGCCGTCTGGTACAGATGTCGAATATATGCTTTTTTGTAATTTAATTAAACCAATGAACCTTTTGATTATTTCCACTGGAGTTTTATGAGACTTTTCGGTCCTTAGCGTCTTCTCATGGAGGCAGATACAGTATATGGGAGAGATAAACATCTAAAGCTGTGTGATTGACAGCTCATGTTTAGGGAGACAGGGTGCAGGTGCAGATGATGGATGCCTGGAATTTTAACTGTCACAGCTCAGACAGGTTTGTGTTTTCCTCCCTTCCCTCTGTAAATATAAATAACTATATATATAGATTATTACTCCTCCCCTTACCCCACTGCAAGTAGAATAGGGGTTTGTAGCATTGGCAGAACTGGCACTTGCAGAGCACTGCATGGAAGGGTTAATCCTTGAACCTTACCAGAGGTAAGGTACAGTTTCAGGGAGGAGGGAGGGCAGCACAGGTCATGTCTAAAGGCAGCTGCCTTTGATGGCAGACAGAGGATGGGACACAGTGTACTCCAGCTGTGCAGCCATAAATCCCTCCCCAGGGAAACGCATCATGTCACAGCACCGGAGGGAAAAATCTGTCAGCAGTTTGGTGACACAATGTACAGGCAGATTTGGGAAATCTTTCAAATGAGCTAAAGCTATTTTGGGCACAATTTGTGCACTTTAAGGGTGTATAGTGTGGCATGGCTGGACAAAGGGGGTTGTAGAACAAGCATTTCTCATCTTTCAGATCTCCCACCACCCACAATACAAACCTTTTTTGTATCCACACGTAGGCTCTAGACATGGGTAGAGCTTGCAGCTGTATCTCTGTGCACTCGCTACATGAGGATACATACCTGTGGGAAGGAACTCTGCTCATCTAATAAAGACAGGATGCCCAGTGGACGTGCAAGAAAGAGATCCTGCAAGAGAAAGCAGGGAAAGAGGAATCAAGGGAGAGCATTATGGCCGAAAGGGGCCATGGGAGATTTAATAAATGTAATGTGAGCATACTAA
Source organism: Leptobrachium leishanense (assembly GCA_009667805.1). NCBI lineage: Eukaryota > Metazoa > Chordata > Amphibia > Anura > Megophryidae > Leptobrachium > Leptobrachium leishanense. The sequence goes on along the minus strand of CM019063.1, from coordinate 34,537,207 downwards.
ATGAAATGGGAGCGTAGAAAGTGTAATGTGGGCATACTAAATGAAATGGGAGCGTAGAAAGTGTAATGTGAGCATACTAAATGAAATGGGAGCGTAGAAAGTGTAATTTGAGCATACTAAATGAAATGGGAGCGTAGAAAATGTAATGTGAGCATACTAAATGAAATGTGAGCGTAGAAAGTGTAATGTGAGCATACTAAATGAAATGTGAGCGTAGAAAGTGTAATGTGAGCATACTAAATGTGAGCGTAGAAAGTGTAATGTGAGCATACTAAATGAAATGTGAGCGTAGAAAGTGTAATGTGAGCATACTAAATGAAATGTGAGCGTAGAAAGTGTAATGTGAGCATACTAAATGTGAGCGTAGAAAGTGTAATGTGAGCATACTAAATGAAATGTGAGCGTAGAAAGTGTAATGTGAGCATACTAAATGAAATGTGAGCGTAGAAAGTGTAATGTGAGCATACTAAATGAAATGGGAGCGTAGAGTGTAATGTGAGCATACTAAATGTGAGCGTAGAAAGTGTAATGTGAGCATACTAAATGAAATGTGAGCGTAGAAAGTGTAATGTGAGCATTACTAAATGAAATGGAGCGTAGAAAGTGTAATGTGAGCATACTAAATGTGAGCGTAGAAAGTGTAATGTGAGCATACTAAATGAAATGTGAGCGTAGAAAGTGTAATGTGAGCATACTAAATGAAATGTGAGCGTAGAAAGTGTAATGTGAGCATACTAAATGAAATGTGAGCGTAGAAAGTGTAATGTGAGCATACTAAATGAAATGTGAGCGTAGAAAGTGTAATGTGAGCATACTAAATGTGAGCGTAGAAAGTGTAATGTGAGCATACTAAATGTGAGCGTAGAAAGTGTAATGTGAGCATACTAAATGTGAGCGTAGAAAGTGTAATGTGAGCATACTAAATGTGAGCGTAGAAAATGTAATGTGAGCATACTAAATGAAATGGGAGCGTAGAAAGTGTAATGTGAGCATACTAAATGTGAGCGTAGAAAGTGTAATGTGAGCATACTAAATGAAATGGGAGCATAGAAAGTGTAATGTGAGCATACTAAATGAAATGTGAGCGTAGAAAGTGTAATGTGAGCATACTAAATGAAATGGGAGCGTAGAAAGTGTAATGTGAGCATACTAAATGAAATGGGAGCGTAGAAAATGTAATGTGAGCATACTAAATGAATGTGAGCGTAGAAAGTGTAATGTGAGCATACTAAATGTGAGCGTAGAAAGTGTAATGTGAGCATACTAAATGAAATGTGAGCGTAGAAAGTGTAATGTGAGCATACTAAATGTGAGCGTAGAAAGTGTAATGTGAGCATACTAAATGAAATGTGAGCGTAGAAAGTGTAATGTGAGCATACTAAATGTGAGCGTAGAAAGTGTAATGTGAGCATACTAAATGTGAGCGTAGAAAATGTAATGTGAGCATACTAAATGTGAGCGTAGAAAGTGTAATGTGAGCATACTAAATGATATGGGAGCGTAGAAAGTGTAATGTGAGCATACTAAATGTGAGCGTAGAAAGTGTAATGTGAGCATACTAAATGAAATGGGAGCGTAGAAAGTGTAATGTGAGCATACTAAATGTGAGCGTAGAAAGTGTAATGTGAGCATACTAAATTAAATGGGAGCGTAGAAAGTGTAATGTGAGCATACTAAATGTGAGCGTAGAAAGTGTAATGTGAGCATACTAAATGAAATGTGAGCGTAGAAAGTGTAATGTGAGCATACTAAATGTGAGCGTAGAAAGTGTAATGTGAGCATACTAAATGTGAGCGTAGAAAATGTAATGTGAGCATACTAAATGAAATGGGAGCGTAGAAAGTGTAATGTGAGCATACTAAATGGTGAGCGTAGAAAGTGTAATGTGAGCATACTAAATGAAATGGAGCGTAGAAAGTGTAATGTGAGCATACTAAATGTGAGCGTAGAAAGTGTAATGTGAGCATACTAAATGAAATGTGAGCGTAGAAGTGTAATGTGAGCATACTAAATGAAATGGGAGCATAGAAAGTGTAATGTGAGCATACTAATGAAATGTGAGCGTAGAAAGTGTAATGTGAGCATACTAAATGTGAGCGTAGAAAGTGTAATGTGAGCATACTAAATGAAATGTGAGCGTAGAAAGTGTAATGTGAGCATACTAAATGAAATGGGAGCATAGAAAGTGTAATGTGAGCATACTAAATGAAATGTGAGGGTAGAAAGTGTAATGTGAGCATACTAAATGAAATGTGAGCGTAGAAAGTGTAATGTGAGCATACTAAATGAAATGGGAGCGTAGAAAGTGTAATGTGAGCATACTAAATGAAATGTGAGCGTAGAAAGTGTAATGTGAGCATACTAAATGGGAGCGTACAAAGTGTAATGTGAGCATACTAAATGGGAGCGTAGAAAGTGTAATGTGAGCATACTAAATGGGAGCGTAGAAAGTGTAATGTGAGCATACTAAATGGGAGCGTAGAAAGTGTAATGTGAGCATACTAAATGAAATGTGAGCGTAGAAAGTGTAATGTGAGCATACTAAATGAAATGTGAGCGTAGAAAATGTAATGTGAGCATACTAAATGAAATGTGAGCGTAGAAAGTGTAATGTGAGCATACTAAATGTGAGCGTAGAAAGTGTAATGTGAGCATACTAAATGAAATGTGAGCGTAGAAAGTGTAATGTGAGCATACTAAATTAAATGGGAGCGTAGAAAGTGTAATGTGAGCATACTAAATGAAATGTGAGCGTAGAAAGTGTAATGTGAGCATACTAAATGAAATGTGAGCGTAGAAAGTGTAATGTGAGCATACTAAATGAAATGGGAGCGTAGAAAGTGTAATGTGAGCATACTAAATGAAATGTGAGCGTAGAAAGTGTAATGTGAGCATACTAAATGAAATGGGAGCGTAGAAAGTGTAATGTGAGCATACTAAATGTGAGCGTAGAAAGTGTAATGTGAGCATACTAAATGAAATGGGAGCGTAGAAAATGTAATGTGAACATACTAAATGAAATGTGAGCGTAGAAAGTGTAATGTGAGCATACTAAATGTGAGCGTAGAAAGTGTAATGTGAGCATACTAAATGTGAGCGTAGAAAGTGTAATGTGAGCATACTAAATGAAATGGGAGCGTAGAAAGTGTAATGTGAGAATACTAAATGAAATGGGAGCGTAGAAAGTGTAATGTGAGCATACTAAATGTGAGCGTAGAAAGTGTAATGTGAGCATACTAAATGAAATGGGAGCGTAGAAAGTGTAATGTGAGCATACTAAATGAAATGGGAGCGTAGAAAGTGTAATGTGAGCATACTAAATGTGAGCGTAGAAAGTGTAATGTGAGCATACTAAATGAAATGTGAGCGTAGAAAGTGTAATGTGAGCATACTAAATGTGAGCGTAGAAAGTGTAATGTGAGCATACTAAATGAAATGGGAGCGTAGAAAGTGTAATGTGAGCATACTAAATGAAATGTGAGCGTAGAAAGTGTAATGTGAGCATACTAAATGAAATGGGAGCGTAGAAAGTGTAATGTGAGCATACTAAATATGAGCGTAGAAAGTGTAATGTGAGCATACTAAATGAAATGGGAGCGTAGAAAGTGTAATGTGAGCATACTAAATGAAATGGGAGCGTAGAAAATGTAATGTGAGCATACTAAATGAAATGTGAGCGTAGAAAGTGTAATGTGAGCATACTAAATGTGAGCGTAGAAAGTGTAATGTGAGCATACTAAATGAAATGTGAGCGTAGAAAGTGTAATGTGAGCATACTAAATGAAATGTGAGCGTAGAAAGTGTAATGTGAGCATACTAAATATGAGCGTAGAAAGTGTAATGTGAGCATACTAAATTAAATGGAGCGTAGAAAGTGTAATGTGAGCATACTAAATGAAATGGGAGCGTAGAAATGTAATGTGAGCATACTAAATGAAATGGGAGCGTAGAAATGTAATGTGAGCATACTAAATGAAATGTGAGCGTTAGAAAGTGTAATGTGAGCATACTAAATGTGAGCGTAGAAAGTGTAATGTGAGCATACTAAATGTGAGCGTGTAGAAAGTGTAATGTGAGCATACTAAATGAAATGTGAGCGTAGAAAGTGTAATGTGAGCATACTAAATGAAATGGGAGCGTAGAAAGTGTAATGTGAGCATACTAAATGTGAGCGTAGAAAGAGTAATGTGAGCATACTAAATGAAATGTGAGCGTAGAAAGTGTAATGTGAGCATACTAAATGAAATGGGAGCGTAGAAAGTGTAATGTGAGCATACTAAATATGAGCGTAGAAAGTGTAATGTGAGCATACTAAATGAAATGGGAGCGTAGAAAGTGTAATGTGAGCATACTAAATGAAATGTGAGCGTAGAAAGTGTAATGTGAGCATACTAAATGTGAGCGTAGAAAGTGTAATGTGAGCATACTAAATTTGAGCGTAGAAAGTGTAATGTGAGCATACTAAATGAAATGTGAGCGTAGAAAATGTAATGTGAGCATACTAAATGAAATGTGAGCGTAGAAAGTGTAATGTGAGCATACTAAATGTGAGCGTAGAAAGTGTAATGTGAGCATACTAAATGAAATGTGAGCGTAGAAAGTGTAATGTGAGCATACTAAATGAAATGGGAGCGTAGAAAGTGTAATGTGAGCATACTAAATGAAATGTGAGCGTAGAAAGTGTAATGTGAGCATACTAAATGTGAGCGTAGAAAGTGTAATGTGAGCATACTAAATGTGAGCGTAGAAAGTGTAATGTGAGCATACTAAATGAAATGTGAGCGTAGAAAGTGTAATGTGAGCATACTAAATGAAATGGGGAGGTAGAAGTGTAATGTGAGCATACTAAATGAAATGTGAGCGTAGAAAGTGTAATGTGAGCATACTAAATGTGTGAGCGTAGAGAGTAATGTGAGCATACTAAATGTGAGGCGTAGAAAGTGTAATGTGAGCATACTAAATGAAATGGGAGCGTAGAAAGTGTAATGTGAGCATACTAAATGAAATGTGAGCGTAGAAAGTGTAATGTGAGCATACTAAATGAAATGGGAGCATAGAAAATGTAATGTGAGCATACTAAATGAAATGGGAGCGTAGAAAATGTAATGTGAGCATACTAAATGTGAGCGTAGAAAGTGTAATGTGAGCATACTAAATGTGAGCGTAGAAAGTGTAATGTGAGCATACTAAACTAAATGGGAGCGTAGAAAGTGTAATGTGAGCATACTAAATGAAATGGGAGCGTAGAAAATGTAATGTGAGCATACTAAATGAAATGTGAGCGTAGAAAGTGTAATGTGAGCATACTAAATGAAATGTGAGCGTAGAAAGTGTAATGTGAGCATACTAAATGAAATGTGAGCGTAGAAAGTGTAATGTGAGCATACTAAATGAAATGGGAGCATAGAAAGTGTAATGTGAGCATACTAAATGAAATGGGAGTGTAGAAAATGTAATGTGAGCATACTAAATGAAATGTGAGCATACTAAATGAAATGTGAGCGTAGAAAGTGTAATGTGAGCATACTAAATGTGAGCGTAGAAAGTGTAAAGTGAGCATACTAAATGAAATGTGAGCGTAGAAAGTGTAATGTGAGCATACTAAATGAAATGTGAGCGTAGAAAGTGTAATGTGAGCATACTAAATGAAATGGGAGCGTAGAAAGTGTAATGTGAGCATACTAAATGTGAGCGTAGAAAGTGTAATGTGAGCATACTAAATGAAATGGGAGCGTAGAAAGTGTAATGTGAGCATACTAAATGAAATGGAGCGTAGAAAGTGTAATGTGAGCATACTAAATGAATTGAGCGTAGAAAGTGTAATGTGAGCATACTAATGAAATGTGAGCGTAGAAAGTGTAATGTGAGCATACTAAATGAAATGTGAGCGTAGAAAGTGTAATGTGAGCATACTAAATGAAATGGGAGCATAGAAAGTGTAATGTGAGCATACTAAATGAAATGGGAGCGTAGAAAGTGTAATGTGAGCATACTAAATGAAATGTGAGCGTAGAAAGTGTAATGTGAGCATACTAAATGAAATGTGAGCGTAGAAAGTATAATGTGAGCATACTAAATGAAATGTGAGCGTAGAAAGTGTAATGTGAGCATAGTAAATGAAATGGGAGCGTAGAAAATGTAATGTGAGCATAATAAATGTGAGCGTAGAAAGTGTAATGTGAGCATACTAAATGAAATGTGAGCGTAGAAAGTGTAATGTGAGCATACTAAATGAAATGGGAGCGTAGAAAGTGTAATGTGAGCATACTAAATGAAATGTGAGCGTAGAAAGTGTAATGTGAGCATACTAAATGTGAGCGTAGAAAGTGTAATGTGAGCATACTAAATGTGAGCATAGAAAGTGTAATGTGAGCATACTAAATGAAATGTGAGCTAGAAAGTGTAATGTGAGCATACTAAATGAAATGGGAGCGTAGAAAGTGTAATGTGAGCATACTAAATGTGAGCGTAGAAAGAGTAATGTGAGCATACTAAATTGTGAGCGTAGAAAGTGTAATGTGAGCATACATGAAACGGGAGCGTAGAAAGTGTAATGTGAGCATACTAAATGAAATGTGAGCGTAGAAAGTGTAATGTGAGCATACTAAATGAAATGGGAGCGTAGAAAGTGTAATGTGAGCATACTAAATGAAATGTGAGCGTAGAAAGTGTAATGTGAGCATACTAAATGAAATGGGAGCGTAGAAAATGTAATGTGAGCATACTAAATGAAATGGAGCGTAGAAAATGTAATGTGAGCATACTAAATGTGAGCGTAGAAAGTGTAATGTGAGCATACTAAATGTGAGCGTAGAAGTGTAATGTGAGCATACTAAATGAAATGGGAGCGTAGAAAGTGTAATGTGAGCATACTAAATGTGAGCGTAGAAAGTGTAATGTGAGCATACTAAATGAAATGTGAGCGTAGAAAGTGTAATGTGAGCATACTAAATGAAATGTGAGCGTAGAAAGTGTAATGTGAGCATACTAAATGAAATGTGAAGCGTAGAAAGTGTAATGTGAGCATACTAAATGTGAGCGTAGAAAGTGTAATGTGAGCATACTAAATGAAATGTGAGCGTAGAAAGTGTAATGTGAGCATACTAAATGAAATGTGAGCGTAGAAAGTGTATAATGTGAGCATACTAAATGAAATGTGAGCGTAGAAAGTGTAATGTGAGCATACTAAATGAAATGGGAGCGTAGAAAGTGTAATGTGAGCATACTAAATGAAATGTGAGCGTAGAAAGTGTAATGTGAGCATACTAAATGTGAGCGTAGAAAGTGTAATGTGAGCATACTAAATGAAATGTGAGCGTAGAAAGTGTAATGTGAGCATACTAAATGAAATGTGAGCGTAGAAAGTGTAATGTGAGCATACTAAATGAAATGTGAGCGTAGAAAGTGTAATGTGAGCATACTAAATGAAATGTGAGCGTAGAAAGTGTAATGTGAGCATACTAAATGTGAGCGTAGAAAGTGTAATGTGAGCATACTAAATGAAATGTGAGCGTAGAAAGTGTAATGTGTGAGCATACTAAATGAAATGGGAGCGTAGAAAGTGTAATGTGAGCATACTAAATGAAATGTGAGCGTAGAAAGTGTAATGTGAGCATACTAAATGAGAGCGTAGAAAGTGTAATGTGAGCATACTAAATGAAATGGGAGCGTAGAAAGTGTAATGTGAGCATACTAAATGAAATGGGAGCGTAGAAAGTGTAATGTGAGCATACTAAATGTGAGCGTAGAAAGTGTAATGTGAGCATACTAAATGTGAGCGTAGAAAGTGTAATGTGAGCATACTAAATGAAATGGGAGCGTAGAAAATGTAATGTGAGCATACTAAATGAAATGGGAGCGTAGAAAATGTAATGTGAGCATACTAAATGAAATGGGAGCGTAGAAAATGTAATGTGAGCATACTAAATGTGAGCGTAGAAAGTGTAATGCGAGCATACTAAATGTGAGCGTAGAAAGTGTAATGTGAGCATACTAAATGAAATGGGAGCGTAGAAAGTGTAATGTGAGCATACTAAATGAAATGTGGAGTAGAAAGTGTAATGTGAGCATACTAAATGAAATGGGAGCGTAGAAAATGTAATGTGAGCATACTAAATGAATGGGAGCGTAGAAAGTGTAATGTGAGCATACTAAATGAAATGTGAGCGTAGAAAGTGTAATGTGAGCATACTAAATGAAATGTGAGCGTAGAAGTGTAATGTGAGCATACTAAATGAAATGGGGTGTAGAAAGTGTAATGTGAGCATACTAAATGAAATGGGAGCGTAGAAAGTGTAATGTGAGCATACTAAATGAAATGTGAGCGTAGAAAGTGTAATGTGAGCATACTAAATGAAATGTGAGCGTAGAAAGTGTAATGTGAGCATACTAAATGAAATGGGAGCGTAGAAAGTGTAATGTGAGCATACTAAATGAAATGGGAGTGTAGAAAGTGTAATGTGAGCATACTAAATGAAATGGGAGCGTAGAAAGTGTAATGTGAGCATACTAAATGAAATGTGAGAGTAGAAAGTGTAATATGAGCATACTAAATGTGAGCGTGTAGAAAGTGTAATGTGAGCATACTAAATGTGAGCGTAGAAAGTGTAATGTGAGCATACTAAATGAAATGTGAGCGTAGAAAGTGTAATGTGAGCATACCATGAAATGGGAGTGTAGAAAGTGTAATGTGAGCATACTAAATGAATGTGAGCGTAGAAAGTGTAATGTGAGCATACTAAATGAAATGTGAGCGTAGAAAGTGTAATGTGAGCATGCTAAATGAAATGGGAGCGTAGAAAATGTAATGTGAGCATACTAAATGAAATGGGAGCGTAGAAAATGTAATGTGAGCTGTCACGGAATGGCCCAGCACCCTCAGCCAGGGGCGGTGCAGTGACAGTGGTGACATGGACACTTGGGTGTGGTGGCACGCACCTAATTTTATAAGTACTTTTATTTTTAGATGTGATTGTGTGGTGTATAAAGTGTTCCCCGTTGGTTTATTGTGTAATGTATTTTCCCCTTTGTTGCCTTGCTCGCCGCCATTTTTCCGATCACCTTGTGGCGCAGTTAAGAATTCTCGATTCGGAAAATGGCCGATCCGAACCATCCGGTTCGGATCGCAAAATGGCCGATTCGGACCATCCGTCCGAATGGCGACTCCCTGAAGGCCAAGGGCCAATGGGTCCTGGGAGGGCGGGCAAGGAGTCCCATTGTATTCTAATTGTGTGCAGAGGTAATAAATGCTTGACTGTAAACAATAAGGGAGTTCCTGCAGTGCATTCATCTTTGACTGGTGTGTTTATTTCCGTACCGTATTTTCGTATCTGAGAGTCCCCCGCGATCTCAGGGTACGGTGTCCATCCAGGTACGAACCGAAGCGAGCGCTCTGTGCCTGCATCGAGTAGCAGGGCAGAGGCGCAGCGCAGGAAGATTCGGTTCTCAGAGAGACGGAGATCCGAACCGAAGGGCGCGGCCGCGTACCTCGCTACGGTGTTGCGAGGATTGCGGGAAGATCCGAATCCCTCGCCTTTCTGCCAGATCCGAAGTTCCTTTCAGCCGATCCGATCCGAAAGGCATTCCTCCATTGAGATCCGAAAAGTTACCCGCACCGCGATCGGAAACGTTTCCCGCAAGATCCGAAACGTTTCCCACATAGATCCGAAGATTCCTCCGTGGCTGGCAGATCCGATCTCCACGGACGTCCCACACCCACAAGGTCAGTGAGCCAGCTGCTCGGACGCTGAGTGCCGTATGGCTCAGTGGTCGGGCTGGTTCCAGGCAGGGGTCCCCTCCACCGCCCGCTAACCCTTCCCCAGGGTCACGCCAGGCCGCACGAGACGCCGAGTGTGCGCCACTCGGTAGTCGGGCCAGCGGTAAGCGAAGGGGTCACGCAGATTGAGCACACCCGCAGGCGGAACAACATCCCATTCCGTCATACTGGTGGCAGCGGTGGGATCGCTCTCTGCAGACCCCTAGGAGACTTACGCCATGGCGGTGTACAACCCCTACGACAGGGACACCCTGCGTGGGATGTTGGAGAACCGGGGAGGAACGCCGGGTAACAAAAAGAGGAAGACCCTGATCAAGGAACTGACCAGGATGGATCAGGACGAGGCGATGATGCCCGGCCCCAGCCCTGCCCGCGCAGAGGTGGAGGAAGATGCTGGCCTCAGAGAGTTGCGGCGTCGGATTGCCCTGCTCGGTGATGCCCGGCGGAGGGGGCCAGATATCAAGTGATTCGGGAGTTCTACCGGGAAGTTGAGCAGGAGAAGGAACGCCAGCACGAGCTGCGGTTGGCAGAGCTCCGCGGAGCAGAGACTGATTATGTTGACCCCGAACCCTACCCTGTGGAACCCTGGGTCGAGGCTCACAGCTCGACTGGAGCTTCACCTGGGGAATCTGCAAACCCCAGTGACTCCGCTTGCGGGACTCTCAGCTCGCCTGGAGCCTGTACTGAGGACATCACTTATCCCCGCGACCCTCGGATGAAGACTCACAGCCCGCCTGGAGCTGCATCTGAGGACGCCCCATTCCCCGTTGAGGAGCGGTGCTCCTGTGCTGGCACCTTCGCCGACATGAAGGTCGGGTTGGCGAGAGAGCTGCAGGAGGGCCTGGAGCAGGACAGAGGTCCACAGAGGAACTGTGGTACGAGGCCCTGGACCATGAGGGACTGCCATGGCGTGTACATTCCTCCGACGCTGTCGTCCATCGAGTGCAGTACGATGTGCGAGCAGCGTTCCTGCAGGGGCGGCCCCGGAGGAGTGGGAGGACGAGCTCCGGAGTCTGGTGCAGCAGGAGATCGCACTGGACGCCGAGTACCGCGCGCTCCGGTGGCTAACCGCCTCCCGACAGTGCGCCCTAGTGAAGGCAGTTCCACTGCAGGGCCTCGCTACGGAGGTACGGGGCTGCTCTACGAGGGCATGGCCGCCGACCCCGAGTTTGGAGAGGAGACCGAGGAGCGGATGGAAGACATCCTGGAGCGACGGGAACTGGAGATCCGTCAGACAGCAGGGACTCGGTGTTTGAGGAGCTGGAGTCCCTAGCCGAGCGAGAGTGGGAGCTCGAGGTGGCTTATCGGAGACTGTTGGACGGCGTTCCGCAGTCGAGCCTGAGCTCCCCGTGGTGGGACGGGTCGGCGGAGGAAGTCGACAGTCCCCAGGTTTGGGACCTATGGGAGGCCGAGGCGGACCCATGGGTGCCCGTGGGGGGGGTCGACTGAGGAAGTTACCCCCTGCACCCCGCAAGAGGACAGGGTGGCCGGGCCGCGGGTCCAGCGGGGGAGGAGACGGATGGTCCCCCCGGGATGGGTGTGCGCAACCATTGTTTGCCCCGGGGGGTGAAGAGACCATCCTTCCCCAAGGAGATCTCCACCCAGCGGAAGAGCTGGCTACGGGGCAGAGTGCCGCTGGCCTCTGCCCACTACTCAACGTGCCAGGAGAGGAGCAGACGGATGGTTCCCCGGATGGGTTGTGCGCAACCACTGATTGCCGGGGGGGTGAAGAGACCATCCCGCCACAGGAGATTGCCACCAGCGGAAGAGCTGGCCACGGGGCAGAGCGTCGCTGGCCTCTGCCCCTGCTGACAGTCTGCCAGGTGGAGCAGACAGATGGTTCCCCCGGGATGGGTGGTGCCCAACCAGTGTTTGCTCGGGGGGTGAAGAGACCATCCTTCCCCAAGGAGATCTCCAACCAGCAGAGGAGCTGGCTACGGGGCAGAGTGCCGCTGGTCTCTGCCCACCACTCAAGGTCTGCCGGAGGAGCAGACGGATGGTTCTCCGGGAGGGTGTGTGCGCAACCCTTGTTTGCCCCGGGGGTGAAGTAACCGTCCTCCCGCAAGGGGATCTCCCACCAGCAGAAGAGCTGGCTACGGGGCAGAGCGCCGCTGGTCTCTGCCCACTACTCAAAGTCTGCTGGGAGGAGCAGACGGATGGTTCCCCCGGGATGGGTTGTGCGACCCTTGTTTGCCCCGGGGGGTGAAGTAACCGCTCTCCCGCAAGGGGATCTCCCACCAGCAGAAGAGCTGGCTACGGGGGCAGCGCGCTGGTCTCTGCCCACTACTCAAGGTCTGCCAGGAGGAGCAGACGGATGGTTCCCCCGGGATGGGTTGTGCGCAACCCTTGGTTGCCCCGGGGGGTGAAGTAACCGTCCTCCCGCAAGGAGATCCTTCCCCAGCTGAGGAGCTGGCCACGGGGCAGGGCGCTGCTGGCCTCTGCCCACCACCCACAGTCTGCCAGGTGGGGCAGACAGATGGTCCTCCCGGGCTGGGTGGCGCGCCACTGCTGATGGGCCTGGGGGGAAAAGGAACCAACCCCCCGCAAGGAGATACCCACCCAGCGGAAGAGCTGACACCAGGGCAGAGCGCCGCTGGCCTCTGCCCGTTTCTCCCACCTCGCCCCGAGGGGCCGAGTGAGGATGACCCCGTGCAACTGCGGTTGCATCCTTTGTCTCCCTTGTCGGCTACCAGGAAGAGCAGTCAGGTTTGGCCCCACTTGCTCCTTCGGTTGCCGTGCCCGTACCTGGCCATCCAGTGGAAGAGCTGGCAACAGGGCAGAGCGCCGCAGGCCTCTGCCCATTTCGGCAACCCTTGGAGGGGGGGCCTCACGCAGCCACGGTTTCTTTCCACGGCTGACCTGGGCACCCGGGGCGTGTGCATTTAGCACCCGGGTTCCCCGGGGAGCGGTAGCCCTGGAGGGACACAGGAGGCACGCCGGCCCAGGCGTATGCCCTCTCGCCCAGCCGGGGAAACCCTAAGGACATGGGGTCCCGACCAAGATGGCACGGCCGCAAGGCCAAATGGAGAGGCCTGGTGACTCGGCCTCCCCAGACTGACTACGGGCCTGGGAGCACCGACTTCCCCGGTATGACCCGGTGGGGTCAGACCAGGTGCGTCGAACTGGGGGAGGGGGAGGAGTGTCACGGAATGGCCCAGCACCCTCAGCCAGGGGCGGTGCAGTGACAGTGGTGACATGGACACTTGGGTGTGGTGGCACGCACCTAATTTTATAAGTACTTTTATTTAGATGTGATTGTGTGGTGTATAAAGTGTTCCCCGTTGGTTTATTGTGTAATGTATTTTCCCCTTTGTTGCCTTGCTCGCCGCCATTTTCCGATCACCTTGTGGCGCAGTTAAGAATTCTCGATTCGGAAAATGGCCGATCCGAACCATCCGGTTCGGATCGCAAAATGGCCGATTCGGACCATCCGGTCCGAATTGGCGACTCCCTGAAGGCCAAGGGCCAATGGGTCCTGGGAGGGCGGGCAAGGAGTCCCATTGTATTCTAATTGTGTGCAGAGGTAATAAATGCTTGTACTGTAAACAATAAAGGGAGTTCCTGCAGTGCATTCAGCTTTGACTGGTGTGTTTTATTTCCGTACCGTATTTTCGTATCTGAGAGTCCCCCGCGATCTCAGGGTACGGTGTCCATCCAGGTACGAACCGAAGCGAGCGCTCTGTGCCTGCATCGAGTAGCAGGGCAGAGGCGCAGCGCAGGAAGATTCGGTTCTCAGAGAGACGGAGATCCGAACCGAAGGGCGCGGCCGCGTACCTCGCTACGGTGTTGCGAGGGATTGCGGGAAGATCCGAATCCCTCGCCCTTCTGCCAGATCCGAAGTTCCTTTCAGCCGATCCGATCCGAAAGGTCATTCCTCCATTGAGATCCGAAAAGTTACCCGCACCGCGATCGGAAACGTTTCCCGCAAGATCCGAAACGTTTCCCACATAGATCCGAAGATTCCTCCGTGGCTGGCAGATCCGATCTCCACGGACGTCCCACACCCACAAGGTCAGTGAGCCAGCTGCTCGGGACGCTGAGTGCCGTATGGCTCAGTGGTCGGGCTGGTTCCAGGCAGGGGTCCCCTCCACCGCCCGCTAACCCTTCCCCAGGGTCACGCCAGGCCGCACGAGACGCCGAGTGTGCGCCACTCGGTAGTCGGGCCAGCGGTAAGCGAAGGGGTCACGCAGATTGAGCACACCCGCAGGCGGAACAACATCCCATTCCGTCATATGAGCATACTAAATGTGAGCGTAGAAAGTGTAATGTGAGCATACTAAATGAAATGGGAGTGTAGAAAGTGTAATGTGAGCATACTAAATGAAATGGGAGCGTAGAAAGTGTAATGTGAGCATACTAAATGAAATGTGAGCGTAGAAAGTGTAATGTGAGCATACTAAATGAAATGGGAGCATAGAAAATGTAATGTGAGCATACTAAATGAAATGGGAGCGTAGAAAATGTAATGTGAGCATACTAAATGTGAGCGTAGAAAGTGTAATGTGAGCATACTAAATGTGAGCGTAGAAAGTGTAATGTGAGCATACTAAACTAAATGGGAGCGTAGAAAGTGTAATGTGAGCATACTAAATGAAATGGAAGCGTAGAAAATGTAATGTGAGCATACTAAATGAAATGTGAGCGTAGAAAGTGTAATGTGAGCATACTAAATGAAATGTGAGCGTAGAAAGTGTAATGTGAGCATACTAAATGAAATGTGAGCGTAGAAAGTGTAATGTGAGCATACTAAATGAAATGGGAGCATAGAAAGTGTAATGTGAGCATACTAAATGAAATGGGAGTGTAGAAAATGTAATGTGAGCATACTAAATGAAATGTGAGCATACTAAATGAAATGTGAGCGTAGAAAGTGTAATGTGAGCATACTAAATGGGAGCGTAGAAAGTGTAATGTGAGCATACTAAATGAAATGTGAGCGTAGAAAGTGTAATGTGAGCATACTAAATGAAATGGGAGCGTAGAAAGTGTAATGTGAGCATACTAAATGAAATGTGAGCGTAGAAAGTGTAATGTGAGCATACTAAATGTGAGCGTAGAAAGTGTAATGTGAGCATACTAAATGAAATGGGAGCGTAGAAAGTGTAATGTGAGCATACTAAATGAAATGGGAGCGTAGAAAGTGTAATGTGAGCATACTAAATGAAATGTGAGCGTAGAAAGTGTAATGTGAGCATACTAAATGAAATGTGAGCGTAGAAAGTGTAATGTGAGCATACTAAATGAAATGGGAGCATAGAAAGTGTAATGTGAGCATACTAAATGAAATGGGAGTGTAGAAAATGTAATGTGAGCATACTAAATTAAATGTGAGCGTAGAAAGTGTAATGTGAGCATACTAAATGAAATGTGAGCGTAGAAAGTGTAATGTGAGCATACTAAATGAAATGGGAGCATAGAAAGTGTAATGTGAGCATACTAAATGAAATGGGAGTGTAGAAAATGTAATGTGAGCATACTAAATTAAACGGGAGCGTAGAAAATGTAATGTGAGCATACTAAATGAAATGTGAGCGTAGAAAGTGTAATGTGAGCATACTAAATGAAATGTGAGCGTAGAAAGTATAATGTGAGCATACTAAATGAAATGTGAGCGTAGAAAGTGTAATGTGAGCATAGTAAATGAAATGGGAGCGTAGAAAATGTAATGTGAGCATAATAAATGTGAGCGTAGAAAGTGTAATGTGAGCATACTAAATGAAATGTGAGCGTAGAAAGTGTAATGTGAGCATACTAAATGAATGTGAGCGTAGAAAGTGTAATGTGAGCATACTAAATGAAATGGGAGCATAGAAAGTGTAATGTGAGCATACTAAATGAAATGGGAGTGTAGAAAATGTAATGTGAGCATACTAAATTAAACGGGAGCGTAGAAAATGTAATGTGAGCATACTAAATGAAATGTGAGCGTAGAAAGTGTAATGTGAGCATACTAAATGAAATGTGAGCGTAGAAAGTATAATGTGAGCATACTAAATGAAATGTGAGCGTAGAAAGTGTAATGTGAGCATAGTAAATGAAATGGGAGCGTAGAAAATGTAATGTGAGCATAATAAATGTGAGCGTAGAAAGTGTAATGTGAGCATACTAAATGAAATGTGAGCGTAGAAAGTGTAATGTGAGCATACTAAATGAAATGTGAGCGTAGAAAGTGTAATGTGAGCATACTAAATGTGAGCGTAGAAAGTGTAATGTGAGCATACTAAATGTGAGCATAGAAAGTGTAATGTGAGCATACTAAATGAAATGTGAGCTAGAAAGTGTAATGTGAGCATACTAAATGAAATGGGAGCGTAGAAAGTGTAATGTGAGCATACTAAATGTGAGCGTAGAAAGAGTAATGTGAGCATACTAAATGTGAGCGTAGAAAGTGTAATGTGAGCATACTAAATGAAACGGGAGCGTAGAAAGTGTAATGTGAGCATACTAAATGAAATGTGAGCGTAGAAAGTGTAATGTGAGCATACTAAATGAAATGGGAGCGTAGAAAGTGTAATGTGAGCATACTAAATGAAATGTGAGCGTAGAAAGTGTAATGTGAGCATACTAAATGAAATGGGAGCGTAGAAAGTGTAATGTGAGCATACTAAATGAAATGGGAGCGTAGAAAATGTAATGTGAGCATACTAAATGTGAGCGTAGAAAGTGTAATGTGAGCATACTAAATGTGAGCGTAGAAAGTGTAATGTGAGCATACTAAATGAAATGGGAGCGTAGAAAGTGTAATGTGAGCATACTAAATGTGAGCGTAGAAAGTGTAATGTGAGCATACTAAATGAAATGGGAGCGTAGAAAGTGTAATGTGAGCATACTAAATGAAATGTGAGCGTAGAAAGTGTAATGTGAGCATACTAAATGTGAGCGTAGAAAGTGTAATGTGAGCATACTAAATGAAATGTGAGCGTAGAAAGTGTAATGTGAGCATACTAAATGAAATGGAAGCGTAGAAAGTGTAATGTGAGCATACTAAATGTGAGCGTAGAAAGTGTAATGTGAGCATACTAAATGAAATGTGAGCGTAGAAAGTGTAATGTGAGCATACTAAATGAAATGTGAGCGTAGAAAGTGTAATGTGAGCATACTAAATGAAATGTGAGCGTAGAAAGTGTAATGTGAGCATACTAAATGAAATGGGAGCGTAGAAAGTGTAATGTGAGCATACTAAATGAAATGTGAGCGTAGAAAGTGTAATGTGAGCATACTAAATGTGAGCGTAGAAAGTGTAATGTGAGCATACTAAATGAAATGTGAGCGTAGAAAGTGTAATGTGAGCATACTAAATGAAATGTGAGCGTAGAAAGTGTAATGTGAGCATACTAAATGAAATGTGAGCGTAGAAAGTGTAATGTGAGCATACTAAATGAAATGTGAGCGTAGAAAGTGTAATGTGAGCATACTAAATGTGAGCGTAGAAAGTGTAATGTGAGCATACTAAATGAAATGTGAGCGTAGAAAGTGTAATGTGAGCATACTAAATGAAATGGGAGCGTAGAAAGTGTAATGTGAGCATACTAAATGAAATGTGAGCG
Organism: Leptobrachium leishanense; assembly: GCA_009667805.1. Lineage (NCBI taxonomy): Eukaryota > Metazoa > Chordata > Amphibia > Anura > Megophryidae > Leptobrachium > Leptobrachium leishanense. The sequence continues at coordinate 34,519,885 of CM019063.1, read as the reverse complement.
TAGAAAGTGTAATGTGAGCATACTAAATGTGAGCGTAGAAAGTGTAATGTGAGCATACTAAATGAAATGGGAGCGTAGAAAGTGTAATGTGAGCATACTAAATGAAATGGGAGCGTAGAAAGTGTAATGTGAGCATACTAAATGTGAGCGTAGAAAGTGTAATGTGAGCATACTAAATGTGAGCGTAGAAAGTGTAATGTGAGCATACTAAATGAAATGGGAGCGTAGAAAATGTAATGTGAGCATACTAAATGAAATGGGAGCGTAGAAAATGTAATGTGAGCATACTAAATGTGAGCGTAGAAAATGTAATGTGAGCATACTAAATGTGAGCGTAGAAAGTGTAATGCGAGCATACTAAATGTGAGCGTAGAAAGTGTAATGTGAGCATACTAAATGAAATGGGAGCGTAGAAAGTGTAATGTGAGCATACTAAATGAAATGGGAGCGTAGAAAATGTAATGTGAGCATACTAAATGAAATGGGAGCGTAGAAAATGTAATGTGAGCATACTAAATGTGAGCGTAGAAAGTGTAATGTGAGCATACTAAATGAAATGGGAGCGTAGAAAGTGTAATGTGAGCATACTAAATGAAATGGGAGCGTAGAAAATGTAATGTGAGCATACTAAATGAAATGGGAGCGTAGAAAATGTAATGTGAGCATACTAAATATGAGCGTAGAAAGTGTAATGTGAGCATACTAAATGTGAGCGTAGAAAGTGTAATGTGAGCATACTAAATGTGAGCGTAGAAAGTGTAATGTGAGCATACTAAATGAAATGGGAGTGTAGAAAGTGTAATGTGAGCATACTAAATGAAATGTGAGCGTAGAAAGTGTAATGTGAGCATACTAAATGAAATGTGAGCGTAGAAAGTGTAATGTGAGCATACTAAATGAAATGGGAGTGTAGAAAGTGTAATGTGAGCATACTAAATGAAATGGGAGTGTAGAAAGTGTAATGTGAGCATACTAAATGAAATGTGAGCGTAGAAAGTGTAATGTGAGCATACTAAATGAAATGTGAGCGTAGAAAGTGTAATGTGAGCATACTAAATGAAATGGGAGCGTAGAAAGTGTAATGTGAGCATACTAAATGAAATGGGAGTGTAGAAAGTGTAATGTGAGCATACTAAATGAAATGGGAGTGTAGAAAGTGTAATGTGAGCATACTAAATGAAATGGGAGCGTAGAAAGTGTAATGTGAGCATACTAAATGAAATGGGAGCGTAGAAAATGTAATGTGAGCATACTTAATGAAATGTGAGAGTAGAAAGTGTAATATGAGCATACTAAATATGAGCGTAGAAAGTGTAATGTGAGCATACTAAATGTGAGCGTAGAAAGTGTAATGTGAGCATACTAAATGAAATGTGAGCGTAGAAAGTGTAATGTGAGCATACTAAATGAAATGGGAGTGTAGAAAGTGTAATGTGAGCATACTAAATGAAATGTGAGCGTAGAAAGTGTAATGTGAGCATACTAAATGAAATGTGAGCGTAGAAAGTGTAATGTGAGCATGCTAAATGAAATGGGAGCGTAGAAAATGTAATGTGAGCATACTAAATGAAATGGGAGCGTAGAAAATGTAATGTGAGCATACTAAATGTGAGCGTAGAAAGTGTAATGTGAGCATACTAAATGTGAGCGTAGAAAGTGTAATGTGAGCATACTAAATGAAATGGGAGCGTAGAAAGTGTAATGTGAGCATACTAAATGAAATGGGAGCGTAGAAAATGTAATGTGAGCATACTAAATGTGAGCGTAGAAAGTGTAATGTGAGCATACTAAATGAAATGTGAGCGTAGAAAGTGTAATGTGAGCATACTAAATGAAATGGAAGCGTAGAAAGTGTAATGTGAGCATACTAAATGTGAGCGTAGAAAGTGTAATGTGAGCATACTAAATGTGAGCGTAGAAAGTGTAATGTGAGCATACTAAATGAAATGTGAGCGTAGAAAGTGTAATGTGAGCATACTAAATGAAATGGAAGCGTAGAAAGTGTAATGTGAGCATACTAAATGAAATGTGAGCGTAGAAAGTGTAATGTGAGCATACTAAATGTGAGCGTAGAAAGTGTAATGTGAGCATACTAAATGAAATGTGAGCGTAGAAAGTGTAATGTGAGCATACTAAATGAAATGTGAGCGTAGAAAGTGTAATGTGAGCATACTAAATGAAATGTGAGCGTAGAAAGTGTAATGTGAGCATACTAAATGTGAGCGTAGAAAGTGTAATGTGAGCATACTAAATGAAATGGAAGCGTAGAAAGTGTAATGTGAGCATACTAAATGTGAGCGTAGAAAGTGTAATGTGAGCATACTAAATGAAATGTGAGCGTAGAAAGTGTAATGTGAGCATACTAAATGAAATGGGAGCGTAGAAAATGTAATGTGAGCATACTAAATGTGAGCGTAGAAAGTGTAATGTGAGCATACTAAATGTGAGCGTAGAAAGTGTAATGTGAGCATACTAAATGAAATGGGAGTGTAGAAAGTGTAATGTGAGCATACTAAATGAAATGGGAGCGTAGAAAGTGTAATGTGAGCATACTAAATGAAATGTGAGCGTAGAAAGTGTAATGTGAGCATACTAAATGTGAGCGTAGAAAGTGTAATGTGAGCATACTAAATGAAATGTGAGCGTAGAAAGTGTAATGTGAGCATACTAAATGAAATGGGAATGTAGAAAGTGTAATGTGAGCATACTAAATGAAATGGAAGCGTAGAAAGTGTAATGTGAGCATACTAAATGAAATGTGAGCGTAGAAAGTGTAATGTGAGCATACTAAATGAAATGTGAGCGTAGAAAGTGTAATGTGAGCATACTAAACGAAATGTGAGCGTAGAAAGTGTAATGTGAGCATACTAAATGAAATGTGAGCGTAGAAAGTGTAATGTGAGCATACTAAATGAAATGTGAGCGTAGAAAGTGTAATGTGAGCATACTAAATGTGAGCGTAGAAAGTGTAATGTGAGCATACTAAATGAAATGTGAGCGTAGAAAGAGTAATGTGAGCATACTAAATGTGAGCGTAGAAAGTGTAATGTGAGCATACTAAATGAAATGGAAGCGTAGAAAGTGTAATGTGAGCATACTAAATGAAATGTGAGCGTAGAAAGAGTAATGTGAGCATACTAAATGTGAGCGTAGAAAGTGTAATGTGAGCATACTAAATGAAATGTGAGCGTAGAAAGTGTAATGTGAGCATACTAAATGAAATGTGAGCGTAGAAAGTGTAATGTGAGCATACTAAACGAAATGTGAGCGTAGAAAGTGTAATGTGAGCATACTAAATGAAATGTGAGCGTAGAAAGTGTAATGTGAGCATACTAAATGAAATGTGAGCGTAGAAAGTGTAATGTGAGCATACTAAATGTGAGCGTAGAAAGTGTAATGTGAGCATACTAAATGTGAGCGTAGAAAGTGTAATGTGAGCATACTAAATGAAATGGAAGCGTAGAAAATGCAATGTGAGCATACTGAGCATATATGCTGCAGCAATAATAAATACACGCACAACTTCTCCATTTTATTGTTTAGGTATGTGTAGAATGTGTAACTATACTTTTGTAATGCCCCACGCCGCGGTCGGACCGCGGCCGCCATGTTGGGACGCCTGGCAGACTCACCTGAGGTCCCTCGTGGCGCGTCGCTCCCTGGTTCCGGTCTTCAACTCGAGGGAGGAGAGCCAGGATGTGTCCCACGCCGTCTCCGGGATCCAACTGAACAGAAGGCAAGCGCGCATGCGCGATCGTCCATCCTAGAGCATGAAGACCTAGGTACTCTGGCGCCCTCTGCTGGTCAAGTAAAGGTACTGCATTCCACCTGCACTGGAGATCCTCGTATACCACCAATTACTCCATCAAGTACTCAGGTATCCCAATTCCACCTGCGAGCTCCAGGTGAGCGGTGTTCATATGATTCCCTGAACCCTATTTAAACCTGCCGCCTGCTCCAGTTCATTAACCAGGTTATACTGTGGTTCACCACCACGTTCTCCAGTGGTTCCCCTTCGTATTGCTCCAAGAGTATCCTGACTTCCAGTCCTGCTTCCACGGTACCAGCTCCACTTCCAATCCTGCTTCCACGGTACCAGCTCCGCTTCCAGTCCTGCTTCCACGGTACCAGCTCCGCTTCCAGTCCTGCTTTCACGGTACCAGCTCCGCTTCCAGTCCTGCTTCCACGGTACCAGCTCCGCTTCCAGTCCTGCTTCCACAATACCAGCTCCGCTTCCAGTCCTGCTTCCACGGTACCAGCTCCGCTTCCAGCTCTGCATCCACGGTACCAGTTCCGCCTCCAGGCCTGCTTCCACGGTGCCAGTTCCGCTTCCAGGCCTGCTACCACAGTGCCAGCTCCATCTGCAAGTTTGCTACCACAGTGCCAGCTCCATCTGCAAGTTTACTACCACAGCGCCAACTCCATCTCCAGACTTGCTTCCACGGCACCAGTTCCATCTCCAGGCTTGCTTCCACGGCACCAGTTCCATCTCCAGGCTTGCTTCCACGGCACCAGTTCCATCTCCAGGCTTGCTTCCACAGCACCAGTTCCATCTTCAGGCTTGCCTTAATACCTCTGGTACCGGTTCCAGATTCCGTCTTCAGTCTAATTCCTTTATCCCAGGACTATTTCCAAAGATTACAATTTGTGTTATTTATCCCTACAACCCTCCGTTCTGGACTTTACTTTGTCAAAGACATCCTGCATTTCTTTTGTTCTGGACTTATATTTTGTTCCACCCAGTAAAGGTTCAACTGATTATATTCCTTCTGGTCTCCTCCTTCGGCTTGCCACCGGGTTCCATACACACAACACTACACAGGGGTCAAGCCTCTGCCCTTACAACTTTGCAGCATTTTTTTTTTCGGGCTGGTGTATTTTGGTTCGGCCAGGTTGTTCATTTTTGCCATTAACACCTTGTTTTAGGGGTTGCTAAAATTATGCACGCATAGGCTGTGTGTTACAAACTGCGCATAGATTGTAATACCATCCACGTACCAGCGCACAAACGCATTTGCGCTCACAATGTTAAGTATAGGACGCCCGCAGTACAGTTGCAAAGGGTTCGCGCAGGTTCAGGGTTTTACCCCTCGCGTTAATGCGTTTTTGCGCTGGCGCAGACGTTTGTACAAAGATTGTAACAGGGCCCGAAATGGGTCCATGGGGCCGTGCAAAATGAAACGGAGGAATACTAGATGAAATGGAGGACATAATAAAACGGGCCATATGGGTCATAATAAAGGAAATCGATTGGCTCCACCCCAGCTTCAGATCAAGACACAGCTTATTTGGGGATGAGGCATATACATAAAGAGGGGATCTGATAATGCTGTGTGACATTAAAAGGTTGGATTGTAAACTTGTCCCTTTCCCGGCCTCTGCTTTAGATGCAGACTTTCCATCGCAGACTAAAGGGGTTGTCATGTTTCACATGACTTGTGATATGCCTTTAAGAATTGCACATGTCTTATCTACCCCTGGGTTTCTCTCCTCCCTTCCTCATGGCGCAGGGATTTCCTGTTCAGATAGCTCCACCCTTGTTCCCTTCCCAGTAATCCTTTGCAAGCCTTATGGACTCAGATTCATTATGATTTTTTGACCTATCGGATGTATATTGTTGTGGATTTTCTACAGTTTTAGAATAAAACTTCAACAGATCTTCAAGGTGTCATCTCGATTGAGTCACTGTCTGTAATTCATCTAGACTGGGAGCTATAGCCATCTCATCACAACAGTAAGTTAAGAGATCACATTCTCAGTGCTTTGGTGGAGAAACAGAACAGTCAAAAAATCATATATATCAGTCATAAGATCTTAGAAAGATCAGCCAAAAGATCAAGAAAGATCAGTCAGACATCCTCCATAGGATCCTTGGTAGCTCTGGATACACAGGGAGACGCTGTAGGGACAGTGGAAATAGCAGCTTCACACAGTGCAGCCATTACCACAAGCCTGTATGTGCCTGCAAGCAAGTCCCAGCATAGCATTCAACAAAGGATATTAGTGCTGTGAAAGTTCAATACATCTGTGCCTTACAAACAGTTTATCCAGTGCATCTGTACACTACAACCAGTTTATTTCTCTGTACGCATTGCACGTGATTTGACTGTGAAAAGAAAGTAAAAACAAATCTTTTTTCACCCAGTGCCTAGAAATCCTAGCTGAGCTGAGCAAAATTCATACATTTCTCTGCTGCTATAGAACTAGATCATTAACCCTCTCCTTGTCAGCAAAATGTTCCAGCAAATCAACATGCAATCTGACACACTACCAGACTCAGAAATCCTTTCAGATCAGGAATTAAACCCTGAACCAAACAAAAGAGAAAAAAGATTAACAAAACCAACCTGGAAAGTACAAGAAAATCTTGGAGCTCACGCAAAAGAGTTGGTGTCTCAAACGAATGATCTATGGTGTACTAATGTCACATGCATGTCAGCTCTCTCTCAACCATGTCATGATGCATTACAACTAGAGAGCACTATTAAGCAATTAGATGTCGCTTATCAGAATTATCAAAGACTGTGTGTTAAATATATTCATCTCTTAAAGCGGTACAACACTAAAGTGTCACTGGAAGATTCAATGAGCTCAATCTAGAAAGAGACAATTTAGTGCTGCAAACAAGGACAAAGGCAGAAGTAAGAATTGCACCTGCTCCATGAATCCAGATCCCACCCTCTGCATCCTCCAGACACTCCTCAAGGTCTTCCAAATCCCTACAATCAAGGTCTTCCACACTCAGTCAACAACTCATAAAGGCCCGTGCTGATGCTGAAGCTTCTAAAATTCAGGCAGCCTTCGCCAAAAAGAAAGCAGAAATGGGAGCTGAAGCCGCACGCATGGAGGCTGAAGCCGCACGCCAGAAGGCAGAAATGGAGGCTGAAGCCGCACGCCAGAAGGCAGAAATGGAGGCTGAAGCCGCACGCCAGAAGGCAGAAATGGAAGCTGAAGCCGCACGCAAGGAAGCTGAAGCCACACGCCATAAAGTGGAAATGGAACTTTTGGAAAAACAATGTGAACATGCCACGGCCATGGCAAGATTAAAAGTTTTAGAACAGGCTGCTAGGGAAAGTGAAAGAGACAACAGTAGCAGCAGACACTCAGCTGTGTCTTATGCCTCAGATTCTTCACATTCCTCTCCAGAACATCAGCTCCCTGTCACAGCAACCAAAGCACTCAACCAAGGTCTCTTCTCCGCACCTACTGTACTCCAAGACAATTTGCCTTCATATCTTCCAGTACACCAGACTGCAGCATCTCACCAAGCAGTGGACAATAGCATGCACATAATAAACTATCCACCTTACCTTGACATCAGCCAAGTACCTACTAGCAAGCACACTGCTCCACAGCTACAAACCAACATGCCAATGAACTTTAAACCAGTTCCAGTGTTGAATGCCTCAGCACCAAAATATGTTCCCAAGTCACCTGCAGTCATGCACCCAAAGTCTGAAAACACGGACATGTCGCAGTTTGCTAAATACATGCTTCGCAGAGAGCTCACAAAGACAGGCCTCACCAAGTTTGATGACAAGCCTGAAAATTACAGAGGATGGAAATCCACCTTTAAAGCCACAATGAGTGACCTAGACATCACTGCTACAGAAGAATTAGATCTGCTCATCAGATGGCTAGGTCCCCAGTCTACTGAACGAATCAAGAGGCTCAAAGCGGTTCATATTGACAACCCTGCTGCAGGCCTTAATGCTGCTTGGGACAGACTTGAACGTACCTTTGGCAGTCCAGAAGCCATTGAAGATGCCTTATTCAAAAGATTGCACAGTTTCCCAAGGATTTCCGCTAGACAGAATTTAAAGTTTCAAGAACTCAGCGATGTTTTATTGGAGCTTCAACTCGCTAAAGCTGACATCCGCTTACCTGGTCTCAGTTACCTTGACACCCCTCGTGGCATCAACCCTATTGTTCTCAAGCTACCGTATGGCCTTCAAGAAAATTGGGCAGCGCTTGGATCAAAATACAAGGAAAAACATCAAGTTGCCTTTCCTCCTTTTTCCTACTTCTGTGAGTTCATCAAACGAATTGCAGACACAAAGAATGACCCAAGTTTCTCCTATGGTGAAGGTAACCCTCTCAGTTCACCCCCTCCAAGACCTACAAACACACGTATGACACACAGAGACCATCGAGGACCAGTGTCCGTGAAAAGGACCATTGTTCTACCTGCACCTGCTACAGTTCTTGAAAAGACTGAACAAAACAAGAACATCGAGAACCCAAATCGCCAATGTCCCATACATAACAAACCGCATCCACTTAAGAAATGTATTGGCTTCAGAAAGAAAACCCTACAAGAACGTAAAGAACTTTTAAAGAAATTTGGGGTCTGCTACAAATGCTGCGCCTCCACAGAACACTTTGCAAAGGACTGTAAAGCTATCATTAAATGCATAGAGTGTGACAGCGATGACCATGTACAAGCTCTTCATCCATATCCGCACAACTTTACTAAGCCCACAAACAAACCTCCTGAGGCAAAGCAAGGCGGGGAGCACACAGACCAAGAAGCACCTTCTACCTCAGTGTTCTCTTCATGTACGGACGTCTGTGGAGAAGGACTCTGTGACAAATCCTGCGCAAAGATATGTTTGGTTCGTGTATACCCAAGAGGTCAACCTGAAAAGGCCATAAGACTGTATACCATTCTGGATGATCAGAGTAACAGATCTCTTGCAACAACACAATTGTTTGAACTTTTGAACATAAAAGAAAATGCTCTACCATATACCCTAACTACTTGCACCGGCACTACAGAAGTCTTAGGTAGGAGAGCCAGCGGTCTTGTGGTTGCTCCTCTGAACGACAATGTGGAAATACCTTTGCCCACTATCACTGAGTGCAACCAGATTCCAAGCAACAAAGAGGAGATCCCTACTCCGGAAGCTGCCTTGCACCATTCTCACTTGAAGGACATAGCCTACCAAATACCAGCCATCGACGGAAGTGCTGAGATCCTACTGTTGCTCGGCCGAGACATCTTAAGGGTGCACAAAGTTCGTCAACAAATCAACGGTCCACATGATGCTCCATATGCTCAGTGTCTGGATCTAGGCTGGGTCATCATAGGCAATGTTTGTCGAGACAAAGGCAGAAAACCTTACTCTGTGTCCTCCTTTAAAACACACGTCCTGCCAAATGGTCGGCCTTCTTGTTCTGCACGACGACCACACCAATATCATGTGAAGGAAAGACTGCTTCATAAGAGCGCACAACGACACATCATACAGGACGAAGAGAAAGCTCTTAATTTCTGGGATGACAACATCGGCAACACAGTGTTTGAGGTAACATCTAAAGACAACGAGTTGGCAGCTACCATGGAAGACAAGGAATTCCTGAAAACCATGAGTAAAGAGTTCCACCAAGATGATTCCAACAGCTGGGTAGCACCTCTACCATTCCGTACTCCAAGAAAGAGACTACCAAACAACAGAGAACACGCAGAAGCACGGTTTATTTCTTTACAACGCAGTTTGAATCGGAAACCTGAGATGAAAAGACACTTTGTGGACTTTATGCAGAAAGTGCTTGAGAGAGATCATGCTGAGCCTGCACCTCCGCTTAAGGAAGGAGAAGAATGCTGGTATCTTCCATGCTTTGGTGTCTATCATCCTCGCAAGCCTGATCAGATTAGGGTGGTCTTCGACTCAAGTGCTCGACATGAAGGTGTCTCCCTCAATGACAGTCTTCTCACTGGGCCTAATCTGAACAACAACCTCATAGGAGTTTTACTTCGCTTCAGACAAGAACCAATTGCTATTATGGCTGACATTCAGCAGATGTTCCACTGTTTCATCGTCCGTGAAGACAACAGAAACTTCCTCAGATTCCGATGGTATCGCAATAATGATGTCAATGATGAAGTCATAGACTACCGGATGAAGGTACATGTTTTCGGTAATACTCCTTCTCCCGCAGTAGCAATTTATGGACTGAGGAAAACGTCTCAAGAAGGAGAGAAAGAATTTGGGTTTGATGCACGACAGGTCGTTGAAAAGAACTTCTATGTAGACGACGGACTCAAATCTCTGCCTACAGAAGAAGAAGCTATTGACCTTCTCACTAGAACTCAGAACATGCTTGCCACTGCAAACCTCAGACATCACAAAATCATTTCGAACAGCGACAAGGCCACGAGAGCCTTTCCTTCTGACTACGCTGCCAGTGTGAAGAAATTCCAACTAGGATCGGACCTTTCCATTACACCGAGCAGTCTTAGATTGCTTTGGAACGTTAAGCAAGACACGTTCACGTCACAAGTATCAGCCTGTGACAAGCCCTTCACAAAGCAATACATACAAAATCAGACAAGACAGTTCCACTTGTCTGTCGGCAACAGAATGGAACGTATAAGAAGGTTCTCTACACCTGAACAATGGCACTATGTGTCCACTAACTTCAACCCTGCCGATCGAGGCACTCGCGCAGTACTTGCTACTGCATTTCTGGACACATTATGGCTATCCCCACCAATACTCTCGAACGAAGACCTCATCTCAAATTCTACAAATTCTATCTTTGAACTGGTTGAACCAGAATCCGATAAAGAAATTAGAGCTGTTACCGTTACACTCAACACCTCTGTGAAAGAATGGATAAGGCTGAGTCCTCACCGTTTTGAACACTTTTCCAAGTGGTCTTCTGTTGTAAGAGCCATTGCACGTCTTATTCACATTGCTCTTCAGTTTACAAACAGCTCTGACACGAACAAACAATGTCACAAGTGGCACATCTGTAAAGGCCCTCCCACAATTCAGGACGACTTGCGACCAGAAAAGATTCTGAACTTCTTGAATGGCAACAAGTGTAAATGGGAATTCAACACACCTCGCTCCTCTCACATGGGAGACTCTTGGGAACGCATGATTGGAGTTGCAAGAAAATTCCTGGACTGGTACTGGACCAGAAAACTTTACAACTTATTCATGAAAGAAGATTCTCCACACGTTTACTTCAGGCCTATGAAGGAACTAGTACTCCTTCTGCCCAAAGAAGAAGACAAGCCTCACAAGTCATCAATTTGACTAACGGGAGGTAAGAAGGATTGGTGCACGTTGCTGCCTTCCCCTCTGAAGATGGACTCACTGACTGTTCTTCTCACAGCCCGGACCATCAAGATCAAGATCTACAAGAATTGTTAATGTTGCATTATTTTCTCTTGTTCTTCCCTTCCCTCTTGTTTTTCAGATGTTCCTGGAAAAGAATCTTCACTTATTTGTTTTGAACTTTAGTCAGTTATTTAATTATAGAAATCATAGATTTCGACGGGGAGTGTCATGTTTCACATGACTTGTGATATGCCTTTAAGAATTGCACATGTCTTCTCTACCCCTGGGTTTCTCTCCTCCCTTCCTCATGGCGCAGGGATTTCCTGTCCAGATAGCTCCACCCTTGTTCCCTTCCCAGTAATCCTTTGCAAGCCTTATGGACTCAGATTCATTATGATTTTTTGACCTATCGGATGTATATTGTTGTGGATTTTCTACAGTTTTGAAATAAAACTTCAACAGATCTTCAAGGTTTCATCTTGATTGAGTCACTGTCTGTAATTCATCTAGACTGGGAGCTATAGCCATCTCATCACAACAGTAAGTTAAGAGATCACATTCTCAGTGCTTTGGTGGAGAAACAGAACAGGGGTTATTCAGAGAGAGTCGATCTGGACCCAAAATGTCACTGGTGGGGAAATTTTATTACCTGAAGTGCGGGGAACGGGAAAGCACCGAAATGTCGGAGACATTTCAGTGCTCTCTGAATAAACCCCCTTTGGCTCCTGCCCCAACCACCGGCATCCCTCCAGGAAGAAGTCCTCAATACACCCAGGGTATGGATGGACAGTCCTTACAACAGATGCGGATGACAAGTCGTTCCCTTCTAGCGGCCATATATTGTGCATGCCAGTTATTATTATGATTATGGGTTAGACATCACAAAAGGATTACAGAAAGACGACACACATAAAGCTACAGAGGTTAGAGATGCCATAGGGGGGTTTGAAGAAATAGAGAGGGGATCAGGATATACAGTAGAATCAAAGAAAGAGTGAAAACATGTCCACTATCATGACGTCGCCACCTTATGGTCATGGATAAAATTGCTGCAGCAAAAAGTCTCCATTTTAAAGATGGAGAAAAATCAAACTTCCAGAAATCGCATCAATTATTCTATTAACGTTCCGACGATAATGACATCAGATTTCTGACTCAAGGTTCAAAAATATTAGGTTTTAGGGTTAGGGCTAGTATGAGGGACAGGCTGGCCATGAAGCAGAATCTATGGGTTGTTATGGTTACTTTTATGTTTACGCCTTTCTCGTCTCTGATGAAGCTGCCGTTAAGGGGAAATTTTCATAGTAAAACTGACTCAACCAAAATCATTTTTCCCAAAGAAAAAAACCTCATCCAAATTGACACTAAATTTGTAAAATGGCAAAAATGTAGTCTCTGCAATTGTATCCGTGGTCACGCAATGGGGACATTGGATTCCAATGAAATGTACAAGTAGGGAGGTCCTGTTGTGGATTCAGATGAGATGGAGACTCTGGACTCTCGGCAGAAATCTGTAATCATGTGGGGTCCATAAATAAGGTGGGGAATTATCAATCACCTACAAATTACACATGGACCAAAATGATCATTTTAGCAGTTAAACTTACCAGAATGACTTTGTTGTTCTTGAAGACCACGGTCTCCTGATCGATCCCTTCCTCCTGGTAGTGTTGCTGCTCCATTTGGAAAATATGCTGTGATAAAAGGCACAAATAAGGCAAATATAAGTGCACATATAAGGCACATGTAATAGTACTAGGGTTACTGGGCTCTGGCTTGTGGACCAGACCCAAACCTGTTACAGCATCCGTCCCTTCTCTTCAGCCAAGCTGAACCACTAAAATACTAAGTTTCCTAATTAATTTTAAATAAACTTGACTTTTTTCCCATAGATTTCAATGTAAAAAATATTCCCCTTTTTCTTAAATATTTCTTAAACCGTTTATTTTTTTTCACTTGCAGCAAGAAGTCTCTGCATTTATACATTTTTTAGGTGAAATTTTGTCCGTGAAATTCTCAGATTTTTGGTGGATCAGTTCGCCTTGGTGCCATTCAGTAAAGTTTCCCATAGGGAAGTAATGGTAAATCTATTCAGAGAACACCTAACACCAACGCATTGTCAGTGAAATGCCTGGATTTTAGGTGGTTCAGTTCGCCTTGGTGCCGTTCTGTAAAGTTTCCCATAGTGAAGTAATGGTAAATCCCTAGATTCTCCTATACGTTTGACGGGGAATCTAGATTATAAATAAAGACACGGAGGCGAATATTATGCTAAACTCTCCTTTACTGAACCATAGCAGCAAAGAAATATACAATAAAGTTTTTGAATTTTGAATGAAAGGAAAAAAGTTTTTTGTATACAGAACAGAAATTTCACAGAACCAATCATAACAGGACAATCCATATTGCAGCCAATCAGCAGTATCCAGCGGGCATAAATCCTGAGACTGCGCCACCCACTTCCTCTTTTCTTGGATGCAGCCATCTTGAAGATATTTTGAACAGTAGACCGGAGACCAAGCAGAGGGAACTGAAGGTGAACTGGACCTCAATATTATGTAAGTGGAACAGAAGGAACATTTTTGTGCATCTAGAAATGGAAAAAGCTACCCCAGATGGGGTAAAAGAACGCCCTGATAAATCCAGAGCACGGACGTCAGAGACTCTTTTACATGAAATTAGACATAAAAGCATGGCCAATTTACCGGACAATTGCTTAATTGACAATTCTGTGTTGGGAGGCCATTGATCCAGAAAATCTAACATAATATTCACATCCCATGTGAAGGTGTAGCGTGAACGAGGAGGTCGTTTTAAACGAATGCCCTTAAGCAGCCTGCATACCAATCTTTGTTGACCCACTGGGGTCCCCTCTATACTGGGATGATAAACCGAGATAGGAGATCTGAAATTATTGATAGTACGATAGGCCCTGCCTTCCTCAAACAACGAGGTCAGAAGCTGAAGGATATCCTCTATAGGACCTGAAAAGGAATCAACCTGTCTGTCCAGACACCAAGTGACCCAGCAGTTCCAATAGTAACGGTGTCGTTTCCTAGTGCCTGGTGCCCAAGCACTGGACAGTAAATCGGAAGTAGTTTCCGAAATTCTAGGGCAAGCAAAAGGTTGCCCAAAACTTTCCACGCAATGAGGCGGAACGAAGGAACGGACAGAACGTTCTGCAAAGTGTTCTCCGGATCCTGCAGAGGTACAGGGTTCGACCTGAGGAACATCTATCGACAGTTCCAATAGCTGAGGAAACCATGGTTGTGTCGTCCACCATGGGGTAATCAGAACCAAGATCGACTGATTGGATCGCATTTTCTGAACTACTCTGGAAATCAGGAGGAACGGAGGAAATGCATATAGCACTCCTTGAGGCCAGGTTTGACAGAATGCGTCCATACCTAACGCGTCTGGGTCTGGTCTCCAACTGAAATATCGTGGGAGCTGTGCGTTCAAACGAGAAGCAAAAAGGTCTAATGCAAAAGGACCCCATAGAGACGATAAAGATCGAAATATCGTTCTGTCTAATCTCCAGTCGCTGAGATCTAATGCCTGGAATTCCAGTCCGCTACGACGATGCATAAGCCTGGAATGAATTGGGCCTTCACTGAAATGTTGTTGGAAAGACAAACTCCCCAAAACCGTTTGGACACCTCCGACAATTGTTTTGACCTGGGACCCCCCCAAGCAATTTATGTGCGGTTACTGCAGAGAAAATGTCCATGCGGAGCAACACTGAGTGGATTATTCAGGATTTGAGAAAACTCTGTATAGCGAACAAGCCAGCTAGGAGTTCGAGAACATTTATATGTAAAGAGGCTTCTGCAGAATCCCATCTGCCTCCTGTAGACACAGAACCAAACCGCGCGCCCAAACCATAATTGCTGGCGTCTGAATCTATAACTATCTCTGGTTGAGGAGGGAAAAAGGAATGACCATTCCATGTACTTATGTGATCCCTCTACCATTGCAATTCCATTTGAGAATCCTCGTCTAGGGAAATCAGATCTGAATAAAGCATACCTTGCCGAAGGCACGATGCCTTGAGCCTTTACATGGCTCGATAACCGAGGGTTCCTGGAAAAACCGCCTGAATTGATGCGGATTAGGGATGAGCCGAACAACCCCGTGTTCGGTTCACATTCGAACTCGAACAATTTCAAAAGTTCAAGTTCAAACTCGAACACGTACCGAACTCAATGCAAGTCAATGGGAGTCAAAAGTTCGATTTTTAGAGTGCCCTCCAAGAGGGCATATATGCAAGATATTTGCCATAAAAGGTGTAGGGGGTCCGGGTTGTGCCCTGGGGGACAGGAAACAAGGACAAAAAGTTTAAAAAAAAGACGTTTTTAAAGGAACAGTGAGATTTCCATGAAAAAAGACGTTTTTAAAGGAACAGTGAGTTTTCCATAAAATAAGGGTTAAAAATAAAAACGAAAAATTCCTTCAAATATCGTGCCTAGGAGGTCCCCATAACCTGCCCGTGAAGTGGCGGATTTGTAGGATGTATAGAAATATCGCCATCAAAGACCCACACACGGGGACTGCACAGGGACTGGCTGCTATCCTGTTAGATGAGGGAATGTATTATATGCATAAAGCAAGGTATATATGACAATGGATAGTCAGAGACTCTATGGACTCAGCTTGTACGCTTTATGATAGACATTTTCACGTTGTGTTGCTAATGCAGAAGCAGTAAGCCCTTCCACCAAAACTATAGATCTAACACAATAATAATTGTATGCTCACATAGGCCCTTCGGGAGAGGTACATGACATACAAATACTGGAATATTACCTTTAAATCTAAGGAGTGTGATAAAGATTTTATTAAGCCCTTGATGACAAATGACGTAACATCTACATCATTAATGATTTGCTTTACAGAGCCCTGGTCCTTAAGGGGTTAAACAGCATATCAGAGGAACATGTAGTAGAAATTAACACTTCTTAGAATTCAGAAGCACAGTGTTCATACATGTGCAGGAGCCACACCCAGTCTGCAGGCAATGTATCAAATTCATGAGACCAGACTAATTAGAAGCACATGTTATTTCCAAAAACTAATTAACACCTGTTGTTTACGCCGTTTGAGAGCCCTGCTGTAAGCACATGTCATTTAGAGGTGAGAATCTTTGCACCTAGACATTAGGCAGACTGTAAAGCATGCTTTCCTTGTAAACTAGAAAATCCACATCACCCATTGCAGCATTTTAAAGATGAAACACACAGGCGGCGCAAAAAATCCTATGCAAGCAACATGCGTGCCTTCTTGCCCTGGGTAGTTTTTTAATTCAATATCTAATAAACTGTTGCTTATAATATTCTGCAGTAAGAGTCTCTTTATTTCAAGATTTTTTAAGCATTTTTTATACTTTTTTTAAAAAAAAAATAATTTTTTAACTCGAACCGAACACGCCAAAAAGTTCGAAGTTCGCGAACTTTCGAACTGCCAATGTTCGAGTCGAACTCCGAACTGGTCGAACCAAACAGCTCATCCCTAATGCTGATAGCATTCCTAACAGGCGAGCCAGAGCCCTCAGAGGAAACATCGGCCGTGTAAATAATTTCCGAACCTCTTTTCGAATTTGGAGGACTTTCGTGGTCAGGAGACTGAGTGACATCTGAACTGAGTCCACCAGAAATCCCAGAAACTCCATGTTCCTGGTTGGTTCCAGGCTGGACTTGGTCCAGTTGATCATGAAACCTAGGTCCGTCAATAAGTTGATCGTCAAATCGCGATGAGTTATAATCACGGAAATATCCTGAGCCATAAGAAGTATATCGTCCAGATATACAATTAAACGAACTCCTTTGGTCCTTAAGAACGAGACCACCGGTTTCATGATCTTGGTGAAACACCTGGGGGCTGACGAGAGGCCGAATGGAAGGGATTTGAAACGCCATAGATGGTCGTCCCAAAGGAATTGAAGGTAATTCCTGCTGTATTCTGCCATTGGAATCGTCAAGTAGGCGTCTTTGAGGTCTATCTTGACCATCCAATCTTTTGGACACAGACTGTCTTTTAATGATGGAATCCCCTCCATCTTGAAATGGTAGTAAGAAACGTACTCGTTTAGGGTCTTTAAATTTATTACTGGACGAAAGTCGCCCCCTTTCTTTTGTACCAGAAAGATATTGCTGATGAAAACTGGATTTGGTGGGACCACCTTTTCTATGGCATCTTTTTGGAATAAATCCAAAATTACTTGGTGTACCATCCAATCGTGATCTGGAGTCATAAACATCAGAAGAGGTAAATGTGTCTGAACTGGTTGAGTATCGAATTCTATGGTGTGACCCATAATCGTATTTAATACCCATGGATCTGAAGTCATCCGATGCCAATTTGGGAAAAAAAAAGACGGACTCTGCCCCCTATTGGGGCTTGGAAAAAATTATGGTTGTCTACCATACTCACTGGTATTAGTCGGTCTACGAGGACCACGGAAGGGTCTGAATCGACCCGGTCTGTTCCGTTGTGGGAAGAAGCTCCCCTGCCCTGATGGTTCCTGCTGGTTCGCTTGAAAGAAGCCTCAGGAATGAGATTGAGGCTTTCGGCCGGGAAAACGGCCTCTACTTTCCCTGGCCCGGTCAAAAACCTTGTTGGAAAAAACTTTCCTCATAGCAGATTGTACTTTGGTTATGGAAGTAAAAGAATTGGCCTTTGAGCTCATTTGTTTAATGAAGTCTTCCGGAAAAAGGCATCCATTAGCCTCCAGTCCAGGCTCCTTACTAGCCATGGAAACCATTTTAGGTTCTATTTTCAGGATAATGGAACGACTACGTTCCGTAGAAATAGCGGTTTTAGCGTTCCCGAGAACGCACACCATGCGCTGTACCCATCCTCGGTACTTGAAAAGATCCGGTCTATTATTTTCTAATAAATCATGCTCAATGGCGTTGAATAGTTTTGTCAGGGGACCTAGAATGTCCAACAATTTATCCTGACACATTTTCAGTGTCGCTTCTAGACCTTTCTTAGGGTTCCAACCCGTTTTTTGAAGGAACTCCACGATATCCTCGTTCACATGCTCCAGTGGAGCCCATTCAGAGGATCGTGGGTGTGTAAGCAATTCCGGGACAAACATTGCTCATCCTAGAGCATCTAATGGTGCGGTTTCATCCTGAGGTGAAATTGACCCCTCAGAGTCTCCCGGTGCCCATTCATAGTCGCTAGAGTCGGAATATTCATCATTCACCTCAGACTCTGCGCTACTGACCTCAGAGCTGCTTGAGCTGGTTTCAGCTTTATTGGTCCGTTGCCATCCACGCTTTTTTGACCTCGCGGGTAGGCTTCCTCTTGCGTGACTTGTCACTTCTGCGAGTAAATTTTTTTGATTTCTGGGATTTACCAGATTTTTCTATAACCGCTTTTTTTACGGCGACGGTTAGCTCCCTCAATTGGAGTAAAGGGTACTCCACCCTCGCGGGCCGACCAGTACCGGTCTGTAACATTCGATCTTGCAGCAACTGGGATTGTGTCGGAAGATTTATCAGTCTTTTGGGCTGCTAAAACCTTTAGCAAAGTATTCTCAAAGTATGAGGACATGAGTGGAATTGCTGAAATAACCTCCGTGGAGGTAGAGAGTTTCTGTGTAGCGTCCATTGAAGCTTCAGAAAACTCAGTCAGTCATAAATTTTGATTGAAAAAATCTGTTGGTAAATGTATCTCTAGAAACAGGTAACAAAGTATCACTCGCCTTCTCCTCAGCGCGAAGACCGCTGCCTGAGAAGCACGTCTGCGTGAGGAGAAAGAAAAAATCCGTCTCCTTGCAAAATGGTGCGAAAAACCACGCCCCTTATGCAAATGGCGCTGGCCGCGATACACAGTGTAGGGCTAGCGCAGCCGCGTCCAACACCTCGTTTGTTTTAAACAAACACAAAACCCGAGGTGTAGACGCTGCAGGAGACTAATCCTAACAAATAAATAGCACTTTGTGCAAACCACCGCGGCGCCGTCCCCGCAACCTGAGGGAAACCGCCGGGCAGTAACAGAAATGAAAAACTGGCGATAAATTGCACCAGAAAATGAAGCAATTTAGCAATAATGAGATATACCCAAAATTACTGATGAGTGTGAGAAAAATATACTTAGCTGTATGGTGAGCAGCAAACAAAAGAGGAAGTAGGTGGCGCAATCTCAGGATTTATGCCCGCTGGGGACTGCTGATTGGCTGCAATATGGACTGTCCTGTTATGATTGGTTCTGTGAAATTTCTGTTCTGTATACAAAAACGTTTTTTCTTTCATTCAAAATTCAAAAACTTTATTGTATATTTCTTTGCTGCTATGGTACAGTAAAGGAGAGTTAAGCATAATATGAAGCCTCCGTGTCTTGGTTTATAATCTATACAGAGAACACCTAACACCAACGCATTGTCAGTGAAATGCCTGGATTTTAGGTGGTTCAGTTCGCCAAGTTTAAACTGGGGAATCCCATAGGTTTCAATGTAAAAAATATTCCCCTTTTAATTAAATATTTCTTAAACTGTTTATCTTTTTCACATGCAGCAAAAAGCCATTTTGTTTATTTTTTACGATTTTTCTGGCATTTATGAGGCTTTTTTTGGGTTGATTTTAAGGTTTCATAATTTATTTTCAATGTAATAACGAGGTATGTTTTTTCTTTGCTGAACGCAGCTCTATTATTTTCTTACAGTACGTCTGCATTCAGTAATGAATTGAATACATTGTGTCAGAACCATGGAGAGCTCCGGGTGGTTTACGGAACTAGTATCTATGGTCCTTTATAGACAAATCCCGGGCTGCTGGAATGCTGCAGTAAAGTTTGCTACAGTGAAGGTGAGGGGGCTGCTCCTTGCAGCTTCTTTACAGTATTATGGAGAAAGATCTCTCAAAGTATTTAGTTTCTCCACAGGGGGCACACTAATCATACATTAAAAAGGTAGGGAAAGGGGTTTTATCAGTGAATTACTACTTTTTGATGTATTACAATAAAAATAGAGATAACTCATTAGTTAGGGGTTAAGGGGGTTAAGGCTAATAATCAGGTAAACAAACTTACATGATTGAAAAAGTTCTGCAGCTGCTCATTAGCGAGATTAATGCAGAGCTGCTCAAACCTGTTCACAGAGAAATTCTCAAATCCAAATATATCCAGAATTCCTAAAAGAGAAAAAAAGCAGCAACTGTTACACAGAAAAACTCCACAATATAAACAGAAGGAACATATTGATCTTTTATTCTAGAATAAAGTGCATTATCAGATCTTGAATATTAGGAAAAACAAAACCTTCACGCCAACAGTGTCAGTATAGAGATATATCATGTGATTACAGGGAGTCACAGTGTCAGTATACAGATATATCATGTGATTACATGGGTCACAGTGTCAGTATACAGATATATCATGTGATTACAGGGAGTCACAGTGTCAGTATACAGATATATCATGTGATTACAAGGGTCACAGTGTCAGTATACAGATATATCATGTGATTACAAGGGTCACAGTGTCAGTATACAGATATATCATGTGATTACAGTGAGTCACAGTGTCAGTATACAGATATATCATGTGATTACAGCGAGTCACAGTGTCAGTATACAGATATATCATGTGATTACAGGGGGTCACAGTGTCAGTATACAGATATATCATGTGATTACAGGGGGTCGCAGTGTCAGTAAACAGCTATATCATGTGATTACATGGGTCACAGTCTCAGTATACAGATATATCATGTGATTACAGGGAGTCACAGTGTCAGTATACAGGAATTGTTATAGCCAGCTGACCGGGAAATCGTGGGTGATGGTTCGACGAAGGAAAGCAGACAGAGGCCTTTGTTTCAAAAGAAAATGGCGTTTATTCAGCTGCCACCTGCTGGACTCAAGAGACAGATCTTATCTGTTCAAAAGCTTGACTGGCGAGAACATCAGACTCAGCTGCTTTTATACAATGTTCCAAAAATACAGTTTTCCTCCCAACATACCCAGATTGTCACGTGACAGTTACCATATGTCTGAGTTAGGACCTAATTTTACACACAATGTCATCTTTCCCCTTTACTCTTTCTTTAGGTTTCCAGCTGTCAGTCATAATTCTGTAATGGTTAGCACTTCCTTGGCTTTGCTGACAAACTGAATTCTTTGGGCATGCAGATTGAAAATAGAATCTCAAGAGCACTCAAGGACAGCAAGTGTATTTTAAAACACGAATTGGATGAACATCTAAATGGCGGATTACTAGATTAGTATAGTTCTAAATTAAATCCCAGGAATTGCTATCTCATTCCCTCCTCTTGGCGGAGAGTCTACAATGACCTCTCCCAGCCAACTAACTAAATCATTAAAGCTTTGTATTCTTAGGGGGATTTTAAGCTTAAGTGAACCTTCGTTAGGTTTTGCTCTAGGGATTGCTTCTTTGGTTCGAGGGTTCTACAAAGCTCTCTTAATTCAACATTTAACAACTAAACATCAGTGCTGGTAATGTTTACATTTTCATCCATCAGAACAACATATTTATTAAATCTTTTCATCATTTCAATGCTCCATCCTGTGGAAGGAAAAAAGAAACCAAGACCAAATCATATCACCCTTGGAAAACAATACTCGTTTAGTAAATTTTAGAAAATATCGGATGTGGTATTCCTATGTCTATGGTGTCCCCTTGGATACGCTGCAGGGGAACCACCCAGGCCAAATAACACCAAGTTTTTATTTCAGTATTAATCCAAAGGTGGCATAGAGTTCCACAACAAATATGTATGCCATCCCCTGGCATCAGATAAAAATGGTTCTGAGCCAAGGTGGGAGAAAATTAAGGATAGTGACTTGTGGGTGTATGCAAGGGCCTCTGGACTTTTATCATTAGTCTGTTTGTAATTATCAATCGTTTTTACCATTACTTGAAGACTATCTCCTAGTGCTTCTGGGTCAGATATATCTAGTGTTGCGTTGAACAAAGATTCTTTACACATTGAACTAGGTGGAACCTGGATCTTCTCTAGTTTAAAACACCAGAGAGGGAAATAGGCCACATTAGTAATGCGAATAGTGTGGTTTGTCTTTGGCATATCTAGACTCTTAGTCAGTTTAAGTACACTAGGGGCCACTATACTTTTATTCACAGGGTAGTCAGACAAATTAAGAGGTACAGCTAAGGTGAGAATAACTGATGACCCTTGCTTCAATTTATTACACACCCAACAGGATTCATATCCTGACTTCTTTGCATACGTAAATTTAATAAACAAATTATCTTCTGGCCTTGTCAATTCCCATTTCCGTCGGTCCTGTACCGGTGGGACAGTCATGTCATGTTCTGGTGTCAACCCAATAGGGGCTGACCTCACTCCCTTAGGGAGCTGGATTGGAAAAAATAGTCCAGCAACAATTGTCAATAAAGTCAAAAAGAAAACAATAATCCCAATACATATCAGGATCCTGTGGTACTGCCAACAGGCACAAAGACTGGAGTTTGGGGAGCCGGTGGTCAACTAGACTTGGATCTCCCTCCTCTCCGGTCTGTGCAGCTGCTTGGATACGGTGGAAACGTAGCTTCAGCGGATCGGATTCACTGGCTATCACTTTCCATGCCTTGTTCGTAACCTCTGCTGCTGGTTTCAGTCAGGAGTGATGTATCCACGGCACCACCTCGGCCACTTTCACTGCTGTAGGAGTGGATAACAAGACAACATAAAAAAAACCTCCCTTTAGCTCCTATCTTCCATTGGTTAACCCATACTGAGTCTCCTGGACAGTACTTGTGTAGGGGTGGGAACAGAAAATAGGGTATATGCTCGCTCTCCTATTTGTATATACTCTGCATCGTCTGATCTAACCTGATCACTTACTAGCGTAGGTCAGTTTCCCCTAATACACGGGGATCCCCCCTCTACCCAGTTATCAAAGGGATAGGATAACCGAACATTATCTTGTATGGGCTCAATTTTAGGAGTGAGGTAGGATTGCTTCGGACATGCAGCAGTACGATTGGCAACACATCCAGCCATTTCAATGACGTTTCTTGGTATATTTTAGCCATCAATGTCTTTAGAGTTCTATTCATTCTTTCCACTTTTCCAGAGCTTTGAGATCTGTATGCGGTATGTAGCTTCCACGAAATTCTCAGCAGGCAGGCGAGTTGCTGTAAACAACTTTGTACGAAGGCTGGACCATTGTCTGATCCGATTTCAAGAGGCAGTCCATACCTTGGAATAATTTCTCTCATCAAGCATCTCACTACTTCAGCAGTCTTTTCTGTCCGAGTTGGGTAGGCCTCAACCCATCCCGTTAATGTGCATACTAGCACCAGTAGATATTTATATCCTTTGCATGGAGGGAGAACAGTAAAGTCAATTTGTAGGGAGGACATTGGAGATAATCCAACCGATAATACTCCTGGTGGTCGTACTATCCCTTGCCTTGGGTTGTTCTTAGCACGAGTGACACACTAATGGGCAATTGCTTTGCAAATGGCAGGGAGTCCAGGAACATAGAAATACGGTTCTAGTTGTTGCTCCATGGCTGTCTTTCCTCCATGAGTCCTGGAATGCAAGGCCCGGACAATTTCAGGTGCCAGAGTGGCTGGTAAGACAATTCTTTCATTCTTCAACTGGTACCATCCGTCTTCTCTGTATTCTCCTGACTCTTCGGAGAGCCATTTCTTCTCTTTTTCAGAGTAGGCCGGAGTCCATTGAGTAATGGGTGTTGGTAACAGGGATGTCACCACTGGGAGAAGCCTCTTGGCATTCTTGGATATTCTGTGCTTCAAAACATATTCAGACAGTGCATCTCTTTCATGATCATTCTTTACAGCCGGCAAGAAATACTTCAGGGCACTTCCTTTCATATTTTGCAGCTGATCTTCAACCAGTATTTCTTTCAGGAAGAACTTCACCAGCTGAGCTTGGTATTGTGCAGCTCCCAACTCTCCCATGTTTTTCACAATTCGGGTAATTCTCAGGTTATTATGGGTGTTGGTATTCAAATTGGAGAAGCGTGTTGAAAAATTTGAGTCTCGTATCACTTCTATCTCCTCTTCCCCCACTAATTTTACGCCGAAGAAATTCAGCATCAGTTTATAGGCTCTTCGTAGCCTATGTTGGATTTCAGCGGTGTTTTTCATAATTTCAATTTCAGAAATAGTCAGAGGCTTTGCATGTTCATTTCGGCCTTGTTCACGTAGAGGAAACAACCATTGGATATAGCTGTGGTGCTTCTCTAGAAGTTCATATTCACCGTACCAGTGGCAAAGAACATCATCAATAAATTCTCCATGAGGTGCAAATCTTCTTTTATTCATATAGAAGTCTACATTTGGCTGATCTTGGAAAACAGCGTTCAGACAGAGCAGGGTTTCGACTTTCATTTGCGGGGATTCGGGTTTACATACCGGAATCTTGACAGGTGAGTCATCTTGAACCAGTCCTCTCTGGGGAACCGAAGTTTCATTTCGGTGTTCCGGATTTCCATTCCGGAAGCTTTTCAAGTGATTTTCAGCATTTATCGGGTATCCTCTCCGGCGATCGGGGTTTCCTTCCCGAACACTTTCCAGGGGATCTTCATCTTGATCTGGGTATCCTCTCCAGTTTAGTTTTAAGTGAGTTTTCTCCTGCTGCTGCACCTGCTGCTGTCGAGTATTCTTAGCCTTGGTTTCTTTCCAATCACAGCCACGCTCAAGGGCTTGTGTCTGTCTGGCTGCTTCCTTTGCCGCCAGATCTGTTTTCCGGTTTCCTCTGGGAACTTCTTCCTTGCCTTTTTGGTGGCCACGGCAATAACACCAACTGCGGACGGTTTCCATACTGCATTCAGTAGATTCAATATTTCAAGGGCATATTTGACTTGTTTGCCTGCAGATGTTAGGAGGCCACTTTGTTTGTAAAGTGCTCCGTGAGCCTGAATTGTCATGAAGGCATACTTGGAATCGGTGTATATGTTCACCCTTTTGTTTTCAGATAGTTCTAGACCTCTGGTAAGGGCAATAATTTCAGCCAGTTGAGCAGATGTGCCAATGGGCAGTGGTTTAGCTTCAATTGTTTCGTCAAGAGTGACTACTGCGTACCCAGCAAATCTCTTTCCATTTTCTACAAAACTGCTTCCATCAGTGAACAGTTGCATGTCGTATTTGTCTAGGGGTATGTCTTTGAGGTCAGGTCTGCTGCTATATACTTCATCCATTACTTGGAGGCATTCATGTTCATGGTCTCCTGAAGCATCTGGAAGCAATGTAGCAGGATTCAGTGTGGAGATAAGTTCCAAGTGAACTCTTGGGTTTTCACACAGCATGGCTTGGTACTTGGTCATTCTTGCATTGCTGAACCAGTAATTGCCTTTTTGGTCTAGAAGAGTCTGGACTGCATGAGGGACTTTCACAAAGAGTTCTTGGCCTATTGTGAGCTTGTCTGCTTCTGCAACCAGGAGGGCAGTGGCTTCAAGCAACAAAGTCTTTAATTGGGTGACAGCCTCAGTTTGTTCTTCACCCCAAATGAATAGGTCAGGCTCTGCACCTTTGGTGACTTGGTACAGAGGCTCGGCAATGATGGCAGAGTTGGGGATCCACAGGCGACAGAAGCCTGCAGCTCCCAAGAATTCTCTTACTTGGCTACGAGTCTGTGGTTGAGGGACACGGCAGACTGATTCTTTGCGTTCTGGATTGCACGCTTGGTACCTGTAAGTTGAAAGCCTAGGTATTTCACACTGCGTTGGCAGATTTGGGCCTTTCTTTTAGAAACTTTGTAGCCTGCCTTGCATAAAATACTTAACAGTTCTGTTTGTGGCATTGAAACAATCTTCGTCAGTTGGTGAGGCAAGCAGGAGTTCATCAACATACTGCAATAGGGTAGCTTTGTCTGGCTGAGAGTCTTTGTTCAGCGCTCTCCTGAGGATCGTAAACCTTGAAGGAGGCACGTCATTTGATGTTTGGAGCCATTCTGGGCATTTTCCCACTGAAAGGCAAACAATGGCTCACTCGCTGGAGCCAAGCGGATACAGAAGAACGCATCTTTTTAAATTAAGTATAGAATTCTGTGTTGCCGGGTATCAGAGCTAGGAGGTTACACTCAATTGGGCCAAATCCGTATAAAGTCACTGTGGCAGAATTAACTGCCCTTAAATCCTGTACAGATGTGAATTCTTGAGTGCCCTCTTCCTGAACTGGAGCAACGGGGTATTCCATGAAGATGCACAAAACTTTAGAAAACCGTACTTTAGCAAGAGTTCAAGGTTGACTTGGATGTGTTGCCTGGCTTTTTGTGGGATGTGGTACTGGCGCAGCGCCACGGGCTATTACTTTTTTTTTTATTCATCTTACTTTCAATAATACACATTTTATAACACGTTTCTCTCTTCTCATCATAAGCAACTTCTTTGTGCATTCCCATTTTACTTGTCTTTTACTTTCTTATTATCACTTTCTTATCTTTTCTATTTATTTTACAATTTCTCCAAACTGATCTAACGCCTGTGTAACGGGTGTGTACTGTATAAATATATGTGTGTGTGTCTTTAAGGAACATTATATGTGTATTACACTAATTCCTTACAAAAATAGGTATGTTCCGGTCCCAGGGGCATTAGGTTCTTTAAAGGGTTATTGTGAGTAGTTTTTATATTTGGTTTGAGCAGCCGTTTTTATGAGGGGGTTAATATGGTAATGAGGGATGACATCACTCCCTGCTAGTTAGATCTAGGCAGTTCCCTTCCTTCCCGGGCTTATCAGAGCACGTGAGGCTTGAGAAGCAGAGGTAAGAGGTCTGACAGGCTCTCTGCTTAAAGCAGCAAGAGCTATAAAACCCTATAAAATCCTATAGAATCCTCTTATCAAAGATGTATATAGTATAGCTGGATTAGAATCCATGTTAAACAGGTATTTTGTCTTCTTTTTTTACTTTCGTTTTTGAGTTGCAGCAGTTAGGCCCATATCCCTGTTATAGTGTTCTATAACTATCCTTTTGTATTATATGCTCGACTAAACTTAAGGCTGTTTATTTTATTAGATGTCCTGAATAAAAGTGTATATAGGTAGAATGTGCAGGTTTTTCATGTATATTGTGATCAGGGGGGTTCTGTACATAGCGTAATGTTATATTTTGTTGTACAGGTGGAACGTCTCCTGATATATATATTCATTCCTGTATATATGTATATTATTTTATTCAGGTATGTTCCAGTTTATTATTATTTTTATGTCTTATTGTGTATTTGTCTTGTCATTTGTAAATAATTTTGTTAATTCATGTATATGGTTATTCATATAATGTTGTAGATGCTTATCAGAGCACGTGAGGCTTGAGAAGCAGAGGTGGAACGTCTCCTGATATATATATTCATTCCTGTATATATGTATATTATTTTATTCAGAGGAGAAGTGGCGCCAGAGGCAGAGGAGTCGCCTGAAGTAAAATCCGTTCCCCAAAAAAAGTCACATGTTGCCGGTCTCGTCCTTGCTGCACCACACCAACATACAACACAACGCAGAGTCCATCATTACGAGCGGGCGGTGAGGGTGTAGGCCGGTCACACCTGCAGTATTTTCCTCTATATCTGCTGTATCTCTCAGATTCCTCTCCTAGAACCCATTGAGCCCATACGAGATGATGTTCGGTTATCCTACCCCTTTGATAACTGGGTTGAGGGGGGATCCCCGAGTATTAGGAGAAACTGATTTAGGTCAGCAGGTGATCAAATTAGGTCAGACAATGCAGAACATATACACATGGGAGAGCGAGCACATACCCTATTTTCTGTTCCCACCCCTACACAAGTACTGTCCAGGGGACATGGTATGGTTAAGGAATGGAAGATAGACCTGTTAGGGGCTAAATGGAGGGGTCCTTATGTTGTCTTGTTATCCACTCCTAGAGCAGTGAAAGTGGCCAAGGTGGTGCCGTGGATACATCACTCCCGACTGAAACCAGCAGCAGAGGTTACGGATAAGGCATGGAAAGTGATAGCCAGTGAATCCGATCCGCTGAAGCTACGTTTCCACCGTATCCAAGCAGCTGCACAGACCGGAGAGGAATAGGAGAGATCCAGTCTAGATGACCACCGGCTCTCCAAACTCCAGTCTTTATACTTGTTGTTATTGAAAGACCGTTAAGTTCACCGCCTAAACCAACCAATGGAAGCTCCAGAGATACCCCAGGAGGCCCATGAGCCTCTGCTTCCAGATACCCTTTTTACCAGACTACAGAGACCATTTGAGCAGTACCAAAGGATCCTGATATGTATTGTGATTATTGTTTTCTTTTTGACTTTATTGACAATTGTTGCTGGACTATTTTTTCCAAACCAGCTCCCTAAGGGAGTGAGGTCAGCCCCTATTGGGTTGACACCAGAATATAACATAACTGTCCCATCGGTACAGGACAGACGGAAGCGGGAGCTGACAAGGCCAGAAGATAATTTGTTTATTAAATTTACGTATGCGTATGCAAAGAAGTCAGGATATGAATCCTGTTGGGTGTGTAATAAATTGAACCAAGGGTCATCAGTTATTCCCACCTTAGCTGTACCTCTTAATTTGTCTGACTACCCTGTGAATAAAAGTATAGTGGCCCCTAGTGTACTTAAACTGACTAAGAGTCTAGATATGCCAAAGACAAACCACACTATTCGCATTACTAATTTGGCCTATTTCCCTCTCTGGTGTTTTAAACTAGAGAAGATCTAGGTTCCACCTAGTTCAATGTGTAAAGAATCTTTGTTCAACACAACACTAGATATATCTGACCCAGAAGCACTAGGAGATAGTCTCCAAGTAATGGTAGATACGATTGATAATTACAAACAGACTGATGACAAAAGTCCGGAGGCACTTGTATACACCCACACGTCACTATCCTTAATTTTTTCCCACCTTGGCTCAGAACCCCATTTTTATCTGATGCCAGGGGATGGCATACATATTTGTTGTGGAACTCTATGCCACCTTTGGATTAATACTGAAATAAAAACTTGGTGTTATTTGGCCTGGGTGGTTCCCCTGCAGCATATCCAAGAGGACACCTTGGACCTAGGAATACCACATCCCCGATATTCTCTAAATTTCGTTAAACGAGAGTTGTTTTTAAAAAGTGATATGGTTTGGTCTTGGTTTCCTTCTTCCACAGGATGGGGCAGCGAAATTATGAAAAGACTAAACAAATATGTTGTTCTGATGGATGAAATTGTAAACATCACCAGTACTGATATCCAATTGTTAAATGTTGAATTAAGAGAGATTCGTAAAGTACAGCTGTTCCAGAAACTAGCCATAGAACAAATTCAGGCTGTACTTAATGGAATTTGTGAGATGACAATGAAATATGAATGTTGTACCTTTATTAAGAATACTACTGAAGATGCTCCTGACTACTATGACGTAATTCAGAAACATCAAGAAAAGGTTTCCCATTTGCAGGACCAAGCTCGTCGGATAGTCGAGGAGGGCTGGAACCCTTTTAAAGGACTGGGTGCATTCGGGGCGTGGTTCGGATCGATTTTGTCTGTTATAAGTAATATAGGATCTCTGATTATCACAGGTGCCTTAATTCTCCTTGTTTGTTTTCTAGTTTATAAATTAACTATTTGTTTATGGCCAATCTGCCGTAAAGCCCTCAAACCAAAGAAACAACTCCTTAATCAAAATCCTGATAAAAGTTCACTTAAGCTTAAATCCCCGGAAGAATACAAAGCTTTAATGATTTAGTTAGTTGGCTGGGAGAGGTCATTGTAGACTCTCCGCCAAGAGGAGGGAATGAGATAGCAATTCTTGGGATTTAATTTAGAACTATACTAATCTAAGTGATCCGCCATTTAGATGTTCATCCAAATCATATTTTAAAAATACGATTGCTGTCCTTGAGTGCTCTTGAGATTCTATTTTCAGTCTGCATGTTTAAATGAAATCAGTTTGTCAGCAAAACTAAAAAGGGTGTGCTGACAATCGCAGAAATATAACGACAGCTGAACGCCCAAAATGAGAATGAAAGGCGAAAGATGACATCATGTGTAAAAGTAGGTCCTAACTCAGACATATGGTAACTGTCACGTGACAATCTGGGTATGGTGGGAGGGGAACTGTATTTTTAGAACAAATGTATAAAAACGGTTGAGTCTAATGTTCTCGTCACTCAAGTGTCACGTTCTGTGCTGGAAAATCTGTCTTCCTACCCTCTGTATTTGTATATATGTTTTTTCCCTTGTGTTTCTGTTGCTGCCAATTCCTGGGTGGCCTCCCAGGGGTTAATTGGTGTTCTGTGTGCTGCTCACCTGTTGATCCTTGCCCTGATTCCCCTGCCTATATTAGAGCTATGTACCCATAAGACATTGCTGGGTCATTTTTCTTTGCCTGGTCTCCTTGCCACTTGTGTCCTGAGAGCTCCTTGCTGTGTTCCTGATATCCTCCGTTTGTTCATCCTTGTTCTGTTTTTGTCTGTATTATTTCTGTTCCAGTTTATGTCAGTTCCTTCTGTGTATTCAGTTCTGTCTATTGCTGTATTTTGTTTTGCTGTTTATGTTCCATTCAGATTCCCCGGTTACTGATTTTGGCTTGGCTGACTTCCCTTCTGGTTCCTATTCCTACATTCTGTATGACGTACTCTCTCTGGTTATGACCTTTGGCTTTCCTCTTTATGACTACTCTATTGATTATTCCTTGTCTGTACCGTTTCCAGGAAACCCTGTCATCTGTATACAACAAAAGACTCTGTACGGCTTCAAGGTAATACTTTCCTTTAGATTAGATCCGGCTATCCTAAAGACCGGTCTTTCAGTGCAGGGAATCTTTGGTATTGCCGTACAGAGGTCTTTTGTTAACCCTTTGCTTTCACCTGTCCTTGCAGTTTACCCTGCATCTCTGCATATAGGGGCTTCTCTCAGGAACCAAGGCCTCACCTTCCTGCGAGTTATATTCATAGGGATATATATACAGACCGACCACTTCCAAGGATCGGAGGGCAAGTATAGGGTGGTGCGTGCCTGGTGGTACTGCCACCGTGACATCAAGTTTTTGAACAGATACGATCTGTCTCTTGAGTCCAGCAGGTACCAGCTGAATAAACGACATTTTCTTTTGAAACAAAGGCCTCCATCTGTTTTCCTTCGTCGAACCATCACCCACAAATTCCCGGTCAGCTGGCTATAACAATTACAGGGGGTCACAGTGTCCGTATACAGATATATCATGTGATTACAGGGAGTCACAGTGTCAGTGTACAGATATATCATGTGATTACAGGGGTCACAGTGTCAGTATACGGATATATCATGTGAATATAGAAAGCATCCCTCGTAGCGTACGTTTTTTTCCTATATGAGTATTAGGGATACCGATCAGGTTATTGTACGTTATCCCCCATCATGCTCTTCTCATGCCTCTCCCACCCTCTCTGTGCTTTAGTGATGTGGATGGATATTGTAGCTCCAGACTCGCTTTGTGTTGTGATATTCCAGTGTAACGTTGTCTATTTGCTGCCGCCGCTGCCCTTTGAGGACACTTACCAATTTCCTGCATATCTGCTTTCATGTCCAGGTCTCCCAGAAGTAATTCATTCACTTTTGTGACGATCCATCCGAACATGCGAGCATAAACAACACGAGCAATGGAGTCCCGTGAATCTGCAATTGGAAATAAATAAAAATAAAAAAAATGGGATGGTGGCTTCTACCACACAAAAAATAAATAAAAAAAAATCACTACATTTTCCTATTATAAGTCAATGGGGCCTGATGGGATCCACCCTAAATTATTAAAAGAGCTCAGTGATGTAATAGCAAAACCGTTAACAGATTTATTTAACCAATCCTTGTTAACAGGAGTCGTCCCAGAAGACTGGAAATTAGCAAATGTTGTGCCTATTTACAAGAAGGGTAGTAGGGAGGAATCGGGGAACTATAGGCCAGTTAGTCTTACGTCAGTAGTAGGGAAATTAATGGAAACCATGTTAAAGGAAAGGATTGTTGAACACCTAAAAACACATAGATTACAGGATCAGAAACAACATGGGTTTACCTCAGGGAGATCATGCCAAACTAATCTTATTGATTTTTTTGATTGGGTAACAAAAATAATAGACACAGGTGGTGCAGTAGACATTGCTTATTTAGATTTCAGTAAGGCTTTTGATACTGTTCCGCATAGAAGGCTTATCAATAAATTGCAATCTTTGAGCTTGGATTCCAATATTGTTGAATGGATTAGGCAGTGGCTGAGTGACAGACAACAGAGGGTTGTGGTAAATGGAGTTTATTCGGCGCAAGGTCTTGTTACCAGTGGGGTACCTCAGGGGTCAGTAGTTGGACCCATTCTCTTTAATATTTTTATTAGTGATATTGCAGAAGGTATTAATGGAAAAGTATGTCTTTTTGCTGATGACACAAAGATTTGCAACAGGGTTGACGTTCCTGGAGGGATCAGCCAAATGACAAATGATTTAGGTAAGCTAAAAAAATGGTCGGAGTTGTGGCAATTGAGTTTTAATGTGGATAAGTGCAAGATAATGCACCTGGGACGTAAAAACCCAAGGGCTGAATATAGAATATTTGATACAGTCCTAACCTCAACATCTGAGGAAAGGGATTTAGGGGTTATTATTTCAGAGGATCTAAGGGTAAGTAGTCAATGTAATAGAGCAGCAGGAAATGCTAGCAGAATGCTTGGTTGTGTAGGGAGAGGTATTAGCAGTAGGAAAAGGGAAGTGTTCATGCCACTGTACAGAGCACTGGTGAGACCTCACTTGGAGTACTGTGTGCAGTACTGGAGACCGTATCTCCAGAAGGATATAGACATCTTGGAGAGAGTTCAGAGAAGGGCTACTAAAATGGTGTACGGCTTGAAGGAGAAAAGTTACCAAGAAAGGCTTAATGATCTTAACATGTACAGCTTGGAAAAAAGACGAGACAGAGGAGATATGATAGAAACATTTAAATACGTAAAGGGAATCCACAAGGTAGAGGAAGGGAGTATATTTAAAAGGAAACAAAATAGCAAAACAAGAGGACATAGTCTTAGATTAGAGGGGCAAAGGTTTAAAAGTAACATCAGGAAGCATTATTTTACTGAGCGGGTGGTGGATACATGGAACAGTCTTCCAGTAGAAGTGGTAGAGGCCAAAACAGTAATTGAATTTAAGCAAGCATGGGATAGGCATAAGGCTATCCTAAAGAAAAGATAAATCCAGGTAAAGTATCCATGTAATTGGGCAGACTAGATGGGGCGAAAGGTTCTTATCTGCCGACATTTTTCTATGTTTCTATGTTATGACAGAAAGCTTGAATTTCTAATAATGACTCGGAGGCGAGTATTTGCTTCTCTTTCCTGGTATTTATTAACAGCAGCAAGAGAAAAAAAGTGAAAAAATATAACATGAACGCCCCAAAGTAAACCCCTCCTCAGTCCATAATCCCTTGCAGTTCTCCTCAATAAAAGGCTGTATACCCGGAAGCACTTCCTCTTTCCGGCTGCGGAACAGATCAGGCAACCTGAACAAACATCAGCAGATGAAGGAAAAGAAACGAAAGCGAGAAAGGACAACCAGGCTAAGAGGAGAACAGAACCAAATCAGGAGGCTGAAAGAAAGCAGAAACACGAAAAAGGGATTAGAAAGAGTCCGGCCACTGGCAGGTCAGAAAAAACAAAGGAGCCCAAACGAAAAAGGCAGTTTTATTAAATGAGCATAAAACAACTGTTACAAAGCGCGGGACAAAGAACACCACAAAGAATATTTATTGAAAGTAATGTGAATACAAAACATTGAAACAGAAAACATAGGGAGGGTCTTGAGGAGTGAAATACTCACTGAGTCATTATTAAAATTCAAACCTTCTGTCATAGTAATAGGAAAATGTAGTAATTTCAAGGCCATGACTCAGAGGATGCTATCTGGAAGTTTAAAGGTTGTCCAAAATCAGAGTAGACCAATGTCGAATAGAATGTGTGAAGAATGGTAAGCGCCAATAACACATAGTGACCACTAGATCTTAATAAACCAAACCTAATAGAAAAAAAACAGCCGAATGTCTACCAAAACAAATTCATGTAAGTCTTCAAATATCCAACAACGTTGGGACTAAATGATACAGCATTTGGTTTTAAAAAAAAGGTCCCTACCTACTAGTGTACCCGATGTGCATTTCGCCAAGAATGGCTCGTCAGGAGTGCTACGTAAACAATCCTGATAAGCCATTCTTGGCGAAATGCGCTTATCATTTAGTCCCAACGTTATTGGTTTATTGAAGACTTATATGAATTTATTTTGGTAGACATTCGGCTGGTTTGTTTCTATTTATACCTTAGATCTGAATGATCTTAGGTTTGGTTTATTAAGATCTTTTTATATCTTTTGGTACCCTAGCCTTGGTTTTGTGGCGTGCATGCTTCTGGCAAAGTTTGCCATTTGATACCACAATAATAATTTATATAATTACTCTTCAGATTTTTGAAGTGATTTTTAATGGTTATTTAATTGCATTGACATTATAATTATCCATTATCTGCTGCCACCATAACTATGTATCCTTTTTCTTTTAAACACGCTGGGTGATTCGGGCTCTGTTATTGGGGTTGATTTCATGTCTATAGATTTGCCAATCTATTTTATGTTTATTTAATAAAAGTTATGTTTTATATTGGTCTCAGGGAGACACTTGTATTCTGATGTTCCCATCAGGATAATCGCATTCGACAATGTTTGACATGTTGCTCCCAAAAATGCCTTGGGATCATCGTCTTTTTTATACCTACATGACCACTGAACACCGCACCATGACGATCGTGCAGAAGGTCGAAACAGGACGCTTAGTGCACATTGACTTTGTCCTCATGTGAACAGAGGCATTGGCATTATACAAGCCCACCATGAGTATCGGAAATCCGGGGGACTCCACCTTCTCACTGAGGTATTGAGTGAGGACAAAGATTTAGGTAGACTACAATTCTCAGAAGTCTGAGTACAATAGATGGCCAAAGAATCATGGGATTTGTAGTTTAGTAACACAGGGTGCAAGAGTTGCAGTTTGCTGGTCTGTATGAATGGCGATGGAATGAGAATTGCTGTAGGATAAGTGGTGGGCAGGTCCTGCCTTCTGCTTCTCTGATGCCAAGCGATAAGTTATATGAAGCTCAAACAAGATTCTGCCGAACACTGAACATATAACACATATTCCAAAGGGGTAATTCGGAAAGCAGCGTTGATTGAAGTTGTAGCAACTGTGGCAAACTTTGGCGTTTCATCGAAGCTTCCCCGGCCACTGTTTGAATTTCTCTTTGAAATGTCAACATTTGTTGTGTTAGAGGGGTCTAATAACATAATATAAATGTATACGGGGTCTCTGAGGGGTCTGATAGCATAATATAAATGTCTCCGGGGGGTCTAATAACATAATATAAATGTATACGGGGTCTCCGGGGGGTCTGATAACATAATATAAATATATACGGGGTCTCCGAGGGGTCTAATAACATAATATAAATGTATACGGGGTCTCTGAGGGGTCTGATAACATAATAGAAATATATACGGGGTCTCCGAGAGGTCTGATAACATAATATAAATATATGCATTAATATGAAAAGCCCTAACCACACCTTGCTGGACTGGATTCTCTCCTCATGTCCTGATCGAATACAGGAGGCAGGCGTTCTCGCTAACAGTTTCAGTGATCACTGCCTAGTGTACTGTGTGCGCAAAATAAGGGCCATAAAATGTCCACCAAAGGTAATAATCACCAGGTCTTTCAAGAAATTTAATCTTGAATCCTTCCTAAATGATCTCAAACAGCTCCCATTGTACAGACTAAACCTAATCCCAGACCTGGACTGTGCAATTGAATACTTTCAAGCCGAGCTCCTGAAAGTCTGGAACACCCATACCCCACTGCGCAAAGTGCGAGTAAAAGGGGCCCATCTCCCCTGGGTTACAGCTGACCTCACGCATATGTACCAGCTTAGAGACTCCCTGTGGTCAAAGTTCAAGAGTACTGGATCCATGAACGATCACTGTGAATACCGAAAATGCCGGAATGAATGCACAAAAGAAACAAAAATGGCTAAAGCCCAATACTTCAATGAAAATTTAAACAATAACATATCAAACCCCAGAAATTTTTGGAAAATCATAAGTAACATACAAGCACCCCCCAGCCACTCCCAACCAGCTGCTTTAAAAGTAAACAACCAAACTGTACAACACCCCCTAGATGTAGCAAATGCTTTGAATAATTATTTTGTTGGATGTGCCACCACCCTGATTGCTAAGCTAGGAAATGACACGCAATCAGAAAGGCCGCACGCAGGTCAGGACCCACCAACAGTGCAAAGACCCCGTAACCCAGAGAAATTCCGTTTTAGGCCAGTGCCTGTCAGTGCCATCACTAAACTTCTCCGTAACCAAAAAATGAAATACCAGTCTGGACCTGATCAAATCCCAGCAATGCTGCTGAAAATCAGTGCACCAGCAATTGCAAAACCTGTCGCAACCCTGATTAATGAATCACTGGCGACTGGATACATACCCAAACTCTGGAAGACTGCAAGGGTGGTACCTATCCATAAAAGTGGAGACAATACTTTGGTATCCAACTACCGCCCAATATCACTGCTCCCTGTAATGTCAAAAATTCTGGAAAAATGTGTCTACACTCAATTACGTGATTATTATCAGTATCAGAACTATTTAACCCCAGATCAATCAGGCTTTCGTCCAAACCATTCAACTACAACTGCCCTTTTAAAAGTTTGTAATGATATCCAAGCTGGCATGGAACAAGGAAATCTAACTGGAGCCATCTTCCTTGATTTTGCCAAGGCTTTTGACACAGTAGACCATGGCATCCTATTACAAAAACTTAAGAACTCTGGTATTGGTGATAGTACGTTAACCTGGTACCAATCATATGTGTCTGATAGGTCTCAATTTGTGTCCATTTCTGACAGCACTTCCCTCCCCCTCCCAGTCACGTGTGGTGTACCCCAAGGCTCGATACTTGGCCCACTGCTATTCACAATATTCATAAACGATCTGCCCAATGTCTGCAAAGCTTCAACTGTACACATGTATGCAGACGACACTGTAATCTATACCAGCAAACCAAATCTCCCACAGCTGGAGGCTGTGCTGCGAGAACAATTCACAGGGGTAGAAAAGTGGGTCGCAAATAACAAACTTTTTCTAAATACTGACAAAACTGTTACAATGCTCTTTGGAACCGCACCCAAGCTACTCAAATTGCAAACACCCCATCTATGTGTTGGGACAAAATCAAATAGCACGCTGACCACAGTCACTTCTCTCAAATACCTAGGTATGTGGTTAGACCCAAATCTATCTTTTGGCCCCCACATCGAAAAACTCTCATCTAAACTTTACCCCAAACTAGGTGCCCTGTACAGAAACAAATCCTGCCTGAGCCCCGCGGTAAGAAAGCAGATTGTACAACAAATGCTTATGCCAGCCATTGAATACGGAGATGTAGTGTATGCAGCCGCCCCGCAAACACACCTTCAGAAACTTACTACATTGTATAACTCATTCTGTCGCTTTGTGCTACAATGTAACTACATGACCCACCATTGTGACATGTTAAAAGAACTAAACTGGCCATCACTGGACTCTAGACGCACCCTTCACCTTTCCAACCTGGTGTTTAAGAGCTTTTCTGGGAAGCTACCACTCTACCTGAATATGCTGCTTCCCCCGGCAGCTCCCTCATCCTATAACCTCAGATCCAGGACCAGCACCTTACTTGCAATACCGCAATACAAAAAGAAAGTGACTCGATCCTCATTTTCCTACAGAGCACCGCAAATATGGAATAACCTCCCAGACACCGTCAAATCTTCCCCCAGTCTAAAGTCCCTTAAGACTTCCCTATTAACATACCTCAATACGGAATGCACCTGTAAACATGTAACATAATGACTTTATTTCCTCCATATTTATTTTTGTGTTAATCTGTATATTTGGTCTTGTGTTAATATCTTGCATTGTATTACTTTGTATTTCTGTAACCACTCAATGTTCTCGAACCCAGGACATACTTGAAAACGAGAGAAATCTCAATGTATCCTTCCTGGTAAAATCCTTTTATAAATAAAAATATACGGGGTCTCTGAGGGGTCTGATAACATAAAATAAATGTATACGGGGTCTCCGAGGGGTCTGATAACATAAAATAAATGTATACGGGGTCTCCGAGGGGTCTGATAATATAAATGTATACGGGGTCTCCGAAGGGTCTAATAACATAATATAAATGTATACAGGGTTTCCGAGGGGTCTGATAACATAATATAAATGTATACGGGGTCTCCGAGGGGTCTGATAACATAATATAAATGTATACGGGGTCTCCGAGGGGTCTGATAACATAATATAAATGTATACAGGGTCTCCGAGGGGTCTGATAACATAATATAAATGTATATGGGGTCTCCGAGGGGTCTGATAACATAATATAAATGTATACGGGGTCTCCGAGGGGTCTAATAACATAATATAAATGTATACGGGGTCTCCGAGGGGTCTGATAACATAATATAAATATATACGGGGTCTCCGAGGGGTCTGATAACATAATATAAATGTATACGGGGTCTCCGAGGGGTCTGATAACATAATATAAATGTATACGGGGTCTCCGAGGGTCTGATAACATAATATAAATATATACGGGGTCTCCGAGGGGTCTGATAACATAATATAAATGTATACGGGGTCTCCGAGGGGTCTGATAACATAATATAAATATATACAGGGTTTCCGAGGGGTCTGATAACATAATATAAATATATACGGGGTCTCCGAGGGGTCTGATAACATAATATAAATGTATACGGGGTCTCCGAGGGGTCTGATAACATAATATAAATGTATACAGGGTCTCCGAGGGGTCTGATAACATAATATAAATATATACGGGGTCTCCGAGGGGTCTGATAACATAATATAAATGTATACGGGGTCTCCGAGGGGTCTGATAACATAATATAAATGTATACGGGGTCTCCGAGGGGTCTGATAACATAATATAAATGTATACGGGGTCTCCGAGGGGTCTGATAACATAATATAAATGTATACGGGGTCTCCGAGGGGTCTGATAACATAATATAAATGTATACGGGGTCTCCGAGGGGTCTGATAACATAATATAAATATATACGGGGTCTCCGAGGGGTCTGATAACATAATATAAATGTATACGGGGTCTCCGAGGGGTCTGATAACATAATATAAATGTATACGGGGTCTCCGAGGGGTCTGATAACATAATATAAATGTATACGGGGTCTCCGAGGGGTCTGATAACATAATATAAATGTATACAGGGTCTCCGAGGGTCTGATAACATAATATAAATGTATACGGGGTCTCCGAGGGGTCTGATAACATAATATAAATGTATACGGGGTCTCCGAGGGGTCTGATAACATAATATAAATGTATACGGGGTCTCCGAGGGGTCTGATAACATAATATAAATGTATACGGGGTCTCCGAGGGGTCTGATAACATAAAATAAATGTATACGGGGTCTCCGAGGGGTCTGATAACAGAATATAAATGTATACGGGGTCTCCGAGGGGTCTGATAACATAATATAAATATATACGGGGTCTCCGAGGGGTCTGATAACAGAATATAAATGTATACGGGGTCTCCGAGGGGTCTGATAACATAATATAAATGTATACGGGGTCTCCGAGGGGTCTGATAACATAATATAAATGTATACGGGGTCTCCGAGGGGTCTGATAACATAATATAAATGTATACGGGGTCTCCGAGGGGTCTGATAACATAATATAAATGTATACGGGGTCTCCGAGGGGTCTGATAACATAATATAAATGTATACGGGGTCTCCGAGGGGTCTGATAACATAAAATAAATGTATACGGGGTCTCCGAGGGGTCTGATAACATAATATAAATGTATACGGGGTCTCTGAGGGGTCTGATAACATAATATAAATGTATACGGGGTCTCTGAGGGGTCTGATAACATAATATAAATATATACGGGGTCTCCGAGGGGTCTGATAACATAATATAAATGTATACGGGGTCTCCGAGGGGTCTGAATAACATAATATAAATATATACGGGGTCTCAGAGGGGTCTGATAACATAATATAAATATATACGGGGTCTCCGGGGGGTCTGATAACATAATATAAATGTATACGGGGTCTCCGAGGTCTGATAACATAATATAAATGTATACGGGGTCTCCGAGGGGTCTGATAACATAATATAAATGTATACGGGGTCTCCGAGGGGTCTGATAACATAATATAAATGTATATACGGGGTCTCCGAGGGGTCTGATAACATAATATAAATGTATACGGGGTCTCCGAGGGGTCTGATAACATATCAGAACAGAAGTTCGTAATGCGAGAAATGCGCAGCAGAAAAGAAAAAGGAATTTTAACCCCTTCGTTGCTGGCATGTGAGTCCCGTACATGTTGTGTCACAAGAAGGTGTGCGTGTATGCGTGTGTTGGTACCCGGGTACTAGATTCAACTGACCAGTGAATGATTTCAATATGTCTTCGACAAGAGTTTTGAAACGGACAAGTGGAAGAGTTTCCATCAACGTATGTAATGTGTCTGACTCTTCAGTAAATTTGAAGGCACGGATGTCAATCGGGCGAATGGCTTCTGTTAAGCCCCTCTCCAGTATCGATCTATGGAGGAGAGTGAATAAAGTGATTCAAGCTGAACGGTTCTACCCTAAAGATGCTCCTATCTCATTCAAGTGGAAGAAGCGGGTTCAGTCTCCAATACTCAAGTCGGAAAATTCGTTCTCCAAGTATGAGGTTGATGTGGGACGCGCTAAGAGCACTAAACACCACATTCGTCTCCAGGATGAGAAGACTTGTCGAGAAGGGTCAAGAAGAGTTCCATTGGGAGGCCTAGTTGAACCACAGAATCAAAGCCCAAAACGTTCTGTCCGACCCCCTCAGAGACTCACCTACGACTCACCAGGACATAGCACTGAAGAGGCTGTTACCACAGTGCGAAGGTTGCCCGAAGTGTCTGCTATGTTAGCTGAGGTAGCCAGAAGTATGAGTAAACTTGAGGACGTATACCTAACCCATTGTATGTTTGCTGCTGAGCCTATATATATTGACTGATGTAATGTTGAAATGTAATGTATCTGTTACACCTCCTTGGAGAGACCCAAGAGTTCTAGGAGGGGGAGAGTGTAGTGCTGGTTTAATTCTGCTGCTGTAATTACTCGTTTCTGGCCACCAGGGGGAGACGAGCGCAATGTAAACCAATACTGGACACTTTTGGACTACGTTTTCCAGCATGCTTTGGGGAGAGACAGGAAGTGGGTGGGGAGAACTGAGACACATCCGCAACCTCGTGCGAAGGAGAGCCAGTGTGCGCCAAGGGGTGAACAGAGCAAGACGCACGTGAGACAAGGAGCGATTGTGACCAAGCCGGAGCGCAGGTGCTGCCTTGCGGAGCTGGAGATCAGTTTAAATTACTTGCCAGAGACCTAGAAATCCACCGGTGAGAAGTTTACACAGATACAGAGCTGCAGAAGGACCCCGAGTTAGGAGACCGCGATGATCTAATGGGAGTGCAGGCGGTGAGCTGAGCATCTCGTGGTAGAAACGGACAAGCAAGACAAGCGGATCCGGTGGCACAGAGTCCCAGTCAAGTCGAGCGGAGAGACGTCCTGGGTTGAGCAGAGCGCAGAGTATCTGGCGGATGGGTGAGAGGCCTTCCCGGCCACAGTAAAATAATAAAGCACGCTGCAGTTTGTCTAAATCTACAGGGCCCCAACGTGACTAGTTGAAGACACATTGAAATCATTCACTGGCCAGTTGAATCTAGTACCCGGGTACCAACACACGCATACACGCACACCTTCTTGGGACACAACCTGTACGGGACTCACATGCCAGCAACGAAGGGTTTAAAATTCCTTTTTCTTTTCCGCTGCGCGTTTCTCGCATTACGAACTTCTGTAAATATATATGTATACCGTGCTGCTCTATATATGCCAGATTATTTGAGATCAGTAAACTATATAACTTATAAAATCCACAACAGTGCTGGTGTATATTTATTCCCTAGTGCGGGGAGACTGACCCGAGGTTTAAATTCAGCGGCTCCTCCGGGAGTGAGCGCTACACGTTCAATAAGTGTTATAGATCGATCGATCTTTTCTATATATTCCTTAGGTAAACTCTGTTGACCTTTAACATGTTGCTTTCCCTGACAGCTTGAGTGTTACTTTGGAAGTTGTACCAGAACTTTGTGGAACTCACGTTGGGGATCGTCTTCGCCTGAAAGAACGAAGTCCTTCCGATGTTCATTGAGTTAAAGACATTGTTACGTCTCGCATCAGAAAAGAGGAGGAGCTAACGGCGGTCAGAGGATTTATGGAGTTGGGCTGTACCATTGTCTGGACTGTACCAATGCATGTTATGGTTATATATTGTTTAAATGTGTTTTTTCTCTCTAAATACTTTTGTTGTGGTATTTGAGAGATTGTTCTTTGCTGCTATCGGCTAAGTAAAGGAAAGGTAGCATAATACTCGCCTCTGTGTCTTTATTATAATTATGATTCCCCGTCATGATAATAGGGGAATCTGGGAACCCCTCTGTGGTATTGTGGAAGAGTGCAGGGTTGGACCCTGCGGTCCAATATTAAAATTATATAAATCTGGTAATATAGGTGTCAGTGTCAGTGCAGCCAATTACTGTGCCTTTGGTGGCAGCAAGTGCCTTCACACCGTAAGTAACCCCTCTGTGGTGTTGTGGAAGAGTGCAGGGTTGGACCCTGCGGCCAAATATTAAAATGATATGAATCTGGTACAGGCGTCAGTGGCAGTGCACCCAAATATTTTGCCTTTGGTGGCAGCAAGTGCCCTGATAGCTGACTGTCAGTGACTGAGAAGACACACTTTCCAGCACCAATTCCCAGATATCTGCAACAAGTGAGACCCCCCCCCCCAATAGCTGTCACTGGCAGTGAGAAGACACACTGACCGAACAATCTCCTCTCACTCATGCAGAAAAACACGTGCTGGCTGGACTGGGTTCAAGCCTTTATATAGTGTGCTGCGCGACATAGCTCTGTGAGCCCATGATTGGGAAAATTTGCCCAATCAGGACTCTGATCCGTGATTGGCATAGTCTTGCACCTGTCTTGCACCTAAACTGTGGTCAGGTGCAGGCTGTAGTCAATTACAAGCTTCAGGCCAGTGGAAAAAGTGCATTGTGGTCCATTGTGGGCGAACATGCGGAAATGTTCGTAGTTTGCGAACATCCGAACTGGCGATGTTCGAATCGAACTCCGAACACATCGAACCGAACAGCTCGTCCCTACTAAAGACTTGCACAGCACTGATCCTCAA
The DNA here is from genome assembly GCA_009667805.1 of Leptobrachium leishanense. Classification (NCBI taxonomy): domain Eukaryota; kingdom Metazoa; phylum Chordata; class Amphibia; order Anura; family Megophryidae; genus Leptobrachium; species Leptobrachium leishanense. Next base: position 34,476,475 of record CM019063.1, on the reverse strand, counting down.
CCTAATTCAAGGCAACCTAACAGGAGAAGTGAAAGAAATGGCCCGGCAGGGGGACGGAGTCCTGTACAGAGGTTGGAGCATGAGGAGAAATGGCTTCCCAGATTTTCACCCCAGAGTCCAGGACAAAATGAAAGACAAGTAAGGTGCTTTAAGTGTCAAGAACTTGGACATTTTGCACGTAACGGTCCCCAGATTGAAGAACCCATGGAGTGCAGTATGGGAACCAGGGACAGGCAAAATACGGTATTAACCTGCACCCAGCTGTCTAGAGTGACTAAGTTTAACAATTATTTAAGGGCTGTGCAGGTTGAAGGTACAGTACAAGCTATCATTGACTCTGGATGCAAGGCTATGTTGGTAAAAAGTGATTTGCTTACACCGGACATTTTATTTTTTTTAAATTAAAGTTTTTATTTTGAAATAAAGTCAGCAATACAAACAAATAAAATGGCCTCGCAGGACCAAAGCGAGTCATCTGAGAGTACAATAAAATGGCCTCGCAGGGCCAAAGCGAGTCATCTGAGAGTAAAAGAAAATGGACTCGCAGGACCAAAGCGAGTCATCTGAGAGTAAAAGAAAATGGACTCGCAGGACCAAAGCGAGTCATCTGAGAGTAAAATAAAATGGCCTCGCAGGACCAAAGCGAGTTATCTGAGAGTAAAATAAAATGGCCTCGCAGGACCAAAGCGAGTCATCTGAGAGTAAAAGAAAATGGACTCGCAGGACCAAAGCGAGTCATCTGAGAGTAAAAGAAAATGGCCTCGCAGGGCCAAAGCGAGTCATCTGAGAGTACAATAAAATGGCCTCGCAGGGCCAAAGCGAGTCATCTGAGAGTACAATAAAATGGCCTCGCAGGGCCAAAGCGAGTCATCGGAGAGTACAATAAAATGGCCTCGCAGGGCCAAAGCGAGTTATCTGAGAGTAAAATAAAATGGCCTCGCAGGGCCAAAGCGAGTCATCTGAGAGTAAAATAAAATGGCCTCGCAGGGCCAAAGCGAGTTATCTGAGAGTACAATAAAATGGCCTCGCAGGGCCAAAGCGAGTCATCTGAGAGTACAATAAAATGGCCTCGCAGGGCCAAAGCGAGTCATCTGAGAGTACAATAAAATGGCCTCGCAGGGCCAAAGCGAGTCATCTGAGAGTAAAATAAAATGGCCTCGCAGGGCCAAAGTGAGTTATCTGAGAGTAAAATAAAATGGCCTCGCAGGGCCAAAGCGAGTCATCTGAGAGTAAAATAAAATGGCCTCGCAGGGCCAAAGCGAGTCATCTGAGAGTACAATAAAATGGCCTCGCAGGGCCAAAGCGAGTCATCTGAGAGTAAAATAAAATGGACTCGCAGGACCAAAGCGAGTTTCTGAGAGTAAAAAAAATGGCCTCGCAGGACCAAAGCGAGTCATCGAGAGTACAATAAAATGGCCTCGCAGGGCCAAAGCGAGTCATCTGAGAGTAAAATAAAATGGCCTCGCAGGGCCAAAGCGAGTTATCTGAGAGTAAAATAAAATGGCCTCGCAGGACCAAAGCGATTCATCTGAGAGTAAATAAAATGGCCTCGACGGCAAAGCGAGTTATCTGAGAGTAAAAGAAAATGGCCTCGCAGGACCAAAGCGAGTCATCTGAGAGTAAAATAGTGGCCTCGCAGGGCCAAAGCGAGTCATCTGAGAGTAAAATAAAATGGCCTCGCAGGCCAAAGCGAGTCATCTGAGAGTATAAATGGCCTCGCAGGACCAGCGAGTCTAGAGAGTAAAAAATGGACTCGCAGGACCAAAGCGAGTCATCTGAGAGTACAATAAAATGGCCTCGCAGGGCCAAAGCGAGTCATCTGAGAGTAAAATAAAATGGCCTCGCAGGGCCAAAGCGAGTCATCTGAGAGTAAAATAAAATGGCCTCGCAGGGCCAAAGCGAGTTATCTGAGAGTAAAAGAAAATGGCCTCGCAGGGCCAAAGCGAGTCATCTGAGAGTACAATAACATGGCCTCGCAGGACCAAAGCGAGTCATCTGAGAGTAAAATAAAGTGGCCTCGCAGGGCCAAAGCGAGTCATCTGAGAGTAAAATAAAATGGCCTCGCAGGGCCAAAGCGAGTCATCTGAGAGTAAAATAAAATGGCCTCGCAGGACCAAAGCGAGTTATCTGAGAGTAAAAGAAAATGGCCTCGCAGGACCAAAGCGAGTCACCTGAGAGTAAAAGAAAATGGCCTCGCAGGACCAAAGCGAGTCATCTGAGAGTAAAATAAAATGGCCTCGCAGGGCCAAAGCGAGTTATCTGAGAGTAAAATAAAATGGCCTCGCAGGGCCAAAGCGAGTCATCTGAGAGTGAAATAAAATGGCCTCGCAGGACCAAAGCGAGTCATCTGAGAGTAAAAGAAAATGGCCTCGCAGGACCAAAGCGAGTTATCTGAGAGTAAAATAAAATGGCCTCGCAGGACCAAAGCGAGTTATCTGAGAGTAAAAGAAAATGGCCTCGCAGGACCAAAGCGAGTCACCTGAGAGTAAAAGAAAATGGCCTCGCAGGACCAAAGCGAGTCATCTGAGAGTAAAATAAAATGGCCTCGCAGGGCCAAAGCGAGTTATCTGAGAGTAAAATAAAATGGCCTCGCAGGGCCAAAGCGAGTCATCTGAGAGTGAAATAAAATGGCCTCGCAGGACCAAAGCGAGTCATCTGAGAGTAAAAGAAAATGGCCTCGCAGGACCAAAGCGAGTTATCTGAGAGTAAAAGAAAATGGACTCGCAGGACCAAAGCGAGTCATCTGAGAGTAAAAGAAAATGGCCTCGCAGGGCCAAAGCGAGTCATCTGAGAGTACAATAAAATGGCCTCGCAGGGCCAAAGCGAGTCATCTGAGAGTACAATAAAATGGCCTCGCAGGGCCAAAGCGAGTCATCTGAGAGTAAAATAAAATGGCCTCGCAGGGCCAAAGCGAGTCATCGGAGAGTACAATAAAATGGCCTCGCAGGGCCAAAGCGAGTCATCTGAGAGTAAAATAAAATGGCCTCGCAGGACCAAAGCGAGTCATCTGAGAGTACAATAAAATGGCCTCGCAGGACCAAAGCGAGTCATCTGAGAGTAAAATAAAATGGACTCGCAGGACCAAAGCGAGTTATCTGAGAGTAAAATAAAATGGCCTCGCAGGGCCAAAGCGAGTCATCGGAGAGTACAATAAAATGGCCTCGCAGGGCCAAAGCGAGTCATCTGAGAGTAAAATAAAATGGCCTCGCAGGACCAAAGCGATTCATCTGAGAGTAAAATAAAATGGCCTCGCAGGGCCAAAGCGAGTTATCTGAGAGAAAGAAAAATGGCCTCGCAGGGCCAAAGCGAGTCATCTGAGAGTACAATAACATGGCCTCGCAGGGCCAAAGCGAGTTATCTGAGAGTAAAATAAAATGGCCTCGCAGGCCAAAGCGATTCATCTGAGAGTAAAATAAAATGGCCTCGCAGGGCCAAAGCGAGTTATCTGAGAGTAAAAGAAAATGGCCTCGCAGGGCCAAAGCGAGTCATCTGAGAGTACAATAACATGGCCTCGCAGGGCCAAAGCGAGTTATCTGAGAGTAAAATAAAATGGCCTCGCAGGGCCAAAGCGAGTCATCTGAGAGTAAAATAAAATGGCCTCGCAGGACCAAAGCGAGTTATCTGAGAGTAAAATAAAATGGCCTCGCAGGGCCAAAGCGAGTTATCTGAGAGTAAAAGAAAATGGCCTCGCAGGGCCAAAGCGAGTCATCTGAGAGTACAATAACATGGCCTCGCAGGGCCAAAGCGAGTCATCTGAGAGTAAAATAAAATGGCCTCGCAGGACCAAAGCGAGTCATCTGAGAGTAAAATAAAATGGCCTCGCAGGGCCAAAGCGAGTTATCTGAGAGTAAAATAAAATGGCCTCGCAGGGCCAAAGCGAGTCATCTGAGAGTAAAATAAAATGGCCTCGCAGGACCAAAGCGAGTTATCTGAGAGTAAAAGAAAATGGCCTCGCAGGACCAAAGCGAGTCATCGGAGAGTAAAATAAAATGGCCTCGCAGGACCAAAGCGAGTCATCTGAGAGTAAAAGAAAATGGCCTCGCAGGACCAAAGCGAGTCATCTGAGAGTAAAATAAAATGGCCTCGCAGGACCAAAGCGAGTCACCTGAGAGTAAAAGAAAATGGCCTCGCAGGACCAAAGCGAGTTATCTGAGAGTAAAATAAAATGGCCTCGCAGGGCCAAAGCGAGTCATCTGAGAGTAAAATAAAATGGCCTCGCAGGACCAAAGCGAGTCACCTGAGAGTAAAATAAAATGGCCTCGCAGGGCCAAAGCGAGTTATCTGAGAGTACAATAAAATGGCCTCGCAGGGCCAAAGCGAGTCATCTGAGAGTAAAATAAAATGGCCTCGCAGGGCCAAAGCGAGTTATCTGAGAGTACAATAAAATGGCCTCGCAGGACCAAAGCGAGTTATCTGAGAGTAAAATAAAATGGCCTCGCAAGACCAAAGCGAGTCATCTGAGAGTAAAATAAAATGGCCTCGCAGGACCAAAGCGAGTCATCTGAGAGTAAAATAAAATGGCCTCGCAGGACCAAAGCGAGTTATCTGAGAGTAAAATAAAATGGCCTCGCAGGGCCAAAGCGAGTCATCTGAGAGTAAAATAAAATGGCCTCGCAGGGCCAAAGCGAGTTATCTGAGAGTACAATAAAATGGCCTCGCAGGACCAAAGCGAGTTATCTGAGAGTAAAATAAAATGGCCTCGCAGGGCCAAAGCGAGTCATCTGAGAGTAAAATAAAATGGCCTCGCAGGGCCAAAGCGAGTCATCTGAGAGTACAATAAAATGGCCTTGCAGGGCCAAAGCGAGTCATCTGAGAGTAAAATAAAATGGCCTCGCAGGGCCAAAGCGAGTCATCTGAGAGTAAAATAAAATGGCCTCGCAGGACCAAAGCGAGTCATCTGAGAGTAAAATAAAATGGCCTCGCAGGACCAAAGCGAGTCATCTGAGAGTAAAATAAAATGGCCTCGCAGGGCCAAAGCGAGTCATCTGAGAGTAAAATAAAATGGCCTCGCAGGGCCAAAGCGAGTCATCTGAGAGTAAAATAAAATGGCCTCGCAGGACCAAAGCGAGTCATCTGAGAGTAAAATAAAATGGCCTCGCAGGGCCAAAGCGAGTTATCTGAGAGTACAATAAAACGGCCTCGCAGGACCAAAGCGAGTTATCTGAGAGTAAAATAAAATGGCCTCGCAGGACCAAAGCGAGTCATCTGAGAGTACAATAAAATGGCCTCGCAGGGCCAAAGCGAGTTATCTGAGAGTAAAATAAAATGGCCTCGCAGGGCCAAAGCGAGTCATCTGAGAGTACAATAAAATGGCCTCGCAGGGCCAAAGCGAGTCATCTGAGAGTAAAATAAAATGGCCTCGCAGGGCCAAAGCGAGTCATCTGAGAGTAAAATAAAATGGCCTCGCAGGACCAAAGCGAGTCATCTGAGAGTAAAAGAAAATGGCCTCGCAGGACCAAAGCGAGTCATCTGAGAGTAAAAGAAAATGGCCTTGCAGGACCATAATAAGTCATGTTAAGGAGAACTTTTAAGACATCAAAAATATGAACAAGTTACCTAGAAAGCTCAGCAGGAGAATAATAAAATAAAAAAAGTCCACTGATAGCATCCGCAATAACATGCGGGTGGGGAGAGGGGCGGGAACTAAAATTAAGGGAACAGGGGGCACAAAACAAAAAGTCTCTAAAGTTTAAGGTCATCTGCGAAAAACACACTAAAGTTTAAGGTCACCTGTGAAATCTCAAAAGTCTTCCAAAAAATCTCAGCCAAGGGAAAGAGGGGAAAGGGGGAAAAGGGACAAGTGGTAGTGGCAGAGGTCAGGACTGTGCCTCCCCTGGTTTATTCCTGCTAGCCCTTAGGACCGCAGGGGGAGTAATTGGCACTTGGCCCGGGGACTCGGGGGGCTGATACTGGCACTGTCACGGATCCCTCTGATTACCAAAAGTGTGGTCCCTTTACGCAGACCGCTCTCTACCCTTCCGATCCTTGAATGGTCGGCAATACTAGACAGACAATTTACCAGACAATATATAAACAAGGGGTAACACCAGACAGAGGTATGGAATAGAGTATTGTCACAAATCTTTCTGACTACCAAGATATTGATCTCTTTATGTAGCTCCCTTTCTACTCTTCCGATCCTTGAATGGTCGGCAAAGCTATATAGACAATGAAGCAGGTAACAGATAAAGAAAGGGAAACACCAGACAGGGGTACAGACCAGATCACAAGTCCTCCCTAGGACTTTAGTAATAGCAGAGGTAATCTGATGTGTGCTTAGGGTGCCACATAGACTGACCTCGTAACCAACGTTAAGGGCAGAACCTAGCGCAGAGTAAATGCCAATGCCAGGAGTCATACACATGAGGGTTCGTTTGCCAATGCCAAGGGTCATACACAGGAGGTTCGTTTGCCAATGCCAAGGGTTATACACAGGAAGGTTCGTTTGCCAATGCCAAGGGTCATACACAGGAGGGTTTGTTTGCCAATGCCAAGGGTCATACACAGGAGGGTTTGTTTGCCAATGCCAAGGGTTATACACAGGAGGGTTCGTTTGCCAATGCCAAGGGTCATACACAGGAGGGTTCGTTTGCCAATGCCAAGGGTCATACACAGGAGGGTTCGTTTGCCAATGCCAAGGGTTATACACAGGAGGATTCGTTTGCCAATGCCAAGGGTCATACACAGGAGGTAGCCAAAATAACACAAGAGCTCTGCGGGAGGTGAATACCACGTCAGGGCACCGGTGTATTGGAGAGACTGGGTTTTAAAGCCGGCGGGTCCGCGTCATAACGCCAGGCCCCGCCCCTCGGCGTCCCACGTGAGCGCCCCCGGAAGCGTTTACATTCGGCGCCTGGCCAGCGAGCAGCGAGGAAGCTGCTGCCAGGCGCCCCATCCCCTGAGCCACCGTGACAGGCACCAAGCCTCGTCAGCGCACCCCGCTGAAACCCGTAAACGCCACACAAAAAAAATTGAATAAGGGTGTCTTCAAAGAAAGCCCTCAAAAAATGTCACAAAAGCATATTAGGACACACAACAAAGCTCAACCAGCATCTCGGAATGGGCGTAATCGGGACACAGGTAGGGCGATGCAGGCCATGCTTTTATAATAAATCTTTTTATTGGTAAGCGGTTTTCCCCTTACTGGAGAATTCATTCACAGTCCGGACTGAAGGAAGTGTTTGTCACGGTTCCCAGATCCCACCACGCAGTACTTAACACCCCACACTCCACAGAGCCCAGAAGCTACCAACAGAGTAGCCGTGAAAGATCTCTAGCTAGACAGAAAGGGTTAACAACACAGGGAGTAGTCAGCCGAGCCAGAATCAGGAATACAGAGTTCAGAATGGTCAAATGGAATAGCCGGGTCGATATCAGAGCAGTGGCGTAGTACAAGAAAATGGTCTAGGGCAACAGAAGGCAGAATAGTCAGAAACAGAGGTCAATAACGGGTTAAATCAATATAGCAGTCAGGTACAAGGAGCTCAGGTATGGATAACCACGATCTGGCAACTGCTGAGAATACACTGAGGGTTTTTAAAGACCTTCACCAGGCCACGCCCCCCACTCAAGCCGCGCCTCATGCAACCACCTCCCTGCATGTCTCCATTTAAACCGGGCATTGGTCAGCGAGCAGCATCAGACATGCTGCCCTCAAGCACACAGGTAGGGCTGGAAGCTCCCAACGTTACAGTACCCCCCTCTCCACGGGAGGCCACCGGATGACCAACAGGACGAGCGGCAGGACGACCACCAGGGCGATCGGGGTGTGAGGCATGGAACGCCCTGACCAACCTAGAGGCAGGCATGTCAGAAGCTGGAATCCAGGACCGGTCTTCTGGACCATAACCCACCCAATCGACCAAGTACTGCAGAGCGCCCCTGCACAGCCTAGAATCCAAAACCCTCCTAACCTCATACTCAGATTCACCATCAACCTGAATAGGTGGAGGAGGAGGAACGACCCGCGTGTACCTGTTACACAACAATGGCTTCAGTAGGGAGGTGTGGAAGACGCTGTGCATGCGAAGATGTTTAGGAAGGGCAAGAGCATAAGCCACAGGATTAATACGGCGAATGATCTTATAAGGACCTATAAACTGAGGTGCCATTTTCATAGAAGGCACCCGCAACTTCACGTTCCTAGTGGACAACCAAACTCTATCCCCCACGTTATAGGAGGGAGCTTGTAACCTATGCCTGTCAGCCTTGCGTTTCTGGACAGCAACATTGCGCTCCATATTTTCTCGAAACTGTCTCCAAATCTCTTGCAGTTGAGTGAGATGGTCATCGAGAGCCGGGATGGCCTGTTCAGTAAACTGAAGCGGTAGAGCCGGAGGGAAAAAACCATAGATGGCAGAAAAAGGAGAGTGGCCACTGGTCTCGTTAACGGCGTTATTACGTGCATACTCAGCCCAGGGCAACAACTCCGACCAATTGTCTTGTTGTTGTGTGGTAAAGCAACGTATGTACTGCTCGAGACCCTGATTTGCCCTCTCTGCTGCCCCATTGGTTTGTGGATGATATGCTGAAGAGAAGGCCAATCGCACCCCCATCTCTGCACAGAAAACCCTCCAGAAACGAGAGACGAACTGGGCTCCTCTGTCAGAGACTATTTCAGACGGAACCCCATGTATTCGTACAATCTCTCTAGCAAATACAACCGCCAGTTCTTTGGCTGTAGGAAGCTTAGGTAGAGGGACAAAATGAGCCATTTTGGAGAAGCGGTCTACAACTGTCAGAACCACAGTATGACCCTTGGACTTCGGCAAGTCCACAATAAAATCCATAGATAGATGAGACCAAGGCCTCTTAGGCATGGGTAAAGGCTGCAATAGACCGACAGGCAAGGATTTACTGGTTTTGCTTCTGGCACAGACTTGACAAGCCAAAACAAACAGACGTACGTCCTGTCGCATGGTGGGCCACCAGAACTGTCTGGAGATACTGGTAAGAGTCTTAGTAAAACCAGGATGACCTGCTGGTTTAGAATCATGAAACATTATGAGTAATTCTGGTCTTTCCTTTTCAGGTACAAACAACATATCTGGAGGCTTGTCAGGTGGAGCCCCTACTTGAACTGCCTGGAGGCGTTCCAGGAAAGCGAGGAGACAGACAAGACTGTGGAAGCCACAATACGTTCAGGAGGAACTATAGGATTGTGGTCTTGTGTATTAGACTCATACGGGTCATATTGACGAGATAAGGCATCAGCCTTTACATTGCGGTCACCTGGTCTGTAAGTCAATACAAAATTAAACCGAGACAGTAGCAATGACCACCTGGCCTGTCTCGCGTTCAAACATTTAGCATTCCCGATGTACGTAAGGTTCTTATGATCAGTAATTATCAATAAAGGGTCAAGAGTACCTTCCAACAAATGTCTCCACTCTGATAGGGCAGACACAATAGCAAGCAATTCTCTGTTACCGATATCATAATTGCGTTCTGCTGGTGATAATTTTCTTGAAAAGAACCCACAAGGATGTAGAGGTTTTCCTGGAGACTCTCTTTGAGACAGGACAGCCCCAATGCCTATCTCGGAAGCATCAACCTCAAGAACAAACGGAATCCTGGGATCAGGATGCCGTAACACGGGAGCGGAAGTGAAAGCTTGTTTGAGGGCTTTGAATGCTTGTTTGGATTGAGAAGACCAGATCTGGTTCTTCAGACCTTTACGTGTCATATTAATGATAGGGGAGGCTACAGCGGAATAATTCTTGATAAATCTCCTATAATAGTTGGAAAACCCCAGAAACCTCTGTATGGCCTTGAGACCTTGAGGGAGAGGCCATTCTGAGATGGCCGTGAGTTTAGAAGGATCCATCTCAAAACCTTCTGGAGTGATAATATACCCAAGAAATTTCACAGTAGTAATGTCGAATAAACACTTCTCTAGTTTGCAATAAAGACCATTGTCCAGAAATTTTGCTAATACCTGTCTGACATGTGCATGGTGGGTTTTCAGATCGGGAGAGTAAATCAATATATCGTCTAGGTATACTATGACAAAGGTTTGTAAGAAATCTCTGAGCACATCATTAATAAAATCCTGGAATACCGCTGGAGCATTACAAAGACCGAAAGGCATGACCAAGTATTCATAATGCCCACTCCTGGTGTTAAATGCTGTTCTCCACTCATGCCCCTCTTTTATACCTTTAAGGTTGTAAGCTCCTCTTAAATCAAGTTTAGTGTATACTGCTGACCCCCTTAACCTGTCGAACAGTTCTGATATGAGAGGGATAGGGTACACGTTCTTAATGGTGATCTTGTTAAGCCCCCTATAATCGATACACGGGCGTAAATCTCCCTCTTTTTTAGACACAATAAAGAACCCAGCCCCTGCTGCAGAAGAGGAACGTCGGATAAAACCTCTCTCCAAATTCTCCTTTATGTACTCCTCCATAATTTGGTTCTCCTTTATGGAAAGAGGATATACTTTGCCTCGAGGAGGCATGGTACCAGGATGAATATCAATGGCACAATCATATGGTCTATGTGGAGGCAGTTTCTCTGCCTCTCTTTTATCAAATACAGCCCTGAGGTCGGCGTATTGGTCAGGAACCTCTGTAGACAATGGAGGAGCTGTGGGTGTGTTCAGGGCTTGACATGCTGAATGGGTATTAAACAAGTCCTAAAACAAGCAGGACTCCAAGACAGTATCCCTCCCTTAGCCCAATCAATAACAGGATTATGTTCCACCAACCAAGGGAAACCAAGTACAACAGGATTGGAAGGTGAATGGATAACTTAAAATATGATTTCTTCTTAATGCAAGAGACCAGTGGTAAGAACCACTGTAACCGTATCGTGAGTAATCCTAGGGCAGGATAACGGTCTGCCGTCTATGGCTTCGACGGCTAAGGGTGTCTCTCTTACAACCAGAGGTAGAGAAATGGAAGAAGCGTAGTTGACATCGATAAAGTTGCCAGCAGCCCCAGAATCCAAAAAAGCGGTAGTATGTGTGGTCTTGGTCTCCCAAGCCAAGGATACTGGTAACATAAGTTTAGTGTCTTTGACTGGAGACATGCACGTCACACCCAAGGCCTGTCTCCTCAGCTGCCTTAGGTGCGGTAGTTTTCCGGCTTATCATGCATCTTAGGACGAATAGGACATTGAAATCGTACATGACCCCCCAAACCACAATACAGGCACAATCCCTCACAAAAACGCCTTGTTCTCTCTTCCTCTGTAAGCCTAGTACGGCCTAGTTGCATAGGCTCTGAGGGGGGTGATAACTCTCTGGGTGGTGCCTGAAAGACAGGGGCCAACTTAGGTAACGGTCTCTTGGGCTTCTCTCTTGGAGTCCTTCTGTCCCTTATCTGATTATCCAGATCTATACAATAATCAATGAGTTCACACAATACCTCAGGTAGTTTACGTGGAGCCAATTCATGCATCAATGACTCTGATAACCCCTCCATAAAAGCCATAACCAGTGTCTCATTTGTCCAGTTCACATCAGAGATCAGGGTTTTAAATTCTATGGCATAATCAGAAACAGTCCTGTTCCCTTGACGTATGCGGAACAAGGATTTGCCAGCTACCGTGGCCTTTCTGGTAGGATTAAATGTACGTTGTAACTCGGCTATGAATTCTTTATAATCCCGTATGATAGGCTTCTCTGCCTCCCATAACGGAGTCGCCCATGTCAATGCTCTGCCAGACAGATGATTAATAATGAACCCCACTTTGGCAATGTCAGAGAAAAACATCTGTGGATTTAATTTAAAATGAATATCCACATGGACCAAAAATCCCCGGCACTCTGAGGGAGTACCGTCAAACCTCATAGGAGCGGTCATGTGTACCTGGGATGTCTGAACGACAGGGGACACAGGTATATCAAGCGGGGGTGCAACCCCAGCTGGTTCCAGGTGAGTCGTACGAGTCAGGACAGTTTGTAAGGCAATAGCAAACTGATCCATCCTATGATCCTGCTCATCCTGTCTGGATACAAAGTTAGCCAAGTGCTGTGTTAACTCTGCGGGATCCATAGCGGCCAGATCGTAATGTCACGGTTCCCAGATCCCACCACGCAGTACTTAACACCCCACACTCCACAGAGCCCAGAAGCTACCAACAGAGTAGCCGTGAAAGATCTCTAACTGTCTGGTCCTTAGAATTGGCCAGGTAAACTAGCTAGACAGAAAGGGTTAACAACACAGGGAGTAGTCAGCCGAGCCAGAATCAGGAATACAGAGTTCAGAATGGTCAAATGGAATAGCCGGGTCGATATCAGAGCAGTGGCGTAGTACAAGAAAATGGTCTAGGGCAACAGAAGGCAGAATAGTCAGAAACAAACAGAGGTCAATAACGGGTTAAATCAATATAGCAGTCAGGTACAAGGAGCTCAGGTATGGATAACCACGATCTGGCAACTGCTGAGAATACACTGAGGGTTTTTAAAGACCTTCACCAGGCCACGCCCCCCCACTCAAGCCGCGCCTCATGCAACCACTTCCCTGCCTGTCTCCATTTAAACCGGGCATTGGTCAGCGAGCAGCATCAGACATGCTGCCCTCAAGCACACAGGTAGGGCTGGAAGCTCCCAATGTTACAGGGGCAAGGGCAGACCTGGATACCTTTCCAGCAGATGATCCACTGGCTTACTGGGTGTTGAGATTGGAAAACTGGCCAGAATTCAGCCAATATGCTATGCAGCTACTAGGTTGCCCGCCTTCATCCAGAGTGCTTTCTGAAAGGACGTTCAGTGCTGCTGGAGGTTTTGTCACAGACAAAAGAGTGCGTCTGTCCACCGACTCTGTAGACCGGCTGACATTTATAAAAATGAATCAGTCCTGGATCAGCAGTTATCAATCTCCTGATGCTGACGTAACGGAATAGATTGGGGATGTCTTCTGCATGCACAAAACCTCCAGCACTGAACTCTTCCACAATACCACAAAAGGGTTACGGTGTGAATGCACTTGCTGCCATGAAAGGCACAATATTTGGCTGCACTGACGCCTGTGCCAGATTTATATCATTTTAATTTTTTGAAAAAAAAGAGTCCAACCCTGCACTCTTCCACAATACCACAAAAGGGTTACATTGTGAATGCACTTGCTGCCATGAAAGGCGCAATATTTGGCTGCAATGACGCCTGTGCCAGATTTATATCATTTTAATTATTTGAACCGCAGGGTCCAACCCTGCACTCTTCCACAATACAACAGAGGGGTTACTGTATGATAGTACTTGCTGGCAGTCTGGCACCAAAAGCACAATATCTGGGTGCACTGACTCCTTTACCAGATTCATATCTTTTTAATATAGGACCACATGGTCCACCCTTGCATTCTTCCACAATACCACAGAGGGGTTACTGTATGATGACACTTGCTGGCCTGGCACCAAAGGCAGAGTATCTGGGTGCACTGACGCCCATTACCAGATAAAAAACTTTTCAATATAGGACCACAAGGTTCACCCCTGCACTCTTCCACAATATTACAGAGGGGTTACTGTATGATGACACTTGCTGGCCTGGCAGTCTTGCACCAAAGGCAGAATATCTGGGTGCACTGACGCCTTGACCAGATGCATATCTTTTCAATATAGGACCACATGGTCCACCCTGCATTCTTATTATTATTATTCTTTATTTATAAAGCGCCAGCATATTCCGCAGCGCTGTACAATAAGCACAGTATAGACAGGGTTACAATACATTGAACAACATTTGACAAACAGTACAGGAGGAGATGAGGCCCTATTCCCGTAGGATCTCACAATCTAGGAGGGTTGGGGTTGGAAACAGGAGGAGAGGACTGTAAGGTGAGAGTGATTGATGGTTGTGTCAGTGAGTTGGGTGGTAGACTTCCCTAAATAGGAATGTTTTAAGGGAGCGTTTGAAGGAAGAGAAGTTAGGGGAAAGTCTGACAGTACGAGGGAGAGCGTTCCAGAGAGTGGGGGCTGCGCGTGAGAAATCCTGCAGTCTATCATGGGAAGAGGTGATGCGGGGAGAAGCTAGGCGCAGGTCACGGTTTGACCTTAGGGAGCGGGCTGGGGTGTATTTGGTGATTAGTGAGGACAGGTAGTGGGGCGCTGAGTTAGTGAGGGTTTTGTAGGTAAGGATAAGGATTTTGAACTTAATTCTGCAGTGGATGGGGAGCCAGTGAAGGGACTCGCAGAGGGGAGCGGCAGAGACAGAGCGGCGGGTGAGGTGAATTAGCCTGGCGGAGGCGTTCAGGATGGATTGTAAAGGGGAGAGGCGGGACAGAGGGAGGCCAGATAAGAAATTATTGCAATAGTCGAGTCGGGAGATTACCAGGGCGTGTATGAGTTGTTTTGTGGTGACAGCGGTAAGAAATGGCCGAATTCTGGAAATATTACGCAGTTGGTATCGCCAGGAGGAGGAAAGAGACTGCTCTTTCCTTCATCCCCCACATCCAGAGTCAAGTGTAACTCCAAGACAGCGAACTTGGTTTGATGGGGAGATGGTGATACCCTCCACCGTGATAGAGAAGTCAGGAGGTGGGGAGGCATTCTTCCACAATACTACAGAGGGGTTACTGTATGATGATACTTGCTGGCCTGGCAGTCTTGCACCAAAGGCAAAATATCTGGGTGCACTGACGCCTTGACCAGAATCATATCTTTTCAATATAGGACCACATGGTCCACCCCTGCATTCTTCCACAATACCACAGAGGGGTTACTGTATGATGACACTTGCTGGCCTGGCACCATAGGCACAATATCTGGGTGCACTGACGCCCATTACCAGATAAAAAACTTTTCAATATAGGACCGCAAGGTTCACCCCTGCACTCTTCCACAATACCACAGAGGGGTTACTGTATGATGATACTTGCTGGCCTGGCAGTCTTGCACCAAAGGCAGAATATCTGGGTGCACTGACGCCTTAACCAGATGCATATCTTTTTAATATAGGACCGCAAGGTTCACCCCTGCATTCTTCCACAATACCACAGAGGGGTTACTGTATGATAGTACTTGCAGGCCTGACACCAAAAGCACAATATTTGGTTGCACTGCCACTGACGCCTGTATCAGATTCATATCCTCAGAGGGGTTACGGTGTGACGGCACTGTTGGGGATGCTAAAGGACCAATTTTGAAGCGAGAAGCAAGGGGGGGTTTTTGTGAGGGTCCTGAGAACGAGCAACAGCACAATGGCCTGCTCTACGGTGGGTGCCCGCTCAGGTCTCACAAACAAGGTTTTAGCTTGCTTGTGCCATTACTGGGATGAATTTTCCATATGCAAATCAGCCTGCTCTCACCCAGAAAGGGTGGCCAGTGCTGACTGCCAAGGACGTCATCCCTGCACGAGAGATGCAGCAACCCCCGACGATCGTTTCGGCCTTCGTGGGCCTCGTCAGGAGGGTATAGCTGACACCCCTCTAGGCACATCAAGCAAGGGGTCCACGTCTGGATGACCCTTTACAATTATAGTGAGAAGCAAGGGGGGGTGTTTGTGAGGGTCCTGAGAACGAGCAACAGCACAATGGCCTGCTCTACGGTGGGTGCCCGCTCAGGTCTCACAAACAAGGTTTTAGCTTGCTTGTGCCATTACTGGGATGAATTTTCCATATGCAAATCAGCCTGCTCTCACCCAGAATTTTGAAGCACCTATTGTTACTTTCATCCAAAGCCTGCATAAGTTTCACAATAATTTAGCCAAAAAAATCAGTAAACTTTTTCTGCGTGTACGAAAATGTCTCCTCTTTTCATACAGACTGCCGCCCCAAGCAGTTGTTTATGGATAGATTAAAGGAAAAGCAATTACTGTCATTTGAAACAAATTTTTTTTGTTTTTAAGTGTTTCTATACATCCTAGAAATCCGCCACTTCACGGGCAGGTTATGGGGACCTCCTAGGCACGATATTTGAAGGAATTTTTGGTTTTTATTTTTAACCCTTATTTCATGGAAGACTCACTGTCCCTTTAAAAACGTTATTTTTTTTACTTTTTGTCCTTGTCTCCTGTCCCCCAGGGCACTACCCGGACCCCCATACACCTTTTATGGCAAATATCTAGCATATATGCCCTCTTGGAGGGCACTCTAAAAACCAAATTTTCAGCCCCATTGACTTACATGGAGTTCGAGTTCAGGTTCGGACCCGAACATACGGGAAGTTCGGGTTCGGGCCCGAACTCGAACTCCATGCAAGTCAATGGGGCTGAAAATTTGGTTTTTAGAGTGCCCTCCAAGAGGGCATATATGCCGGAAACAAAAAGGAAACAAAGTAGCAAAACAAGAGGACATAGTCTTAGATTAGAGGGGCAAAGGTTTAAAAGTAACATCAGGAAGCATTATTTTACTGAGCGGGTGGTGGATACATGGAACAGTCTTCCAGTAGAAGTGGTAGAGGCCAAAACAGTAATTGAATTTAAGCAAGCATGGGATAGGCATAAGGCTATCCTAAACAAAAGATAAATCCAGGTAAAGTATCCATGTAATTGGGCGACTAGATGGGCCGAAAGGTTCTTATCTGCCGACATTTTTCTATGTTTCTATGATCCGAACTGGGGGGGTGTTCGGCTCATCCCTATTAGTCAAGTGTTGGGAGGGGCATCTTGGGAAGGAGAAAACCAGAGAGAGTACTGGCAAGGTTTTATTGGCAAGGTATTTTTGCAGAAAGAGAGATTCTGTAAATCATGTCCAGAATGTCAGCAGAAAGCACCATGTAAAGGTTTTCATAACCCACTAACTCTGTTTCCCATTATAGAAATTCATTTTGAATGAATTGCGATGGATTTAGTAGGGCCATTACCTAAATCCGCTAGGGTTAAGCTATAAATATATACACGGTCTCAGAGGGGTCTGATAACTTTATATAAATATATACGGGGCCTCAGAGGGATCTGCTAACTTTATATAAATATATACGGGGCCTTAGAGGAGTCTGATAACTTTATAAAAATGTATACGAGGCCTCAGAGGGATCTGATAACTTTATATAAATATATACGGGGCCTTAGAGGAGTCTGATAACTTTATAAAATTGTATACGAGGCCTCAGAGGGATCTGATAACTTTATATAAATATATATGGGGCCTTAGAGGGATCTGATAACTTTATATAAATATATACGAGGCCTCAGAGGGATCTGATAACTTTATATAAATATATATGGGGTATGACGGATCCCGCTCCTCTGGGTGAGTAGATCCGCCGTCAGCGCCGAGTACACCTGGAGGTCGGTAGTGTGGTAGCGAGGTGCCGCTGGTGCTCGTAGAATACCCCGAGGTCGCAGCGCTGTAGAGAGGTCCTTGAAGCGTCCCGGTTCCCAAAGCCCTGTTATCCCTAATTACTAGCCGAGGCAGGAGTAAAGGTTCAAACAAGAGTGATTTATTTTGCATGGGGAACACAGGTGTATTTATGAGGGAAAACGGCATTGTTCTCCCCTGGCCCGCCCTCAGCCCTCCCGGGGTGATTTCTGCCACTGCCCCCAGCCATTGCCCAATTTCTCTTTGTTAACCTGGGGCCCCCCTGCTGTGAGCAGCCCTTATCTTGGGGCTCGGCGCCAGCTCGTCTGGTGAACTTTCCGTGGCTCTGAATGAGCGGGGAACAGGGGAACAACAGGGAAAATCACATTGAGGGTACTTATAAAAATATGGGCTAATGAACTTTTATAACACACAAATAAATAAACACTTGAACTTCTGTACTGCGCTACAGCGTAGTGGCAGCCGTCCCGTCACACGGGGCTTCAGAGGGGTCTGATAACTTTATATAAATATATACGGGGCCTTAGAGGGGTCTGATAACTTTATATAAATATATATGGGGCCTCAGAGGGGTCTCATAACTTTAAATATATACGAGGCCTCAGAGGGATCGAATAACTTTATATAAATATATACGAGGCCTCAGAGGGGTATGATAACTTTATATAAATATATATATGGGGCCTTAGAGGGGTCTGATAACTTTATATAAATATATACGGGGCCTCAGAGGAGTCTGATAACTTTATATAAATATATACGGGGCCTCAGAGGAGTCTGATAACTTTATATAAATATATATACGGGGCCTTAGAGGGGTCTGATAACTTTATATAATTATATATACGGGGCCTTAGAGGGGTCTGATAACTTTATATAAATATATACGGGGCCCCAGAGGGGTCTGATAACTTTTTTTTTTAATAACAAAAATGTTTATTGATGCATAAGCAATACAGGGGAAGGGCATCTGTACATAAAGAAATGTACGAACAGTAAAAAGTCAAGTACAGAGAACTGTCATTGGTAATATACACAAGCCATTTCCCTGAGTACATATATGAAATGAACGATATTAGAAATGTATAGCAGCCTAATAGAGCATGACATTGCAATAAACGAGAAATAGCAAACCCTAACAATAGATCCGGCAATCAATACTTAAAGGGTAGGGTGAGAAATCGCTACGGTAACGGTAATATGAAAGGCCTGGTTAACCTCAATATCAGATGGATTAACAAATAATCAAGGCCAGGGAACTATCACTCCACAGGGCTGACAGGAGACAGACAGGTGGACGTTAGGAAATGTGCAGAGGTCCATGAGTGGTGTGGGAATGCCAGAGGGAGAACGCCTAGCACTTGGCGGGCGGGATTTAAGAACAAAATCAGACCACCAGTACCAGGTATCATATTTATTCTCGAGTGAATAGTGCAGCTCTTCCATTTCCCTCACTCTATTAACCTGATCTTTCCACTCAAATACCGTGCGAGGAGATCTTCTTTTCCAGTATTTCGGTATCAGTGCCTTCGCAGCATTAAACAAGTGCAAGGCCAGAGATTTAATATAGCAAGGCGTAGCCACCGGCACCATACGGAGTAAGGCCAGTTGAGGGGAATGGAGGAAGTCCAAGGAGGTGATGCCTTTAATATATGACAAAACGGCCTCCCAACAGGTTTGTATCAGGGAGCTGTATGTATGTAAATTTCAGTGGGGGAGAGCAGTCTTGGTCAGGAAGTAGTGTTGTTAAAGGGGACAGGGAGCCGTCAGTTGTACATTCTCGGATTGATAAGTAAGGGCCATCAAAATCTAATCCCAAAAAGGGGGAATTTCCGTTGACCCTGAAATGTGCAGTAGGTTCGTCGTATAGAGCTGAAACCCACGATAACCACCGAGGGCCCAGCCCAATGCCTGTCAGGACTGCTTTCATAAACGACCAGTCCACTCGATCAAAAGGCTTTTCGGCATCAATCGAGAGGAACAGCATTGGGGTAGAGGTGTGTTTCGAGATGTGAATCAAATTAAGGGCCCGGAACACGTTATCCTGGGCTCCGCAGAGAGGTACAAATCCGACTTGGTCAGGGTGTATGAGAGATGGGAGTAAAGGTGTCAGTCTGGAGGCCAAAATCTTAGCCATTAATTTGACATCATTATTGATGCATGAAATGGGCCTATAATTTTGGCAGTAGAGAGGATCTTTCCCCGGTTTAGGGAGATTGTGGCTTGTAAAGCGGCAGGAGGGAGGCAAACCTTATCGTCCAGGTCGTTCATGGAACGAACCAAGTAAGGACCCAGAACGGGGAAGATAGGTTTTATAATACGCAGTTGAAAAGCCATCTGGGCCGGGGCTTTTACCAGACAGTGTGGCCTTCACCGCTGCTACCGATTCCTCTATAGATATAGGGGCCTCCAGAATGTCAGCCTTATGTGAGGGTATCTGTGAATGCAGGGCTTTAGAAAGATAGGAAGCAATCTGTGCCGGCTCGGGTGGGGAGTCCCTCAAGTCATAGAGTGATTGATAATATTTAGAGAATTCACATAGTAGGTCTTTAGTTAGCTGGACGGTGCGACCCTCTGTTGTCTGCAACCTAGGTATATAAGTGGACTGGTATTTACGGCAGAAAGGCTCTGGCTAGTAGTGTACGGCACCTGTTCCCTTGAGTATAAAATGTATGTCGGGTAAGGAGAAGGGAGCGGCTTGCGGTCTGATGTAGTAGCGTAATGGCTATCTGACCGGGTATTTAGGTGATGACTCGACAAAAGAAATGCCAGACGGAGGCCTTGATTTTTGAAAGGAAAAAAGGTTTTATTCGGTACCGGACGAGAGCTGCAAGTCTTGCTCACAAATCAAAGCTCAAGTCCCGAGCCAACAGAGAAACAAAGAATTTATACATGGCTTGTAAAAATGCACACCTTATTCCCCTCCCCAGGTTACCCTCCCACTTAGCATATCAACCTTCATTATACCTATTGGACTTTATTCATCATTTTGCAAGTCAGCAAGGTTCACTTCAAAGAAACGACCCTTGAGCCCACTCTGAATTCTCTGTCTAGTCAATATGGTTATAAAAAGGAATCCTTCTTCCAAAACAAATATGGCAAGCTATGGGATTTACGCATTCCTTCTGCTGTCTCGATATATTAAGCAACTTTTATGGCTTAGAGTTAGAGACCTGGGGGGGAGAAGAGATAATTCTTCAGTCAGCAGAAATCAGGTTTATTAGAGGCTACACTTAGCTGTTAGAGCAGGCAAACTTAGTTGACTCTAGTGAGCACAAAGGGACTGCAGACTTTTAAAACACAAAATGGAGTTGGTAGCATACCTTGAGCGAACACCAAAATGGCGGATTAGCTGTGTTAGTATATTTCTAAATTAAATCCCAAGAGGTGCTATCTCATTCCCTCCTCTTGGCGGAGAGTCTACAATGACCTCTCCCAGCCAACTAACTAAATCATTAAGGATTTTTAATCAGTAGGGGTTACTTGGCTCATTGGATGGTAATTTGAAGTGTCCCCCAGGGGCCTATCTTCTGGCTTCAGGAATTTACGGCAGATTGGCCACAGACACATGGCTAACTTGTAGCTTAGTGCACAGATAAGAAGAATTAGTATACCAATGAGGATCAGGGACCCTACCCTGGAAATAGCATTTAGGATTGAGCCACACCATGACCCAAATGTACCCCAGATGGGACACTTTCTCTTGGTGCTTGAGAATTACATCAAAATATTCAGGTACATCATCAGTAGCTGTGCGGAGATAAGTACAACATTCATATTGTATCGTCATTTCACATATTCCATTTAATACAGCCTGAATCTGTTCAATAGCTATTTTCTGATATAACTCTAATTTACGAATTTCTCGGAGCTCCGCATTCAACAGTTGGATGTCAGCAATAGCAATATTCACAATTTCATCCTTTAGTACAACATATTAAGTCTTCTCATCATTTCAATGCCGCATCCTGTGAAGGAAGGAAACCAAGACCAGGCCATATCACCTTTGGAAAACAGTTCTCGTTTAGCAAAATTTAAGGAATAACGTGGTTGTGGTGTCCCTTGGTCCAGGGTATCACCTTTTGATCCGTTGGAGGGGGACTACCCAGGCCAGGTAACACCACGTCTTTATATCAGTATTTATCCACATGTGACATAAGTGTCCGCAACAAACCATTACTTGGAGACTATTTCCCAATGCCCCTGGATCAGATACATCTAGTGTTGCATTAAACAAGGATTCTTTACACATTGAACTAGGTGGGGCCTGATTTTTTTTTAGTTTAAAACACCATAAAGGGAAGTAAGCCCAATTATTGATCTGAATAGTGTTGTTTGTTTTTGGCATAATTAAGCTCTTAGTCAGTTTAAGAACACTAGGGACCACTACACCTTTATTCACAGGGAAGTCAGACAAGTTAAGGGGTACCGCTAAGGTGGGAATAACTGATGACCCTTGGTTCAATTTGTTACACACCCAACAGGATTCATATCCTGACTTCTTTGCATACGCAAATTTAATAAGCAGTTTATCCTCTGGTCTTGTCAAGTCTCGTTTCCAGCGATCCTGTGCCGGTAGGACAGTCATGTCAAATTCCGGTGTCAACACAATAGGGGCTGACATCACTCCCTTAGGGAGCTGGATTGGAAAAAAAAATATAGTCCAGCAACAATTGTCAGTAAGGTCAAAAATAAAACAATAATCCCAATACATATAAGGATCCTTTGGTACTGTTCAAATGGTCCTTTTTTTTTTTTAACCCTCTTAAAAATAGTATCTGGAAGCAGAGGCTCATGGGCCTCCTGGGGTACCTCTGGAGCTTCCATCGATTGGGAATGTGGTAAACTTAACGGTCTTTCAATAACAACAGGCACAAAGACTGGAGTTTGGAGAACCGGTGGTCAACTAGACTTGGATCTCCCTCATTCCTCTCCGGTCTGTGCAGCTGCTTGGGTACGGTGGAAACGTAGCTTCAGTGGGTCAGATTCACTGGCTATCACTTTCCATGCCTGGTCCGTAACCTCTGCAGCAGGTTTCAATCGTGAGTGGTGTATCCATGGCACCACTTTGGCCACTTTCACTACTGTGGGAGTTGATAACAAGACAACATAAAAACCTCTCCATTTAGCCCCTAACGGGTCTACCTTCCATTCCTTAACCCATACTGAGTCCCCAGGACAGTATCTGTGTAAAGGTAAGTATAGGAAATGTGGTATGTGTTCACTAACCCATGTATACATGCTCTGCATCGTCTGATCTAACCTGATCACTTGCTGGCGTAGGTCAGTTTCTCCAATACCCGGGATCCCCCCTCAACCTAGTTATCAAAGGGGTGGGATAACCAAACATCATCTCGTATGGGCTCAATTTTAGGAATGAGGTAGGGCTGCTTCTCACATGCAGTAGAACAATTGGCAACACATCCAGCCATTTCAGTGATGTTTCTTGGCATATTTTAGCCATCAATGTCTTTGGATTTCTATTCATTCTTTCCTCTTTTCCAGAGCTTTGAAATCTGTATGCAGTGTGCAGTTTCCAGGTGATTCTTAACAATCGGGCGAGCTGCTGAAAACAACTTTGTATGAAGGCTGGGCCATTGTCTGATCCGATTTCAAGAGGCAGTCCATACCTTGGGATAATTTTCTCTCGAGGCACCTTACTACCTCTGCAGTCTTTTCTGTTCGAGTTGGGTAGGCTTCAACCCATCCCATTAGTGTGCATACTAGCACCAGTAGATATTTATATCCTTTGCATGGTGGGAGAACAGTAAAGTCAATTTGTAGGGAGGACATTGGAGATAATCCAACTGATAATACTCCTGGTGGTTGTACTATCCCTTGCCTTGGGTTGTTCTTAGCACAAGTGACACATTGTTGGGCAATTACTCTGCAGACGGAGGTGAGTCCAGGAACGTAGAAGTGCGGTTCTAGTTGTTGCTCCATGGCGGTCTTTCCTCCATGTGTTCTGGAATGCAGGGCCCGGACAATTTCAGGTGCCAGGGTGACTGGTAAGACAATTCTTTCACTCTCCAACTGGTACCATCAGTCTTCTCTGTATTCTCCTGGCTCTTCGGAGAGCCACTTCTTCTCCTTTTCAGAGTAGGCCGGAGTCCAGTAAGTAATGGGTGTTGGTAGGTATCACCACTGAGAGAAGTCTTTTGACATACTTGGGTATTCTGTGCTTCAGAGCATATTCAGACAGTGCATCTCTTTCATGTTCATTCTTTACAGTCGGCAGGAAATACTTTAAAGCACTTTCTTTCATATTTTGCAGCTTGTCTTCAACCAGTATCTCTTTCAGGAAGAACTTCACCAGCGGAGCTTGGTATTGTGCAGCTCCCAGCTCTCCCATGCTTCTCACAATTCGGGTAATTCTCAGGTTATTGTGGGTGTTGGTATTCAAATTGGAGAAGCGTGTCGAAAAATTTGAGTCTCGTATCACTTCTATCTCCTCTTCCCCCACTAATTTTACGCCGAAGAAATTCAGCATCAGTTTATAGGCTCTCTGTAGCCTATGTTGGATTTCAGCGGTGTTCTTCATAATTTAAATTTTAGAAGTAGTCAGAGGCTTTGCATGTGCATTCTGGCCTTGTTCAAGCAGGGGAAACAACCATTGGTTATTGCTGTGGTGCTTCTCTAGAAGTTCATATTCATTGTACCAGTGGCAAAGCACATCTTCAATAAATTCTCCATGAGGTGCAAATCTTCTCTTATTCATATAGAAGTCAACGTTAGGCATATCTTGAAGCGCAGTATTTAGACAGAGCAGAGTTTCGACTTTCATTTGCGGTGATATGGGTTTACATACCGGAATCTTGATAGGTGAGTCAACTTGAACCAGTCCTCTCTGGGGAACCGAAGTTTCTGTTCGGTGTTCCGGATTTCCATTCCGGAAGCTTTTCAAGTGATTCTCCTGTTGGGGTCGAGTTCTCTTGGCATTTGTTTCTTTCCAATCACAGCCACGCTCAAGGGCTTGTGTCTGTCTTGCTGCTTCCTTCGCCACTTGATCTGCTTTATGGTTTCCTCTGGGAACTTCTTCTTTGCCTTTCTGGTGTCCTCGACAATGTATGTCACCAACTGCGAACGGTTTCCATACCACTTCCAGTAGATTCAATATTTCAAGGGCATATTTAACTTGTTTGCCTGCAGATGTTAGGAGGCCACGTTCTTTGTAGAGTGCTCCGTGAGCCTGAATTGTCATGAAGGCATACTTGGAATCGGTGTATATGTTCACTCTTTTGTTTTCAGATAGTTCTAGACCTTTGGTAAGGGCAATAATTTCAGCCAGTTGAGCAGAAGTGCCATTGGGCAGTGGTTTAGCTTAAATTGTTTCGTCAAGAGTGACTACTGCGTACCCAGCAATTCTCTTTCCATTTTCTACAAAACTGCTTCCATCAGTGAACAGTTGCAAGTCGTATTTGTCTAGGGGTATGTCTTTGAGGTCAGGTCTGCTGCTATATACTTCATCCATTACTTGGAGGCATTCATGTTCATGGTCTTCTGAAGCATCTGGAAGCAATGTAGCAGGATTCAGTGTGGAGATTAGTTCCAAGTGAACTCTTGGGTTTTCACACAGCATGGCTTGGTACTTGGTCATTCTTGCATTGCTGAACCAGTAATTGCCGTTTTGGTCTAGAAGAGTCTGGACTGCATGAGGGACTTTCACAAAGAGTTCTTGGCCTATTGTGAGCTTGTCTGCTTCTGCAACCAGGAGGGCAGTGGTTTCAAGCAACAAAGTCTTTAATTGGGTGACAGCCTCAGTTTGTTCTTCACCTCAAATGAATAGGTCAGGCTCTGCACCTTTGGTGGCTTGGTACAGAGGCTCGGCAATGATGGCAGAGTTGGGGATCCACAGGCGACAGAAGCCTGCAGCTCCCAAGAATTCTCTTACTTGGCAACGGGTCTGTGGTTGAGGGACACGGCAGACTGATTCTTTGCGTTCTGGATTGCACGCTTGGTACCTGTAAGTTGAAAGCCTAGGTATTTCACACTGCGTTGGCAGATTTAGGCCTTTCTTTTAGAAACTTTGTAGCCTGCCTTGCATACAATACTTAACAGTTCTGTTTGTGGCATTGAAACAATCTTCTTCAGTTGGTGAGGTAAGCAGGAGATCATCAACATACTGCAATAGGGTAGCTTTGTCTGGCTTTTCGTGGGATGTGGTACTGGCGCAGCGCCACGGGCTATTACTTTTTTTGTTCATCTTACTTTCAATAATACACATTTTTTTAACACGTTTCTCTTTTCTCATCATAAGCAACTTCTTTGTGCATTCCCCATTTTACTTGTCTTTTACTTTCTTATTATCACTTTCTTATCTTTTCTATTTACTTTACAATTTCTCCAAACTGATCTAACGCCTGCAGTATTTTCCTCTATATCTGCTGTATCTCTCAGATTCCTCTCCTAGAACCTTCCCTCCCACCTTTTCTCCTCTATCAGTGTTACTTGTTTGCATAAGGGGGGGGGGTTGGGCTTCAAAGTGGCAACAACTTTTTTTTTTAAATCAGCAGAGTCTCTTACAATAGACACAAATGCAATTGAGATAAAATAGCACTGTTTTACATAAAATGTCAACAAACTCTCGCAGCCTATAACACACAACACATTCACTTACTGGAGCAAAAATACTGGTACATAAATCATACTAGATCTTTAAATCAAGCATTTATAACATACCAGAACAAGTGGCAATTCTGCCGTAGACATATACACTTAATGAACGACTGTAGCACAGTACGCCACACACTTACAAAAAAACCCATGTTTAGCACACACAATCAAATCACATTTTGTCTTAGTTTGAACAGACTTCAAACATTCCTCAGTCAAAAACAGGTTTTTTTTGTTTCTCTTGCTAATTGCAGGTCTCTTCCTAATTTTAGCCTTTTTACTCAATGCTCTCTGAAATGTGTTCATTAGAATTCATCCGGTCTTACAATTTTACATTCATTTAAACTATGCATTTTAGGGGCACACCCGAAAAACACAAAACACCGGCTGCACTCGCAGACTGTACACACCATAGTACATATACACACACACAACAGAGGTTTCATACATAGATCATTTTCATTGCAATGCATACAAAACCAAAGAGCATATAAACCCACTATACACATATATAGCACTTATACAGACTGGGCAGCACATATACATTGCGCCATAAACGCAAACAGCACATATATACACTTACTGCACAGAGCACATATACACACACAACTCTAAATCCATATTCATAACATTTATACACATTTGCTATGTAAATAGCACATACCCACACTGGCTGCAGCCATATATAAGACTACTCAGAACACACTCATAGTGTATTCGTTCAATGCAGCAAATAATAGCTTCTGTATACATACTGCAAAAGCATATTTACAGGAAACATACACAGAGCATTTTTTTTTTTTTTTAAGCAAACAATACATACAGTGGCAAGAAAAAGTATGTGAACCCTTTGGGATTACGTGGAGTTTTGCATGAATTGGTCATAAAATGTGCTCTGATCTTCATCTAAGTCACAACAATTTGAAAAACACAGTCTGCTTAAAATAATACAACACAAACATTATATGTTTTCGTGTTTTTATTGAACAGAACATGTAAATATTCACAGTGCAGGGTGGAAAAAGTATGTGAACCTTTGGACTTAACTGGTTGAGCCTCGTTTGGCAGCAATAACCTCAACCAAACGTTTCCTGTAGTTGCAGATCAGACCTGCACAATGATCTGGAGTAATTTTGGACCACTCCTCTTCTCAAAACTGTTTCAGTGTAGCAATATTCTTGGGATGTCTGGTGTGAATCGCTCTCTTAAGGTCATGCCACAGCATTTCAATCGGGCTGAGGTCAGAACTCTGACTGGGCCACTCCAGAAGGCGTATTTTGTTTTGTTGAAGCAATTCTTTTGTTGAATTACTTGTATGCTTTGGGTCATTGTCCTGTTGCATCACCCATCCTCTGCGGAGCTTCAGTTGGCGTACAGATGGTCTTGCGTTTTCCTGCAAAATGTCTTGATAAACTCTAGAATTCATTTTTCCATCAATGACAACAATCCCTCCAGGCTATGAGGCAGCAAAGCAGCCCCAAACCATGATGATCCCTCCGCCATGTTTTACAGTAGGGATGAGGTTTTGATGTTGGTGTGCTGTGCCTTTTTTTCTCTACACATAGTGTTGTGTGTTTTTTCCAAACAACTCAATTTTGGTTTCATCTGTCCACAGAATATTTTGCCTATAGTGCTGTGGAACATCCAGGTGCTCTTTTGCAAACTTCAAACATGCTGAAATATTCTTTTTGGACAGCAATGGCTTCCTCCGTGGTGTCCTCCCATGTCCTCCATTCTTGTTTAATGTTTTCCTTATTGTAGATGTGTCAACAAAAATGTTAGCATGTGCCAGAGATTTCTGTAAGTCTTTAGCTGACACTCTAGGATTCTTCTTTACCTCATTAAGCATTCTACGCTGTGCTCTTGCAGTCATCTTTACAGGACGACCACGCCTAGGGAGAGTAGCAACAGTGCTGAACTTTCTCCATTTGTAGACAGTCTGTCTTACCGTGGACACATGAACATCAAGGCTTTTGGAGATACTTTTGTAACCCTTTCCAGCTTCATGCAAGTCAACATTTCTTGATCGTAGGTCTTCTGAGAGCTCTTTTCTGCGAGGCAAGGTTCATATCAGGCAGTGCTTCTTGGAACCAGTAACCCCAAAACTGGTGTGTGTTTTTAAAGGGCAGGACAGCTTTCAGCAACACATCCAATAATATCACACTGATTGGACTAAAGGTTGGCTCACTCCTGTCTCCAATTAGCTCTTGGAGAAGTCATTAGGCTAGGGGTTCACATACTTTTTCCACCCTGCACTGTGAATGTTTACATGTTCTGTTCAATAAACACATGAAAACATATAATGTTTGTGTTGTATTATTTTAAGCAGACTGTGTTTTTCAAATTGTTGTGATTTAGATGAAGATCAGAGCACATTTTATGACCAATTCATGCAAAACTCCACGTAATCCCAAAGGGTTCACTTACTTTTTCTTGCCACTGTATATATATATAGAGCACATACAATACCTCCATATATCATAAAAACATAGAAAATGTTGGCAGATAAGAACCTTTCGGCCCATCTAGTCTGCCCAATTACATGGATACTTTACCTGGATTTATCTTTTGTTTAGGATAGCCTTATGCCTATCCCATGCCTGGTTAAATTCAATCACTGTTTTGGCCTCTACCACTTCTACTGGAAGGCTGTTCCATGTATTCACCACCCTCTCAGTAAAATAATGCTTCCTGATGTTACTTTTAAACCTTTACCCCTCTAATCTAAGACTATGTCCCCTTGTTTTGCTACTTTGTTTCCTTTTAAATATACTCCCTTCCTCTACCTTGTGGATTCCCTTTACGTATTATTATTATTATTATTATTCTTTATTTATAAAGCGCCAGCATATTCCGCAGCGCTGTACAATAAGCACAGTATAGACAGGGTTACAATACATTGAACAACATTTGACAAACAGTACAAGAGGAGATGAGGGCCCTATTCCCGTAGGAACTCACAATCTGGGAGGGTTGGGGTTGGAAACAGGAGGAGAGGACTGTAAGGTTAGAGTGATTGATGATTGCGTCAGTGAGTTGGGTGGTAGGCTTCCTAAATAGGAACGTTTTAAGGGAGCGTTTGAAGGAAGAGAAGTTAGGGGAAAGTCTGACAGTACGAGGGAGAGCGTTCCAGAGAGTGGGGGCTGCGCGTGAGAAATCCTGCAGTCTATCATGGGAAGAGGTGATGCGGTGAGAAGCTAGGCGCAGGTCACTGTTTGACCTTAGGGAGCGGGCTGGGGTGTATTTGGTGATTAGTGAGGACAGGTAGTGGGGAGCTGAGTTAGTGAGGGTTTTGTAGGTAAGGATAAGGATTTTGAACTTAATTCTGCAGTGGATGGGGAGCCAGTGAAGGGACTCGCAGAGGGGAGCGGCAGAGACAGAGCGGCGGGTGAGGTGAATTAGTCTGGCGGAGGCGTTCAGGATGGATTGTAGGGGGGAGAGGCGGGACAGAGGGAGGCCAGATAAGAGATTATTGCAATAGTCGAGTCGGGAGATTACCAGGGCGTGTATGAGTTTTTTGTGGCGACAGCGGTAAGAAATGGCCGAATTCTGGAAATATTACGCAGTTGGTATCGGCAGGAGGAGGAAAGAGACTTGATGTGGGGGATGAAGGAAAGAGCAGAGTCAAGTGTAACTCCAAGACAGCGAACTTGGTTTGATGGGGAATGGTGATACCCTCCACCGTGATAGAGAAGTCAGGAGGTGGGGAGGCATTGGAGGGAGGAATAAGTAGGAGTTCAGTCTTCGACATGTTGATCTTTAGGTGGTGGGAGGCCA
This sequence comes from Leptobrachium leishanense, assembly GCA_009667805.1. Taxonomy (NCBI): domain Eukaryota; kingdom Metazoa; phylum Chordata; class Amphibia; order Anura; family Megophryidae; genus Leptobrachium; species Leptobrachium leishanense. Next base: position 34,446,881 of record CM019063.1, on the reverse strand, counting down.
TCCAGGAGGAGATGCCAGATAAACAGTCACTGACTTTTGAAAGGACAGGGGGAGAGAGATCAGGGGTAGAGAGGTAGATCTGAGTGTCATCAGCGTAGAGGTGGTAATTGAAGCCAAAGCTGTTGATGATTTTGCCCAGGGAGGAGGTGTAGATGGAAAAGAGCAGAGGACCAAGGACAGAGCCTTGAGGTACACCAACAGATAGAGGCAATGAGGAGGAGGAGTTACCAGCAAAGGACACACAGAAGGACCTGTTGGATAAATAGGATTCGACCCAAGCGAGTGCAGTGTCACCGAGACCCAGAGAGTTGAGGGTCTGTAGAAGGAGGGGGTGGTCAACAGTGTCAAAAGCAGCCGAGAGGTCAAGCAGGATGAGAATAGAATAGTGGCCGTGTTTTTTAGCAGTTAGGAGGTCGTTGGTGACTTTGGTGAGGGCAGTTTCAGTTGAGTGTAGGGGACGGAAGCCAGATTGCAGGGGGTCAAGTAGGGAATTGGAGGACAGGAAGAGGGAGAGGCGGTTGAAGACTAGTTTTTCTAAGAGCTTTGATGTGAAGGGAAGCAGGGATACAGGGCGGTAGTTGGATGGAGAGTTGGGATCTAGGGATGGTTTCTTTAGTAAAGGGGTAACTAGCGCGTTTTTGAAGGCGGATGGAAAGGAGCCAGTGGAGAGAGAGAGGTTGAAGATGTGTGTGAGAGCAGGGGTGAGGGAGGAGGAGAGGGGAGGAATTAGATGCGAGGGAATGGGGTCGAGCGGGCATGTGGTGAGATGTGAGGAGGACAATAAGGAATTGACTTCCTCCTCAGTGGCTGGGAGGAAGCGGCAGAGGGTGGCAGATGGGACCTGTGGGAGTGGAGGTGGCAGATAACTATCTTGTGTTGGGATGTTGCGTCTGATATTTAGAGTTTTACTGAGGAAGTAGTCTGCCAGGTCTTGAGCGCTGAAGGCAGCTGTGGGGGGAGGTGCAGGTGGGTAGAGGAGGGTGTTGAAGGTGGACCAGAGCCGTTTAGGGTTGGAGGACAGCGTAGATATAAGAGATGAGAAGAAGGATTGTTTGGCCAAGTGGAGGGCAGAGGTGTATGACCGGAGAATAAACTTGAAGTGAACAAAATCAGCTTCAGAGCGGGATTTCCTCCAGGCACGCTCTGCAGTGCGGGAGCATCTTTGCAGGTAGCGTGTCTGGAGGGTGTGCCAGGGCTGAAGCTGGCGGCGTGGGGCCTTACAGAGTCGAAGAGGAGGAAGAGTGTCTAGAGCAGAGATAAGAGTAGTGTTGTAGTGATTAGTGGCAGCATCAGGGCAGGTGAAGGATGAGGTATGAGGGAGGTGGTGAAGTAGGTTGGAGAATTGATGGGGGTCCACAGCATGTAGATTTCTGCGAGTGTGTGTGCGGGGTGGGGGAGCAGGGTGTTTAGGAAGTCCAGATAGGTTGAAAGAGAGAAGGTGGTGGTCAGAGATGGGGAAAGGGCGACAGTTGAACTCAGAAATGGAGCAGAGGTTGGAGAAGACAAGGTCAATAGCGTGACCATCGCGGTGGGTAGGGAGGAGGGAGGATTGTGTGAGTCCAAGGGAGGATGTGAGTGAAAGAAGTTTGGAGACAGCAGGGGCGGAAGGATCGTCAATGGGAATGTTGAAGTCGCCGAGAATTAGGCATGGAAGATTAGAAGACAGGAAGTGAGAAAGCCAGGTAGCAAAGTGGTCAAAGAACTGGGAGGTTGGTCCAGGTGGGCGGTAGATGACTGCCACCCTGAGAGCCAGAGGAGAGAACAGGCGGATGCAGTGTGTCTCGAAGGAGGAGAAGGAGAGGGATGGAGGGAGATGCTGGTAGGTGCAGGAGGGAGAGAGCAGGATTCCGACCCCGCATTTAAACGTATTTAAATGTTTCTATCATATCTCCTCTGTCTCGTCTTTTTTCCAAGCTGTACATGTTAAGATCATTAAGCCTTTCCTGGTAACTTTTCTCCTTCAAGCCGTACACCATTCTAGTAGCCCTTCTCTGAACTCTCTCTAAGGTGTCTATATTCTTCTGGAGATACGGTCTCCAGTTCTGCACACAGTACTCCAAGTGAGGTCTCACCAGTGCTCTGTACAGTGGCATGAGCACTTCCCTTTTCCTACTGCTAATACCTCTCCCTACGCAACCAAGCATTCTGCCAGCATTTCCTGCTGCTCTATTACATTGACTACTCCATATATCCATACAGGGTATTGATCCGGATGCCTTGGGCGTCCAGTGACCACTGAATGAACCTTTTGGATCTCTTCAGGCTCCATTGATCCTTCCTGCGGCCATGAAGGAGAAAGGAGGGGCCAATCAACCTCACACAGAACTCGCAGCCTGCTCTTATGCAGCTTCCTCCCATATTGATGAACTGCAAAGAGAGTCTCGAAGTTCTGCAACATATACCCAAGCGGTGTTTCACCTTTCACAATTTTGTTTTCCTTATGGGATTTGGTGTTTTCCATTTCCGCAACTTGGTGACCAGCACCAAGTAATACACAAAAGCACAATCTGATATTTCACTCAACAATTCTTTTGTGTCCCTAATTCGGTGGCCAAGTCGTGGTCACCCAGCTTGTAATCTCACCTACTATAGGGCCACTCTCGTATTTGCTTTACCCCGAAGGGTGTAGGCGCACACTCACTCACAACACTCTCAGCACATACTGTACCAGATACATTCAGCACAAAACACTACATAAACAGTTCTACTTTTTCAGGTGACTTTTCTTCAGGGAGAACAAGTCCACTCTCCTACACACTCAACACCAGATACAATAAACATAAAATACAAACACAATATTTGTGTAACAGTTCTTGTCGTAGACAGCTAGCTTTCAATCATTATTTACTTCACCATCAGTATTTATTACCCTACTGCAGGGGTTTTAGCACAAAGAGGGTGGCCTGTCCTCTTGTCTGGGATCAGTATTTACCGTAACTGATCCGGACGGCTATGAGCATCACAGGCTCTCTTGAGGCTCTACAGACCTCGTCTATCCTTGCTAGAGGGCGGTCGATCCCCAGCCTCTGTATCACACACAGGTGCAGAAGTCTGGAGCTCAGCCCCCTCCGCTGCGCGGACAACTCTTTACACACAGATTGAAACTAGCTGCTAATGAAGGAGAATCAGGCTGGAAGATGGTTGCTACTATGAGCCAGGCAGCCATCTTGTTCAGAATATTGGTTCACCAGTAAATAGAATAGATTTTATTTAGATGAGAAGAGCAGAGCTTACATAGAATTTAAGGAATGTGTGGTAGATTAGAAAAGCTAACAAGAAGACCAGGCAGAATCCGGCCGGCTCTTGGCACGGAGAGACAGGAAGATTTATGAATGAGGCAAGGTCATTGAGATGCGCAGAGGAACAAAGAAAACATAGAAAACAGACCAGGCCCCAGGCTATCTGAATAAACATAGCCTATAGGGAGGGAGGCACTGCCGGAGAAGACAGCACAACAAATCACAGACTGTCAAACTAACATGAAGTGTATCAATTTATAGTTAAATGTGGAATGGTCTTTGTGCTTGTGCTGATGATGGGAGGTATTAACCCACGTGGGGTGGAATAAAGTGTCATCGGGAGGTGGGCTAATTGGGATGTACCTAATTACGTATTTTTGGGTATAAGACCCCTTGCACGGGGTGAAAGGGGGGCTCACTCTTTGCGATTCAATCCTGTGTGAGCACTTGTGTGACGACACAATAAACGTTTGCCTTTCCTGAAGAGACTCGTGTTTGGACAATCCTTGCTTGTGTCTGGTCCGGCGCCGTTTTAGAAGTGAACCTGTCCGACTCCGGTTACATTTCTTGGGGGCTCGTCCGGGATAACGGGCCCTTTGCCAGGACACAGGCAACGGCTGCTGAACACAGTGCAGCGATATTGACTGCAGGTGCACGAGAATCCCGCTGGTTGGGCGTCCGTTGAAGGTGAGCTGACATCTGCAGGCGCCAAGCAGGATTTCCTGTTCAGTGGACCTCGTCTCGTCCCAAACGGACCCCTGACCCGGGAACTGGGACACCACTGAGTCTGAGGAAACAGCAAGCAGCGCCGGCGATAGGTAATGTGTTTTCTATGTTTTGTATGTCTAAAGGAGATACCGGTATCTAAGGGAAACGTCCGACTGAGATAGACGGATAAGAGGATGCGATGGCCACCATCCTATTGGCATATCTAGCCCGCCGCTGATAGCACTGACATTGCTAAGGAGCCAGAGTGGCTAGCGGGTGTCTGGATTCGGGGGAATTGAATGCCAATCAGAGTGTAGTTCTGTAAGAGAGGGAGAAGGTAGCCACGTGGAGTTGCATAAGTCAGTCAGTGTTTGTAAATAGAGCTTCACCACGTGGGTAAACGGGAAAGGAGGAGGGTTTTTCTGTGACTGGGCTGAGAGCCTGAGTCAGTGCCTAGTGTGTACGCCGTGTAGTGAGAAGGGCTCATAGTGGAGCCAGCGGTAGCTGCAGAGATAGTGGTGCTGAGTGGGTAGATTATCCATAAGGCAGATTGGAATTGCAGACGGAAGTGTAGATAAGGAACGGGGTGCACATAGTCACAAGCAGTCAAGAGTTAGAGTTCAAATTACGGGGTATAAGGAGCCACAAAGGAGGGAATGCACCCTCGGCTAGTAGAAAGAGTTGAAGTGTTTTATGTTCTGTTCTGTGCTGAAAGTATCTGATACGGTATGTGCTGTGAATGAATTGACTCGAGTGCTGTGAGTGAACGTGCGCCTACTCGCTCCGCGAGGAAGCAAATACGAGTTTTGACCCCGAACGTACGTTTCCGGCTCAGGCGACTGCAGACGGCTACTGAAGGGGGAAGCGCCTCAGACACGAACGAATTGTTGGCTGAAGTATCAGACTGTAGATTTTAACTGTTGTTGAAATAATATATCTGTATAGCAAAAGGTACTGTTTTCAGGAGTGACAATGGGTAACGGGTCATCAAAGCCCAAGAAGGTAAAGGAGGGGGAGACGCCCCTAGAATACATGGTGCGAAATTTCGATGCATTATATAAAACTCATGACTATGGTGTAGAATTGACAAAAGAAAAGCTAAAAGTGATGTGTACAGTTGTGTGGCCGTTATTAGTCCCAGGATGGCCAGAGCAGGGGTCAATGGACCCGGAGTTGGTACAGAAGGTACACTCCCAAGTCACAGAGCAGTACGGACATCCTGAACAGTACCCGTATATAGATATATGGAGATATTGTATTAAAAATAAAAGTCATTTTATAATGGTTGCAGGGAAAAATAAGAAGCAGGACCCCCCAAATTGTGAGGAGAGAGGGAAACCGGTGTTGGTAGAACAACCGGAAGAGAGTGATGGTCTGCCCCCGTCCTATCCATCATGTTATGGGGCAGCTAGGGAAGCTCTGAATGCCGCGGTTGCGCGGGCGGAGAGGGGGGAGCGGGCAGCTGCTGTGTCTCGGTCAGCTCCCTCTGCTCCGTCCCATGTGGCTGCGGAGGAAGAGCAGGGCACAGCGGGTGGAGGGGACAGAGAGGCTCCACCAGAGAAGATTGAGATGCCCGATGGGAGCGTATATAAATTAGTGCCCCACGGGAATAGTGATGATGAAAAGGAGGATGAGAACCAGGGAGTTACCACACGCGCAGCGAATAATATATATAAACACCGGGAGCCATACCAACACAATCCTAACAAGAGTGCTATGCAGTTGCCTTTGCGGGAGGTGCCAGGCCCCCCATTGGCGGATGGGAATCCAGGGCCAATGCAATACACATACGTCCACGACAACGGATCTTTTTAATTGGAAAACACACACACCACTGTATTCCACAAATCCCGCAGCAGTGGCCAGTATGATAGAGTCAGTTATGCTCACACATAACCCCACATGGGCAGATTGTCAGCAATTAATGTTGACAATGTTCACCACAGAGGAGAGAGCCCGAATAAATAGTAGCGCGCAAAAGATTTTACTCGCCCAAGCCGTAGCAGATGCTAAGCCTCATCCAGAAGCATGGGCAGAGGAACACTACCCCAAAACAGATCCTAAATGGCCGTACAATACAGTTGAAGGAGTTGCCCATCTGCAGACATACAGAACCGCTGTAATTATGGGTGTTAAAGCGGGAGGGAAGAAGCCCACAAACATGGGAAAAATAGCAGATGTGGTGCAAGAGGTTAAGGAATCCCCAAGTGCGTTTCTAGAGAGATTGCTGGATGCGTACAGGATGTATAGTCCTATTGATCCTGAAGCGACGGAGAATCAGAGGTTAATTAACTCTTCGTTTGTGGGTCAGTCACAAAGGGATATACGGAACAAAATACAGAGAATAGATGGGTTTTTGGGAAAAGGTATTAGCGAGTTAGTTGAGATCGCTAATAAGGTGTATCATAACCGGGATTTAGAGGAAATAAAGAAACAGAAGGGACATACCGGGGTGGTTGGATACATGGGGAATGGTGGAGGACGAGGTGGCCCAGACAGAGGGAGGGCAAGGGGTAGGGGGCTAGAGGAAGAGGTAGGGGAGCCCCTAGGGAACCCCTAGGACCCAATCAGTGCGCGTGGTGCCGGGGTGAAGGTCACTGGAAAAACGACTGTCCTGCATTTTTGGCTAAATTTGGGGGACAGGGTGAAGTTGGGGAGGCGGGAGGTCAAGCCCCTAATGGCCAGGTAACAGACGGAAGGTATGAAAGAAGTGAAGGGAATGGAGCGGGGTTTGTGGGACTGGCGGGGACATCATTTGAAGGGCAGGATGCATATTGACGGGGACCTGGGCCCATCCCGCTCGGTAGCCACGAGCCCACGGTCACAATGAGAGTGGGAAATAAAGATGAAGTTTTTATGGTTGATACCGGTGCCGAATATTCTGTTGTAACTAAACAAATTGCACCTCCAATGGGAAATGAGGTTGATATTATGGGAGCAATGGGGGTGTCTGCTAAATATCCTTTTCTTGCTTCTAGAAAATGTAGTGTGGGTGGGCATAATGTTGAACATGAATTTTTGTATATGCCCGAATGTCCCATCCAACTCCTGGGGCGGGATATCCTGTGCAAATTGCAAGCCCAAATTACGTTCCTTCCCGGGGGTCACGCTCAATTAGACCTGCCCGAGAGTGGCGGCTCTGCTCGGCAGCATAATCCAGCCAGTCCGCACAATCCACAATCTGTGAAAATTGCAGTAGTTATGCCAAGGGAGGAAGAATGGCGCACGGCACCTACTCTGCCTGCCGCGCCGGATCCGCATGCACTACTCCTTGAAATTCCTGGGGTATGGGCGGAGGAAAACCCGCCAGGACTTGCCATAAACATACCCCCGGTATATGTGGAATTAAAGCCCGGCGCAACGCCTGTGGCCCTAAGACAATATCATATCCCACAAAAAGCCAAGCAGAATATACAAATACATTTACAGAGACTTAAAGATAACGGCATATTAAAATTCTGCGTGTCACCATGGACACACACCCCTATTGCCAGTACTGAAAGAAGGCACACAAGAGTACCGCCCTGTCCAAGATTTACGAGCTGTCAACGAGGCCACAGTAACATTACACCCTGTGGTTCCTAATCCATACAATTACTGGCGTTAATTCCCGGAGATACACAATATTACACAGTGCTTGATTTAAAAGACGCTTTCTTTTGCATCCGTCTGGCTCCAGCAAGCCAGACCCTTTTTGCATTTCAGTGGGAAGAGTCTACCACGGGGGCGCGCCATCAAATGACGTGGACGCGCCTCCCTCAAGGTTTCAAAAATTCGCCCACGATTTTCGGGTGCGCGCTTAGCCAAGATCTCCTTGCCTTCAACGCTCAGCCAGACAAAGTAGTGTTACTACAATATGTTGATGATTTATTACTGGCCTCTCCCACAGAAAAAAGACTGTTCATCCGCCACAAAAGCCTTACTACATCTGCTAAGCCAAGCAGGTTACAGAGTTTCTAAAAAGAAAGCACAAATATGTAAACGCAGTGTAAAATATCTGGGCTTCCAGTTAACAGGTACCAAACGTGCACTGGGGGCAGAAAGAAAAGAAGCGGTGTGCCGCATACCCCAACCAAAGACCAGGAGACAAGTCCGTGAGTTCCTGGGAGCTGCAGGCTTCTGCCGCCTGTGGATCCCCAACTTCGCCGATATTGCCAAGCCGCTTCATCAAGCCACCAAGGGGGGAGAACTAGACCCCTTTCATTGGGAAGAAGAGCAAACAGCAGCGTTCCTGAAATTAAAGACTCTGCTGATGGAAGCTCCTGCACTGGGCCTGCCAGATCACAGCAAGCCTTTCCAGCTGTTCGTACATGAACATAATCAAACAGCGACAGGAGTATTGGTCCAGACCTTTGGCTCATGGCTGAGGCCTGTGGCCTACCTCTCCAAGCAACTCGACCCTGTGGCCTGCGGCCTACCCCCATGCCTGAAAGCAGTGGCTGCCACCGCAATGCTGATAGCAGAAGCAGACAAGCTGACCCTTGGACAAGTTCTTCATGTCAAGGTGCCCCACGCTGTCAAGGCTCTGCTGGATGTGAAAGGAGGTTACTGGTTCAGCAACAGCCGGATGACGAAGTACCAAGCCATGATGTGTGAAAATCCACGGGTTCATTTGGACCTCATCGCTACCTTAAACCCTGCTACTTTACTGCCTGACTGTGAAGAGGATCCAGATCATGAATGCCTCCAAGTTATGGAAGAAGTGTTCAGTAGCAGGCCAGATTTGAAAGACGTACCCCTAGACAAATACGATCTACAGCTATTTACTGATGGTAGCAGCTATATGGATGATGGGAAGAAAGTCTCCGGCTATGCAGTAGTCTCAACAGAAGAAGTCATCGAAGCAAAGCCACTGCCAGGCCATACATCTGCACAATTGGCTGAAATAACAGCTTTAACCAGAGCCCTTGAAATTTCTGAAGGCAAAAGAGTAAATATCTATACAGATTCCAAGTACGCCTTCATGACAGTCCATGCACATGGTGCACTCTATAAAGAAAGAGGCCTACTCACGTCTTCAGGACAACAAATCAAATATGCGGCTGAAATCGCGGCCCTCCTGGAAGCAGTGTGGAAACCAAGTGCTGTCAGCATCATGCACTGTCGTGGCCACCAAAAAGGCCGTGATGAAATTCCAAAAGGTAACAGACGCGCAGACCAGGCCGCAAAAGCAGCTGCAAAACCACCACCGCCAGCAGAAGACCAAGCTAAAGTATTGATCTGCAAGCAAGAACCGCAATCCTCTATGCCAAATTACGAGTTCTACATGAATTTGAGAAAGTTTGAACCCCACGGCGAGTTCATTGAAATAATATTGCACAAATGGCAAGATGATTATGAACTATTAGAACTCAATCATGATTACATCCAATGGCTTTTCCAACTCGGACACAAGGCCGAAATTTCTACTCTACTCCTAAATCCGCAAGAGACACGCCTAATGGTTAACACCTCAGAAGTTCAGCAAAGACTGCGCAGAGCCTACAAAATGATGCTGAAATTCTTCGGCGTAAAAATAGTGGGGGAGGAGGAAGACAAAGAAACAACTGAAGTTGAACGAGCAGAAAATTTCGCGTCACGTTTTGAAAATTTGACAATCAATCCTCACAACAATCTACGAATCACACGAATACTGCACAGTCTGGGAGAATTGGGAGCAGAAGAATATCAAGTCCCACTGGTGAGGTTCTTCCTCAAGGAGATCCTTATCAAGAACAGACTGCCAAGAATGAAGAAAAGTGCAATGAACTTTTTCATACCTGCAGTAAGAGATTCACAAGACAGACAAGATTTGTTATTTTTCGCATGGCGATACTATTTCCCAAAAGAAGAATTCATCTGGGGAAATCATGGAGAATTGGCACGATACAAACCAAAACCAGTGGTAGCTGCACTTCTACCGGCGCCACTGAGCGAATGGACACCTGTGTACTCAGAGAAGAAAAGAAGTGGCTGACAGAAGAACCCGGAGGGTATGGAGAAGATGGATGGTTCCAGATGGAGAATGGACGAATAGTCCTACCAGCAACACTGGCTCCTGAAATCGTAAGAGCACTTCACGCAAGTACCCATGGAGGGAGAGAAATGATGGAGCAACAGTTGGAGCCACATTTCTACGTACCAGGATTGTCAGCAATCTGCAAAGCAACAGCTCAGCAGTGTGTAACATGTGCCAAAAACAACCCGAGAACAGGCCCATCTCAACCCCCAGGGAAACAGCCAATCGGGCTATCCCCAATGGCATCATTACAAATAGACTTTACAGTGCTGCCACCCTGCAAAGGATACAAATATTTACTAGTGATGGTGTGCACTTTGACAGGATGGGTGGAAGCCTTCCCAACAAGAACTGAAAAGACTACAGAAGTAGTAAAGAGTCTGATGAAAGAAATAATACCACGTTACGGGCTTCCACTCGAAATAGGGTCAGACAATGGCCCCGCATTTATCCAGAACTGTTTGCAACAACTTGCCCGGCTACTGGGCATCACCTGGAAGCTACATACTGCCTACAGGCCCCAAAGTTCGGGAAAAGTTGAAAGAATGAACCGTACCCTAAAGACTTTGATGTCCAAACTGTGCCAAGAGACGTCATTAGGCTGGTTGGACTTGCTGCCGATAGTCCTTTTGCACATTAGGTGCAGACCAACCCCCCAATTGAAGCTAAGTCCGTACGAACTTATGTTTGGACGGCCAACCCCTCTGATTAATGGACTAAGGGGGACCTTCGGGCATTGGGAGAAACTAAACTAAATGATCAGGTAGTAATGCTGGGTAAATCAATGCAGAAATTAAATACTTGGGTGGGGGATAATATACCGCATTTTCTGTATCCTTCACTGCATAAGTATTGTCCGGGTGACTCAGTATGGGTAAAAGAGTGGAAAAATGATCCACTGGGTCCAAAATGGAGAGGTCCTTATCTTGTCCTGTTATCAACCCCTACAGCAGTAAAGGTTGCCGAGGTGGTCCCGTGGATACATCACTCCAGAGTAAAAGCAGCTGCAGCCAGTCCTGAGCCAGCATGGAAGGTCGTTACCAACGAGACCAACCCGCTGAGGCTGAAGCTGACAAAGACCACAGCCATGAGCACCTAAATGATCCTAACCCAGATAATACAGAGGATCAACAAGTGGGTGTTTTGATGGGCACAGGTCCTGACCACCCGCCAACGGGGGATACCCCCAGGGTGCTTTTTAGGGGCCCGGCCCCCACCCTTGATCATCCAGAAATGTTCTTTACTTTCGAAATTCCGGTGGGGAGGGATTGGGTTTATGTGACTGTGAAAAGAATTGCCCAAGGAATTCTGACATTCGGGGCATTTGTGGTGCTGATTTTATATCTTGCTAATCTGATTTATGGACTCTCACGTGGAGCATGCCCCAATTGTACAGGCAACGTGGGGAAAGTGGATATTTCCCATATCTGGAATGGTACGCACCCGGTGATGGAGAACCGTACCATGTGGAGACAAAAACGAGAAATATCATCCGAGATATTGCCAAGAGGACATTTACTTGTGCAATTTAAATATGACTATGCTAAGAAATCTGGGCAGGAAGCATGTTGGGTGTGCAGCAGAATGCACCCAGAGACAATTCATATCCCATTTGCTTCTGTTCCAATGAACCTGAGTATGTTTGCATCAGGGAATATCACAATACACTCTTTTCGGCCACCCAGAGAACAACCAGAAATGTATGAGGCCGGATACCCCATAATAGGGTACATATATCCCCCAGAATGGTGTTTCCAAATAGGGCCAGATAGAGACACACATAAGAAGGAAGGGTGTTACTCAAGCAAATTCAATTGGACATCATACATATACACAATTGACACAGAGGGACACTCAAATTATCTATACATACAGTGCAGAAAACTCACGAGTGAGCAAGAAGAAGTAATTGCAAGTGAGTCTGGAGGGGTGCAGAGTGTGCTGGAAACGACGAGACGAATGAGGCGAATGATGTTAGAATTAGCAAAGGGAACATTACACCTATCACCATTCATGTTAGAAGAGGGATACCAGGTGTGTTGTGGGAGAGTGTGTTACACATGGGTTCCACCAACAATAACGGGAATGTGTTATTTGGCTAAGCTGGTCCCAATCCAGAGACTAAGGGGAGAAGACACAAACACAGACACGGAACTGCACCCTAGGTACCCACTGGTGTTTGAAAGACCGAAGAGAGAGTTGTTTGCAAAGATGGATCGAATATGGACATGGTTGCCAGCATGGACTGGATGGGGAGGAGAGATGATGAGGAGATTGAATAGCTATGTCAATCTAATGGATGAGATTCTGAATAGAACCAGTATGGATATCCAGCTGCTGAATCTGGAAATGCGAGAGTTACGAAAGGTGCAGATGATACATGATATGGCGCTTGAGCAGATCAGTGCGGCTTTGAATGGATTGTGTGAGATGACAATGCACTATGAATGTTGCACCTTCATCAGAAACACTACACACGAAGTCCCAGACTATTACCAGGTAATTCAAGATCACCAAGAAAAGGTAGCACAGTTGCAGGGCACAGCCAGGAGGATTGCTGCCGAAGGCTGGAATCCGCTCCGTGGGTTTGGAGCAATGGGAGAATGGTTTGGTTCGATCCTGAGATTTATCTCACAGATTGGATCCATGATACTCATGATAGTGGTGGTCTTGATCATAGGGATACTGATATACCGCATAGGGCTATGCATATGGCCACTGTGCAAGACAGCACTGACACCCACACAAACACAGAAGATACCACTGATAATTCCACAGGGAATGTTCCCAGTGAACGGAAAGCCCCCCAGTATGCAGAGTTTCAGAATAGTGGAGTGTAATGGCTACAAGTGCCAGGAAAAAGACCCTGACACTTGAGCCAACGGGGGAATGAAGGAGAATCAGGCTGGAAGATGGTTGCTACTATGAGCCAGGCAGCCATCTTGTTCAGAATATTGGTTCACCAGTAAATAGAATAGATTTTATTTAGATGAGAAGAGCAGAGCTTACATAGAATTTAAGGAATGTGTGGTAGATTAGAAAAGCTAACAAGAAGACCAGGCAGAATCCGGCGGCTCTTGGCACGGAGAGACAGGAAGATTTATGAATGGGGCAAGGTCATTGAGATGCGCAGAGGAACAAAGAAAACATAGAAAACAGACCAGGCCCCAGGCTATCTGAATAAACATAGCCTATAGGGAGGGAGGCACTGCCCGGAGAAAGACAGCACAACAAATCACAGACTGTCAAACTAACATGAAGTGTATCAATTTATAGTTAAATGTGGAATGGTCTTTGTGCTTGTGCTGATGATGGGAGGTATTAACCCACGTGGGGTGGAATAAAGTGTCATCGGGAGGTGGGCTAATTGGGATGTACCTAATTACGTATTTTTGGGTATAAGACCCCTTGCACGGGGTGAAAGGGGGGCTCACTCTTTGCGATTCAATCCTGTGTGAGCACTTGTGTGACGACACAATAAACGTTTGCCTTTCCTGAAGAGACTCGTGTTTGGACAATCCTTGCTTGTGTCTGGTCCGGCGCCGTTTTAGAAGTGAACCTGTCCGACTCCGGTTACACTACCTTATTCAACACAAAGAAATCCAATTCGTTATTTACCCCTTCTGCCGCGGCATCACCAATTTTCCTCGGCCTGTTCCTCTCCTTGGATTCTCAGTAGGGAGCATGCCCTCAGCAGGTTGATGGTCCACAGAGCGAGAACTCTCGCCTTGGCGCCTAGTAGAAGATCAGCATACCTGGGCCATCTCCCGCCGGATTCCGCCGAGATGCAGCAATCACTGCCGTTCAGGCTTCTTTGCCGAGTCAAGGCCTTTTATCCCTTCGGACGAGCACCCAGGAATGTAATGGCTATCTGACCGGGTATTTAGGTGATGACTCGACAAAAGAAATGCCAGACGGAGGCCTTGATTCTTGAAAGGAAAAAAGGTTTTATTCGGTACCGGACGAGAGCTGCAAGTCTTGCTCACAAATCAAAGCTCAAGTCCCGAGCCAACAGAGAAACAAAGAATTTATACATGGCTTGTAAAAATGCACACCTTATTCCCCTCCCCAGGTTACCCTCCCACTTAGCATATCAACCTTCATTATACATATTGGACTTTATTCATCATTTTGCAAGTCAGCAAGGTTCACTTCAAAGAAACGACCCTTGAGCCCACTCTGAATTCTCTGTCTAGTCAATATGGTTATAAAAAGGAATCCTTCTTCCAAAACAAATATGGCAAGCTATGGGATTTACGCATTCCTTCTGCTGTCTCGATATATTAAGCAACTTTTATGGCTTAGAGTTAGAGACCTAGGGGGGGGGAGAAGAGATAATTCTTCAATCAGCAGAAATCAGGTTTATTAGAGGCTACACTTAGCTGTTAGTTAGAGCAGGCAAACTTAATTGACTCTAGTGAGCACAAAGGGACTGCAGACTTTTAAAACACAAAATGGAGTTGGTAGCATACCTTGAGCGAACACCAAAATGGCGGATTAGCTGTGTTAGTATATTTCTAAATTAAATCCCAAGAGATGCTATCTCAGTAGCTGGCGAAGTTCCAATCGCAAGGCCGCCAGCGCGGTGTAATGGCTGCTGGGCTGACTTGAGGCTCCTTTTCCTGGGATAGACGTGATGTGGAAGGCCGCTGAGTGCATTCTAGGTGCAATATGATATTCCCTGGAAGAACTCACCAGACGAAGCTGTATGACTTCAAAACAGAAACTGATTTATTAAAAGGTTTGGGCAGATCCTTTTATACACACAACACAAAGACATGTCCAGACTTGAATGCTCTCAGACATGTCCAGACTTGAATGCTCTCAGACATGTCCAGACTTGAATGCCCTCAGACATGTCCAGACTTGAATGCCCTCAGACATGTCCAGACTTAAATGCCCTCATACAATACAGGATACATGTTAATACATCACACTCTAATAAAAACCACACCAGTAAAACCACATCTAGAAATGAAATAAAATGTCCATACACTTAAACGCACAACCGAAATATAAAAGGAAAAAATGGTCTTTTAAACTGTCTGAGTTTTTAGTCACGCGGCTCGCTGGAAGGAGCGCTCAGGTCCATTCCGTGACAGTATCGTTGTGAAGTGTTTCAGCTGCATGGATATCTGAAAGCAGGGTAGCAATCCATTCGCCACGTTCCCATTTACGACGGGCCCCCATTTGTATCAGGTGGCCCCGAAGTACACATTTATGTGCCTCCCAAAGCATTGGAGCCGTCATACCGTCTACGTCATTGTCCTCAAAGTATTGCATTATGACCAGGGATACAGGAGCATGGTCAGACCAGGTTATACTGCCGATCATGTGAATTGGAGAGTGTGTATATATATATATATATATATATATATATATACACTATACAGTGTGGGCGCCTGTTAATTAAATATTCAGTTAAAGTGCTAAGTAGGTGCTAATAAATAGTCAAATGCTGCCTATAGTATGGTAGAACACATATAAAACAACCAAAATATGTGTCAAAAAGGACAAAGGTAAAAAGCGAAACCATACGGCGCATCCAAATCGATAAATAAGTTAATAGGCGTATAAAATATGCTGGAGGGAGGAAGTGATTAATACCATTAAAAGTGTCTTATAAAACATCATTTAAAGTGCAAAAATCCAGGATCAAAATCCAGGATCAAAGTCCAATGTGCAAAAAAAGTGCTCGAGTGTATAACAGTTCAATACTCAAAGTAATGATAAGGGAAGATGTGTCGATCTTCTCCAAAGGGCTGGTGTCGAATTCTTTTATTCGTCAGTGTCCCTCAAAGAAAACACATCATAGAAAAATGATAGTGCAAAATTGATCAAATTAATAAAGCCAAAATTTAGACCACTCACATTTGTGGGAGCCTACAGAATCCCGGCTCAAGGAAGAGGAGCTTGCGGCCAAATATAGGATGACACTTCCCTTCTTTCTGCCCGTAATGGATGCGATTCCAGAGCCCCACAGTATCAGGCTCAATGGGTATAACTTTGGGCTCTCTTAAAGGTGGAGACCCAGACCGTTTTATCTCGGCTGCAGTTGATCTATGTATCCAAGGAAAAATCGGAGAAAAATGGCGAATGTGGAATTACAAACCAAATTATTTATTTGGAACAAATAATAAAAAGGTAGGACAAAGTCTACCGAGACGCGTTTCGGCTTAAAAAAGCCTTCCTCAGTCGGTATAAGAACTTAATAATGTCCATAAAAAACAGTGTAAAAGTAAAAGTAAAAATAAAAGTGTCCTCTTTTATAGTGCATCATGGTGGTGTCTCTTCCGGCCACGCTGGCAGAGTGTCTGCTTCCTACTTCCGGTCACTCGACTTCCGATCGTTCGGATTTACCCAGTGATGCTTAGCGGTAAATACGAACTGTCAACGAAAAAATTACGGCAAATCGACGATCGCAATGACTGCGGACTCTTTAAATCGATTAATATCCAAAAACTATTAAAAACGAACAGTAAACGAAGGTATAACTTACATAAAATTCGAAGATAAAGGATCAAAACGATATTTTACTTCGTATGGTGTAACTATAGGTGAACCGGAAGTAAACAAGGAAATTT
Organism: Leptobrachium leishanense; assembly: GCA_009667805.1. Lineage (NCBI taxonomy): Eukaryota > Metazoa > Chordata > Amphibia > Anura > Megophryidae > Leptobrachium > Leptobrachium leishanense. The sequence continues at coordinate 34,430,352 of CM019063.1, read as the reverse complement.
ACCCAGTAAGGCCTTGCGGTAAATTTAGGTTTCGATTTCATCCATACATATAACACAACGAAAAATTGGTCTCAATTCGTCCAGAAGCATGGTCTTTTTACATATAGTACATAAAATCGGTTAAAATCTGAACGCATGATGAACGAAAATACAGTGTATAAAAAATACGAAAATAAAAAGCAGGCGACATTTATATAATCTCGACATAGGTTAACACAAAGTAAACAAGACGATTTTACCCAGTAAAGCCTTGCGGCATGTTTCAATTTAAAAGCATGATCTTTCTACACTCGACCTGTTAGATCGATTAATACCCGAACGAGTAAAAAACGAACAATACACGAAAATGTAATAGACGTAAAAAAAATCGAAAATAAAAAATCGGAAATAAAAAAATTGGAGATAATCGGGCAGCATTTGGTGCTTCATATAATCTAGCGGTTAATAGATAATTGGTATTTTTATTTTTACCTAGTGAAGCCTTGCTGCAGATTACGCTTTCGATTTCATCTGTATATATAGCTAAAAATCTAAATTTCATTAGAAGCAACAGCGATGGGGAACAGGATAACAGTATCAGGAGGCTATTAAAATTTATGTCGAATAAAAGGTCTATTAAATAGTCTACAAAATAAATATATATATAAAAATGTGGAGGGGGATATTAAAACAGTAGTAATATATATCATAGGCTAAAAAGGGGCTATTTAAGATCTAATATAGAATGGGCAATAAAAAAGAAGAGGTTTTTCAGTCATCCAATTATCGACTACAAAGGAACAACCTCTCCCTAAAAAGAGGGTGGTCACCAGGGGCGGAAAATTTCTTGGAAGAAGAGGATGCAGAGCTGGAAGACGGAGAACTAAACGGAAGGAGAAAGTACGGCCGAATGGAGGGGTATACAACCTAAGCAATAAAGTCCTCTCTACCCATCAGAACCAAATTCTTCAAAAGGGCATGAAGTTTGCTCCCACAAACAAACTAGACAAATTTAGTATGTTTATCGATTTACAGAAGTTTAAAAAAAACTTATGTTTGAAAAAATATTTTTTTAAAAATCCGATCGAAAGGAATGAGACCATTCATCTATATACACATACCAATCTGAAGGAGAAATCCACCTTTTTTCCAAAGTCCATGATCTCCTCAGAAATTACCACTTTCGAACAGATGGTCTTATCGGATTTGGAAAAGATGGAACATAAAAAAAGTAAAGATAATTTGACACATCAGGAACGAAAAGCACTACGTGAACTTATGCAGGATGACGATATCGTAATTAAGCCCGCAGACAAGGGTGGAGGAATAGTCATTATGACGGCTGATTATTATAAAGATGAAGCCATGCGCATCTTGGGAGATGAAACCACTTATAGACGTTTAAAGAAGGATCCCTCGGTGGACTTTAAACATATATTCCATGAATATTTGGATCAGGGTCATTTACTTGGTATTTTGAATAATAATGAACTTAAATATTTAAAAATCGACCATCCTAAGATCCCTATTTTCTACTTTTTGCCTAAGATACACAAGAATCCGGAGAAACCACCAGGTAAGCTGATTATTTCTGGCATAAGATCCATCTCCAGTAGACTTTCAGAATACCTCGACAAACAGTTACAACCTTATGTCATAACTACTGAAACCCACTTGAAGGATACCATTGAGATAATCAACACTCTGGCAGACATGGATTGGAAGGATGGCGATATATTGGTTACTAGCGATGTTCAGTCACTTTATACTATTATCCCACATAACAAGGGGATAGAAGCTGCTAATTTTTTTCTAGAGAAAGACAATAAACTTCAGCCTGAACAAGTGGATTTCATTCTCAATGGCATACGAATTGACATTTTGCAAGGGTCAGATTGGACTCCTAAAAAAGGAGTAGAAGCCACTTTAAAAGTGTGCCAAGACAAATTATTTGACTTGTTGGGTCCATTGACTAAACTAATGGACTCAGTTGAACGATCTCTCCTCACGAATGAGAAACCAGACCTGTTCGAGTACAGGGGCTGGATTTAAAGGCTAGTTTGCATTTTTGGAAACATTAATACCTCGTTAACCAGCGAAAGGAGGAGGTCTATCCTGCTCAAAATTAACCCTAAAGTGACCACGTTGGCGACTAACGAACCAGGTCCTAGTGCTGAGGGCATGTTATATGGGGACAGCATCTTTAAGGAGATGACAGAATATACAGGGTCCTTGTCAACGGTTGGCAAAGTAAAGGCCAACATTCGAAAGGCTTTCCCGAATAGGGGTTTTGACAGGGCCGGGAAAAGCAGGGGCCGTTTTCCCGGCCGTTACGCGTATTCCACCTCAAGAGGTTCTTTTAAGTCCTCTTATCAAGAGGTCCCAAAAAACCCCACCTTCTTCCCACAAAGGTCCAGGCCTCAACGACATTGAGGTTACAGAGGTCCTAGGAGATCAGGATCCTTTGGTGAGTATGTGTTTACACCTACATTCTTCCACACAAGAGGTGGGGGGCAGGACATCAAGTTTTTTCAAACAGTGGCAGAAGGTCACTTCAGATCAGTGGGTTCTTCAGACGATACAAGGTTTCGAAATAGATTTTGCTTCACATCCCATACAGTATGTTCCTCCACAGATAATGATAACGTCCGGAAAGGACCGAGCGGTTACGTCACTAGAAGTAAAAGACTTATTCAAAAAGAATGCAATGGAAAAGGTGATTCCTCACAAAGAGAGTTTTTCTCAGCAATATATTCCTGGTAAAGAAAAAAGACGGAAGTTTCCGTCCGGTAATAAATTTAAAATGTCTCAACGAGTATGTAATATACAATCACTTTAAAATGGAGGGCATCCATCACTAAAAGGGGTCCTGACTCCTCAGTATTTGTTGGTGAAGGATGCGTACTTGACTATTCCGATAGAAACTTTGTGCAGGGATTTTCTCCAGTTCGAATGGTGTATATATATATATATATACACTATACAGTGTGGGCGCCTGCTAAAATTTAGATGAAATGCTAAAATAAAGTGCTAATAAATAGTCAGATGCTGCCTATAGCATGGTAAAAAACACACATAAAACAACCAAAATATGTGTCATAAAATACAAAGGAAAACACAAAACCATACGGCGCATCCAGTTAGGTAATAAGTGAACATGCAAAAGTTCATAAAAGTAGTGCTGAAATAAAGTGCAACAGTGCTTAATAGCAATTCATAATACCATCATTTTAAGGTGCACGTGCATAGAAAAACTCCAATGACAAAAGTCCAATATGCGAAAAAAGAGTACTCAAGTGTATAGTTTATCCAATACTCAGGAAAGACGGAGGGCGGAATATGTAGATCTTCTCTAAAGTGCTGGTGTCGGATTCAACTGTTCATCAGTGTTCCTCAAAAAAAACACATCATAGAAAAAACGATAATAGTGCAGATGGTCAACACAGAGTTGGTCAGAATGTTTTAGTCAGAGTATTTTCTCCAGTTCGTCTGGAAAGGCACCCTCTGGAGATTCAGGTCCCTTCCTTTCGGTCTGTCTTCCGCCCCTTGGTGTTTCACTTAGCTAATGAGACCAGTGGCGGCATTCCTTCGCAGCAGGGGAGTTCGTCTGATAATTTACCTAGACGATATTCTCCTCCTGGCAGAGGATCCAAAGTTATTGATGGTCCACAGGGATTGGATGGTGAATCTACTATCCAATTTGGGTTTCTTAATAAACATAAAAAAGTCCATTCTTACACCAACACAGTTGATAGAATTCCTAGGTTTCACCATAGATTCTGTAGAGATGTCTCTCTCCCTACCATCGGCCAAAGTCCAACTGATTCACAAGGAGATCAGACGTCTTCTATCCACACAGGAGTTTCCTCTGAGATGGTTGGCTCGCCTGCTAGGGCGGATTGCATCTCTTTGGACGACGAATCGAAGGAAGAGATGCAATTGTGGCTACACCACTTGGAATCATGGAACAGAAGAGCCATCATCCATCCATCTCCAGAATTAATTATAGAACCAGACGGCAGCAGATCTGGGTGGGGCGCGCGTTGCGGCTCGCTATCCACAGGCGGCAGATGGGATTCATCAGAATTGGGATTACACATAAACTGTCTGGAACTCCTCGCTGGTTTGTTTGCCATTCAGAGCGTTATCAAACACTTCCAGGCGAATTCCATTCTATTAAAGATGGACAATTTTTCCGCAGTGCGGTATATCAACCATCTAGGAGGTCCCAGGCCCAGACAGTTGGCAGAGACTGCAAAGAGAAAAGTGGAGGAGCTAATGGCGGTCGGAGGATTTATGGAGTTGGGCTGTACCATTGCCTGGACTGTACCATTGCATGTTATGGTTATATATTGTTTAAATGTATTTTTTTCTCTCAATACTTTTGTTGTGGTATTTGAGAGATTGTTCTTTGCTGCTATCGGCTAAGTAAAGGAAAGGTAGCATAATACTGGCCTCCGTGTCTTTATTATAATTATGATTCCCCCGTCATGATAATAGGGGAATCTGGGAATTATCTTATAAAAGTTATATGTTATTGTATGTCTGAAACAAGTGGCACAAGCTAGCGAATGAAGCTGCCATATATTTGCCACAACCTACTTTTGCTTTTTTGAAATTGGACTGTAGGTTTAACCCTAAATGTGCTGCTATTGACTCCATTGTCCTTGTGACTAAACTCTCTAAATCTATAAATGAACGTCTGGCTGAGAGATTCGCTAGACATTTTAACCATATTATACTCCAAGTATGAGGGAAAAACTGTGGGCATAAGAACGAGGACACCTGGGCAACAGGCAGGTTCGAGTTAGTCATAAATCACTTCTTTATTTAATTAATTACTTATTTAACGCATTTTAAAAGGAAATTTCCCAAGGCAACAAGCCGCGGTGTTCCCCGCATGTGCGAACCGCCACAAACGTTACCTCAGAGCAGACTATTGTATGTTCTAAATTCGAGAAGACTGACAGGGATGCTATAAAGGCATCCGCTGGATTATTAGAATGGGGTATGGGTATAAGGGCACTAGGGGTAGCTGGTAAATTTGGATTAGTCATAATCCGCTAAGTGTATGCAAACTTGCCGCACAGAAAAGAACTGCCACTCATCTGAGGCAAATGCCTGCAATGCACCGCGCATGCGCGAGCGCTACCTCAGACACTAATGGCGCAAAGCCGCGCCTCCTTACTGTGACTGAGCCGCAAAGAGGCTGAGGATCCGAAACTGATCGCCGGGAGTCAGACTCGTCTCCCCGGAGGAAAACAATGATAAATTAGTGAAAAACCTGTAAAATATGAACCCAAAAGGAAACAAAACTCCTTTGCTCAACCAGTTCAATAAAATGTGCGTGTGTGTGTGTGTGTGTGTGTGTGTGTGTGCGTGTGTGTGTGCGCGTGTAATAAGTAAAAGACACTAATTACAATAAGTGTAAAATACTGAAATTATAACCATAAAATAATTTAATATCAAATTAGCATCAATTTAACAAGGTTGCTGCTAATACTCATCTTATCTCGGCAGGCAGCAAAGAAAAGAGGAGTAGCCAAGGGTTACCAGGACGATTGGGCAGCAGGGAGCTGGACTGTACCATTACCTGCTATTGTTATATGTATTGTTAAACTGTATTTTTCTCTCTAAATACTTTTGTTGTTGTATTTGAGAGATTTTCTTTGCTGCTATCGGCTTAAGTAAAGAAAAGATAGCATAATATGAGCCTCTGTGTCTTGTGGGATAATTGGGTTGTTTGGGCCCAGGAGAGGAAAATGTGTTTTAAATTGTTCCCCTTTGTTGCAAAGACCCCCCCCCCCCTGCTAATTTTTAGCCCTTAAATGTTTCCTGGGTGGGTGGAAGCAAAAGAAAGAAAGACCAAGGTGAAGTTCTCAGCCTGACAGCTTAAAAGGTTGGCAGAGGTTTTCATGCTGTTGTTATAATTTTCCCAAGATAGTAAGGGTTGCGTGACTGTTAGTAAATGCTCAGACGAGCCAGGTTTTGTTTTCAGTTATATTTTGTTAATTTCTGACTGATGCAGAAATAAACTTTAAACTACGTGGAGAGACTGTGTGAGCCATAATTGCCCTAGAGGACTGTGCTACAGCGCCCTGCGACCGTGCTGGATCACAGTGGGAGAAGCTGCTCAATCCAAGGAGAAATCTGACGCCATCTGGGGGCAAGAAGGAATGTTTTTGAGTGTGTTGCATATTGGCGAGCGCTTCAGACTGGGGGTTTTTTGCTTCTTTTGGATCAACAGCAGTAGGTGACATGTGAGAGGCTGAACTTGATGGACGCAAGGCACGGAATCCCACATGTTTCGCCCCTGACGTGTCACTCACCCTCTGCCTGCTGTTTGCTGTGTAGTCTGCGAATGGATTCGCCTCTGGTCATGGACACTGTACAAACCAAGCAATTTAAGAGGTCCTCTTCCTCCACTCCTAATTGCCCCTGCGAAGACAACATGCAGAAACACTCAAGACAAGGAAGAAGATCATCATAATCAAACAGCACAATGAAAGATAAGTCAGAGACTGCTAAAGAAGTGCTCCATTTCATCTGAACAGAATATTGTCTATTATCCGTTAAGTCCCGGATCTCTTCCCTGTGACATTTTACCTATAACTTCTTCATTTCACACAGGTCATCCACCACAGGACACACCAACAGCAACGCCAAAATATTTTTTATTACAAAACCAAAAACATTTTTTTTTCCTTTACTCTGTCCTTAAACATGCCACGGAGGTCCCGATCCTAAAAAAAGCTGTCTCTGGATCCGGCTGCTCCCTCCAACTCCCGCCCCGTGTCCCTGCTCCCTCCAACTACCGCCCTATGTCCCTGCTCCCTCCAACTGCCATCTGGTGTCCCTGCTCCCTCCAACTCCCACCCCGTGTCCCTGCTCCCTCCAACTGCCATCCGGTGTCCCTGCTCCCTCCAACTGCCATCCGGTGTCCCTGCTCCCTCCAACTCCCACCCCATGCCCCTGCTCCCTCCAACTCCCACCCCGTGTCCCTGCTCCCTCCAACTGCCATCCGGTGTCCCTGCTCCCTCCAACTGCCATCCAGTGTCCCTGCTCCCTCCAACTGCCATCCGGTGTCCCTGCTCCCTCCAACTACTGCCCTATGTCCCTGCTCCCTCCAACTGCCATCTGGTGTCCCTGCTCCCTCCAACTCCCACCCCGTGTCCCTGCTCCCTCCAACTGCCATCCGGTGTCCCTGCTCCCTCCAACTCCCACCCCATGCCCCTGCTCCCTCCAACTCCCACCCCGTGCCCCTGCTCCCTCCAACTTCGCTTCGTGTCCCTGCTCCCTCCAACTCCCGCCCCGTGTCAATACTCCCTCCAACTCCCGCCCCGTGTCCCTGCTCCCTCCAACTACCGCCCCGTGACCCTGCTCCATCCAACTACCGCCCCGTGTCCCTGCTCCCTCCAACTACCGCCCCGTGTCCCTGCTCCCTTTTGCCTCCTTGAAAAGCTTGTGTAAGCTGGTCTTATCGACCTCAACACTGCTCTCTCCTTGACCCTCTGTAATCAGGATTTACTGTAAAAAAGCTGCAACTAGACTGTAAGCTCCTATGAGCAGGGCCCTCTACACCTCTTGTTTCCATCCTATGTCTGTTTATCTCCTTCCCTTTGGTTATTGTAAAGCGCTGCGGAAACTGTTGGCACCATATAAATGATAATAAGAATACAAGGAGCAGCCCCCACCCTTACTGTTTATTTCTTAGCCTTCTAATGCTTTTCTTTCGCCTTTAACAACTTTATCCCAAGCTGACCATTTTTGGTGCCTGGTTTAGGGAGTTTCCGATGTTTGAGCTTTGAAGCAAACTATTCATTTCAAGCATTTAAAAAAAATAGAATTAAACAAAAATAAATGGGAAATGTTGGAGAGCCGAGCGAGGTGGAATACGGGTTTAACGGACACCTTGCAGTAATGAGTCACTAATAAATGGGAAATGTGGGAGAGCCCAGCGAGGTGGAATACGGGTTTAACGGACACCTTGCAGTAATGAGTCACTAATAAATGGGGAAATGTGGGAGAGCCGAGCGAGGTGGAATACGGGTTTAACGGACACCTTGCAGTAATGAGTCACTAATAAATGGGAAATGTGGGAGAGCCGAGTGAGGAGGAATACGGGTTTAACGGACACCTTGCAGTAATGAGTCACTAATAAATGGGAAATGTGGGACAGCCAAGCGAGGTGGAATACGGTTTTAACGGACACCTTGCAGTAATGATGAGATAGCAATTCTTGGGATTTAATACTAATCTAAGTGATCTGCCATTTCGATGTTCATCCAATGCGTGTTTTAAAAATACAATTGCTGTCCTTGAGTGCTCTTGAGATTCTATTTTCAGTCTGCATGTTTAAAAGAAATCAGTTTGTCAGCAAAACTAAAAAAGGATGTACTGACCATCGCAAAAATATAACGACAGCTGAATGTCCAAAATGAGAATGCAAGGTGAAAGATGACATCATGTGTAAAAGTAGGTCCTAATTCAGACATATGGTAACTGTCACGTGACAATCTGGGTATGGTGGGAGGAGAACTGTATTTTTAGAACAAATGCATAAAAACGATTGATGTCCATGTTCTCGTCACTCATGTTTTTGAACAGATACGATCTGTTTCGTGAGTCCGGCAGGTGCCAGCTGAATAAACGCCATTTTCTTTGAAACAAAGGCCTCCGTCTGCTTCCTTCGTCGAACCATCACCCACAAGTTCCCGGCCAGTTGGCTGTAACATATCTGGGGGCTCGTCCTTGATTTGGGCCTTGGTTCACAAAGGAAGTTTGAACGGCAGTATTTACTGCATTTTCGGTGGAATCCAGCAGGAGTTGCAGCCCAGCATGCTGATTCTCTACTAAAGGCGCCAAGCAGGAACTTCTTGCTTTGTGGACCATCAACCTGCTGGGAGCACGCTCCTGACCGAGAATCCACGAAAAGGAACAGGCCGAGGAAACTGGTGACGCCGCGGCGGAAAGGGGGTAACTAAACAAATTGTATTTTTATTTGTTGAATAAAGCCAGCAGCTAGCTTCAATTAGTATATAGAATTGTAGAATTGTCTGCACTGTGGAGGGAGAGAGTCCAGATTTCTGTATCTGTGTGTGATACAGGGGCTGGGGATAGACTGCCCTCCAGCCAGGAATAGAGAGGTCTGTAGAGCCTCAAGAGAGCTTGTAATACTCTCTAAAATCAGTCCGGATTAACTAAAGAAAGTGTTAATATTCCCGACAAGGGGACTGATCACCCCCTAATGCTAAAAGCCCCTGCAGTAGTGTAAATAAATACTGATGGTAACGTATATACTGATGTTGCAGTAGGTACTTGTATTTAATAATTGAGAGCTAGCTGTCTGCAACAAAAGAACTGTTCTCTTTAATATAGTGTCTGTATTTTATATCTAGTGTTAAGTGTGCAGGAGAGTGGACTTGTTCCCCCTGAGGGGAAGTTACCTGCAAGAATAGAACTGTTTTGTACTGTTTTGTGGTAGATGTATCTGATACAGTACGTGTTGTGATTGCTGAGAGTGCTGTGAGTGATTGAGCGCCTACTCGCCTTGCGAGAAAGCAAACTTGAGAGTGGACTCCCAAGGTACGTTTCCGGCTCAGGCGCTGCAGTCCGGCTACTGACGGAGGAAGCGAATACGATACGAGAATCGTTGCATGAAGTATCAGACAAATGATTGATAAAATGTTTTTGTTGCAAGTTACATCTGCACTGTAAAAAAAACGAAAAAAAAAAAAACGAAGGCCAACAGATATAGAGAAAAATACTGCAGGCGTTAGATCAGTTTGGAGAAATAGGAAGAGACTCTGCTGATTTTTTTTTAAAAAAAAAAAATAGCTATGGGTAATGGGTCTTTTAAACCAAAAAAAACAGGGGAGGGTGAAACATCCCTGGAATATATGATACGCAATTTTGAGACTCTGTATGCAGTTCACCAGTATGGAAAGAAACTGCACAAGAGCAAGTTGCGAACACTGTGTGAAACTGAATGGCCTATATTAAATCCTTCATGGCCCCCGGAGAGATCAATGGACCCCGAAATCATACAGGGTGTCCATTTAGCAGTCACAGGGAGTCCTGGGCATCCAGATCAATATCCCTATATAGATATATGGAGGTATTGTGTGAAGGATAAAAGCGCATTAGTAATGCTGGCAGTAGGACACTCGCGGTGCAGCACAGCCCCTAAACTATTAAATGTGTTGCAAGATCAGCCAGAGGATTTCCTGTACCCCCCTCCTTATCCATCATATTTTGCAGCAGTAGCAGATGCCCCAGCTGCATATGAACCTGCAGCGCACGCCCCCTCTGTGTCGTCCCAACACCCTCAGCCAGGACCCATGGGTGCTGATATCCCCCTTGCAATGGGTCCAGCGACTGGAGGAGAGGGGCATGATATCAAAGAACCAAATAATGTTAAAATATATTCTGCTGCGCAACACGCTATGTCACCCCGATTAATAGATAGAGGGAGTTCCCACAAGACAGCCCTGGCTCCCCAGTTTGAGAAATCTACTACACGAGGAGATCATGGGATAAGTGTGCCCAAACTAGTCTACTCCTGCCCCTTGAGATCAGTCCCAGGTCCTGTAATTGATGGACAAGCAGGCCCAAATGTCCTCACGTATATTCCATTCACCACCACTGATCTATTTAATTGGCGCACTCACACCCCCCCTACGCAGAGAAGCCTGCGGCTATGGCCAGCTTGATGGAATCAATCATGGCCACCCATAACCCGACATGGGCAGATTGCCAGCAGCTCTTACTAACTCTATTTAGCACTGAAGAGCGTAACAGAATTAATGCATTAGCACATAAATATTTAGAGAAGAAGGGACAAGAGGATCAGTAGCAGGATGCGGCAGCATGGGCAGCCCAGGCTTATCCTGCAGTTGACCCACGGTGGGACTATACAGGTGCAGATATGTTGAGCCTCCAGCTGTATAGATCCGCTGTCCTAGTGGGTGTAAGAGAAGGAGCAAAGAAACCTGTGAATATTAGCAAAGTGGCGGAGGTGACGCAGGGAATTAACGAAACCCCTGCCTCATTTCTAGAGCGATTAATGGAGGCGTATAGAGTGTACAGGCCAATTGATCCTGAAGCCACTGAAAACCAGCAGATGATAAATAGTTCTTTTGTTAGCCAGGCGCAGCGAGATATTAGATGTAAACTCCAGAGGCAAGAAGGGTTCATTGGAATGAACCTAACCCAGCTCTTGGAAATTGAAAATAAGGTTTTTCAGAATAGGGACCTTACTGAAAAGCGTAGTGAGACGAGAAAAATGAAGGAACAAGCGGGATTTTTAGCAATAGCATTAAGGGGGGAGGGGAGGTTGCTAGATCAAAGGGATGAGAAAGGGCGTGATGCTGATAGAGGAAGAGGACGAGGAAGAGGACGTGGAAGGGGGAGAGAAGACAGTTGGGTGGGAGACAATAGAAGGGAATACGAGCCTATAGGCAGAAACCAGTGTGGGTATTGTAAAGGGGAGGGTCACTGGTGGAGACAGTGCCCCAAGCGGCAGGCAGAGGAACAACAGCCCCAAAATCAGAATAGCACGCATGGGCAGGTAGCAGATGGCAGATATCAAAGAACCGACAGAGTAGCGGGGGATTTTATTGGGCTGGCGGGTACCACCTTTCCAGAACCAGCACACTAATGACATAAGAACGGCCCCATCCCACTGGGTAAAGAGGAGCCCATGATTTCTATAATGGTGGGAGGGGAGCCCAGTAATTTTATGATTGACACAGGAGCTACACTCTCAGTAATGACCCACCCTATTGCCCCACTGTCAGGTGAGACGGCAACGATAATAGGTGCTACAGGGACAGAAGCAGTCTGCCCCTTCTTGAGTCCTCGTGTCTGCTCCTTAGGTGGACATCAGGTCTCACACCAATTCTTATATATGCCAGATTGCCCAATACAGTTAATAGGTAGGGATCTACTTAGTAAAATGCAAGCCCAAATAACTTTCCTGCCCGAGGGCCAAACTGTATTGACTTTACCTGAATTTAAGGACGGAATCCCACACACTCAGGAGAATTCTAGCCTAGGAAAGGCAAGTGTTCTGGCCCTGGTTGTCCCCCAGAGGGAAGAATGGCGCATAATCCCAACACAGACACCCTTGAGTTCTGATCCAATGTCATCTTGTACGGGTATACCAGGAGTATGGGCAGAGGATAACCCACCGGGATTGGCCTTGAACATTCCACCGGTATATGTTGATCTTAAACCTGACGCACAACCCATTGCTCTGCGTCAGTATCATATCCCACAGAAGGCAAAGCAGAGTATCCAAATTCATTTTGAACGTCTACTGAAATACGGGATTTTAAAGTTTTGTGTTTCTCCCTGGAATACTCCACTGCTGCCAGTACAGAAAGAAAATACCCAAGAGTACAGACCTGTCCAAGACTTAAGAGCAGTTAATTCTGCTACAGTGACTTTACACCCTGTGGTGCCAAACCCCTACAATTTGTTGGCCCTTATTCCTGCAGATACTAAGTTCTACACAGTTCTGGATTTAAAAGATGCGTTCTTTTGTATCCGCCTAGCCCCAGCAAGTCAACCATTGTTTGCTTTTCAGTGGGAAGATGCCAAAACAGGAGCAAAACATCAAATGGCTTGGACACGCCTTCCTCAAGGATTTAAAAATTCCCCTACAATTTATGGCAGTGCATTAAGTCAAGACCTCCTCCAATTCAATTCCCAACCAGGAAGAGCCATTTTTACAATATGTTGATGATCTATTGCTTGCCTCTCCCACAGAAAAAGATTGCATAAATGCCACAAAAGAACTATTGCACATTCTATGGAAAGCTGGCTACAAAGTCTCAGGACGCAAGGCACAGATTTGCAGACACAGTGTCAAGTATCTAGGTTTCCATCTTACAGGAACTGAACGTACAATGGGTCCAGAACGTAAGGAAGCAGTCTGCCGTATTCTACAGCCTCGTACTCGAAGACAAGTCCAAGAGTTCCTAGCTGCGGCCGGCTTTTGTCGTTTATGGATACCAAACTTCGTCATCATTGCCAAACCCCTGTATCAGGCCACAAAAGGTGCAGAACCTGATCCTTTTATATGGGGTGAAGAACAAACTGCTGCATTTACCCAATTGAAGACTTTATTGCTAGAAGCTCCTGCCCTGGGGCTACCTGATCACAGCAAACCCTTTTATCTTTATGTGCATGAACATCTCCAGACGGCAGCAGGAGTATTGGTTCAATACCTTGGCTCATGGCAAAGGCCTGTTGCCTACCTGTCCAAACAACTGGATTCTGTGGCCTGTGGCCTACCATCATGTCTCAAAGCTGGGCAGCCACTGCCCTCCTGGTTGCTGAAGCTGACAAGCTTACACTAGGTCAAGAACTCTTTGTGAAAGTCCCTCATGCAGTCCAGACTCTTCTAGACTATAAAGGCAATTACTGGTTCAGCAATGCAAGAATGACCAAGTACCAAGCTATGCTATGTGAAAACCCAAGAGTTCATTTGGAACTAATCTCCACCCTGAATCCTGCTATGTTGCTTCCAGATGCTCCAAAAGATCAGGAACATGAGTGCCTTCAAGTAATGGATGAAGTATATAGCAGCAGACCTGACCTCAAAGACATACCCCAGACAAATACGACATGCAACTGTTCACTGATGTAAGCAGTTTTATAGAAAATGGAAAGAGATTTGCTGGGTACGCAGTAGTCACTCTTGACGAAACAATTGAAGCTAAACCACTGCCCAATGGCACTTCTGCTCAACTGGCTGAAATTATTGCCCTTACCAGAGGTCTAGAACTATCTGAAAACAAAAGGGTGAACATATACACCGATTCCAAGTATGCCTTCATGACAATACATGCTCACGGAGCACTCTACAAAGAACGAGGCCTCCTAACATCTGCAGGCAAACAAGTCAAATATGCCCTTGAAATATTGAATCTACTGGATGCAGTATGGAAACCGTCCACAGTTGGTGTTATTCATTGCCGTGGCCACCAAAAAGGCAAGGAAGAAGTTCCTAGAGGAAACCGGAAAGCAGATGTGGCGGCAAAGGAAGCAGCCAGACAAACACAAGCCCTTGAGCGTGGCTGTGATTGGAACGAAACCAAGGCTAAGAGTACTCGACAGCAGCAGGTGCAGCAGCAGGAGGAAACTCACTTGAAACTATACCCAGTTCAAGATAAAGATCCCCTGGAAAGTGTTCGGGAAGGAAACCCCGATCACCGGAGAGGATACCCGGTAAATGCTGAAAATCACTTGAAAAGCTTCCGGAATGAAAATCCGGAACACCGAAATGAAACTTCGGTTCCCCAGAGAGGACTGGTTCAAGATGACTCACCTGTCAAGATTCTAGTATGTAAACCCGAATCCCCGCAAATGAAAGTCGAAACTCTGCTCTGTCTGAACGTTTTTCCAAGATCAACCAAATGTTGACTTCTATATGAATAAAAGAAGATTTGCACCTCATGGAGAATTTATTGAAGATGTTCTTTGCCACTGGTACGGTGAATATGAACTTCTAGAGAAGCGCCACAGCTATATCCAATAGTTGTTTCCTCTACGTGAACAAGGCCGAAATGAACATGCAAAGCCTTTGACTATTTCTGAAATTGAAATTATGAAGAACACCGCTGAAATCCAACATGGGCTACGGAGAGCCTAAAAACTGATGCTGAATTTCTTCGGCGTAAAAATAGTGGGGGAAGAGGAGATAGAAGTGATACGAGACTCACATTTTTCAACACGCTTCTCCAATTTGAATACCAACACTCATAATAACCTGAGAATTACCCGAATTGTGAAAAGCATGGGAGAGCTGGGAGCTGCACAATACCAAGCTCCGCTGGTGAAGTTCTTCCTGAAAGAAATACTGGTTGAAGATCAGCTGCAAATTATGAAAGAAAGTTCCCTGAAATATTTCTTGCCGGCGGTAAAGAATGATCATGAAAGAGATGCACTGTCTGAATATGTTTTGAAGCACAGAATATCCAAGAATACCAAGAAGCTTCTCCCAGTGGTGACGTCCCTGTTACCAACACCCATTACTCACTGGACTCCGGCCTACTCTGAAAAAGAGAAGAAATGGTTCTCCGAAGAGCCAGGAGAATACAGAGAAGACGGATGGTACCAGTTGGAGAATGAAAGAATTGTTTTACCAGCCACTCTGGCACCTGAAATTGTCCGGGCCTTGCATTCCAGGACTCATGGAGGAAAGACAGCCATGGAGCAACAACTAGAACCGTATTTCTATGTTCCTGGACTAACTGCCATTTGCAAAGCAATTGCCCACCAATGTGTCACTTGTGCTAAGAACAACCCAAGGCAAGGGATAGTACGACCACCAGGAATATTATCTGTTGGATTATCTCAAATGTCCTCCCTACAAATTGACTTTACTGTTCTCCCTCCATGCAAAGGATATAAATATCTACTGGTGCTAGTATGCACATTAACGGGATGGGTTGAGGCCTACCCAACTCAAACAGAAAAGACTGCTGAAGTAGTGAGATGTTTGATGAGAGAAATTATTCCAAGGTATGGACTGCCTCTTGAAATCGAATCAGACAATGGTCCAGCCTTCGTACAAAATTGTTTACAGCAACTTGCCTGCCTGCTGAGAATTTCGTGGAAGCTACATACTGCATACAGACCTCAAAGCTCTGGAAAAGTGGAAAGAATGAATAGAACTCTCAAGACATTGATGGCTAAAATATGCCAAGAAACGTCATTGAAATGGCTGGATGTGTTGCCAATCGTACTGCTGCATGTCCGAAGCAATCCTACCTCACTCCTAAAATTGAGCCCATACGAGTTGATGTTCGGTCGTTCTACCCCTTTGATAACTGGGTTGAAGGGGGATCCCCGAGTATTAGGAGAAACTGATTTAGGTCAGCAGGTGATCAAATTAGGTCAGACAATGCAGAACATATACACATGGGAAAGCGGGCACATACCCTATTTCCTGTTCCCACCCCTACACAAGTACTGTCCAGGGGACATGGTATGGGTTAAGGAATGGAAGATAGACCCGTTAGGGGCTAAATGGAGGGGTCCTTATGTTGTCTTGTTATACACTCCTACAGCAGTGAAAGTGGTCGAGGTGGTGCCGTGGATACATCACTCCCGACTGAAACCAGCAGCAGAGGTTACGGATAAGGCATGGAAAGTGATAGCCAGTGAATCCGATCCGCTGAAGCTACGTTTCCACCGTATCCAAGCAGCTGCACAGACCGGAGAGGAATAGGAGAGATCCAAGTCTAGATGACCACCGGCTCTCCAAACTCCAGTCTTTATACTTATTGTTATTGAAAGACCGTTAAGTTCACTGCCTAAACCAACCAATGGAAGCTCCAGAGATACCCCAGGAGGCCCATGAGCCTCTGCTTCCAGATACCCTTTTACCAGACTACAGAGACCATTTGAGCAGTACCAAAGGATCTTGATATGTATTGGGATTATTGTTTTGTTTTTGACTTTATTGACAATTGTTGCTGGACTATTTTTTTCCAAACCAGGTCAGTGAGGTCAGCCCCTATTGGGATGACACCAGAATATAACATAACTGTCCCATCGGTACAGGACAGACGGAAGCGGGAGCTGACAAGGCCAGAAGATAATTTGTTTATTAAATTTACGTATGCGTATGCAAAGAAGTCAGGATATGAATCCTGTTGGGTGTGTAATAAATTGAACCAAGGATCATCAGTTATTCCCACCTTAGCTGTACCTCTTTGTCACGGAATGCCCCAGGAGGCTTGGCCGCAAAGCCCAGGACTCCCAGCCAGGGACAGTTTTATTGACGGTTGTGTTACTATGGACCCTTAGGTGCCGTTGCACCATAGGAACACCTTGATTACTTTATTAGATGTGATGGTTATTGTGTGATGTAATAAAAGTGTCCCCTGTATGTATAACTGTGTAGAGTATGTAAGACACCCATTGTATGTTTTGCCCGTCACCATTTGCCATTGCCTCGTGGATCCGGTCGGAGTGGCCGAATCGTAAAATGGCCGATTCGGAACGTCCGGTCGGATTGGCCGAATCGAAAAATGGCCGATTCGGAACGTCCGGTTACGAATCGGCACCACCCCGATTCGGGAACGACCAATACGAATCGGGACCAAGGCACTCCAACTCGAGAAAGGGCCAATGAGATCATGGGGGGCGGGCAGGGATCCCATTGTTCTGATTCTGTATGATTGTTGATAAATACATGTGAAAGTTCTCAGTAAAGTCAGTTCAACCTGTACATACAGCTTCGCCTGGTGTCTTTTCTGATCTTTCGCTACACGAGGCTCCGCGCAGTCTCTGTGCGCATCACCCACGAGGTACGATTCTTCGACCGCGGTGGCGACGTCCCGCGCATCGGAACAGTGAACCGCCGCAGCCACGATAATTCCGTATCTCCGAATCGGAATTGCGGCGCCTCTTCCGCGCATCTATCCCCCGAACGATCGTACCCGCTTCAACTCTGCAGCTCGATCCGAAGCCCGACGCGGCGCTTCCCGCGCGCATCGGCCCGTCGAAACGTGGCCCATCCGAAACGTTTCCCGTCCGAACGATTAAACCAGCGGACGATCCCACCTTCCACCCAGGTCAGTAGATCAGCCGCTCGAGACGCCGGGTGCCGTGCCACTCGGTAGTCGGGCTGATCTTCCCCAGGGGTCCCATCCTGTACCCTGCCAGACCCCGCAGGGTCATTTCAGACTGCTCGAGACGCCGAGTGCCGTGCCACTCAGTAGTCGGGTCGGGCTGTGAGAGCCAAGGGGGCAGATAGGAGCACACCCGCAGGCGGACAACACCCCATTCGGCCACACTCTTAATTTGTCTGACTACCCTGTGAATAAAAGTATAGTGGCCCCTAGTGTACTTAAACTGACTAAGAGTCTAGATATGCCAAAGACAAACCACACTATTCGCATTACTAATTTGGCCTATTTCCCTCTCTGGTGCTTTAAACTAGAGAAGATCCAGGGTCCACCTAGTTCAATGTGTAAAGAATCTTTGTTCAACACAACACTAGATATATCTGACTCAGAAACACTAGGAGATAGTCTCCAAGTAATGGTAGATACGATTGATAATTACAAACAGAGTGATGACAAAAGTCCGGAGGCACTTGCATACACCCACACGATGGCATACATATTTGTTGTGGAACTCTATGCCACCTTTGGATTAATACTGAAATAAAAACTTGGTGTTATTTGGCCTGGGTGGTTCCCCTGCAGCGTATCCAAGAGGACACCTTGGACCTAGGAATACCACATCCCCGATATTCTCTAAATTTTGTTAAATCAGAGTTGTTTTCTAAAAGTGATATGGTTTGGTCTTGGTTTCCTTCTTCCACAGGATGGGGCATCGAAATGATGAAAAGACTAAAAAAATATGTTGTTCTGATGGATGAAATTGTAAACATCACCAGTACTGATATCCAATTGTTAAATGTTGAATTAAGAGAGATTCGTAAGTACAGCTGTTCCAGAAACTAGCCATAGAACAAATTCAGGCTGTACTTAATGGAATTTGTGAGATGACAATGAAATATGAATGTTGTACCTTTATTAAGAATACTACTGAAGATGCTCCTGACTACTATGACGTAATTCAGAAACATCAAGAAAAGGTTTCCCATTTCCAGGACCAAGCTCGTCGGATAGTCGAGGAGGGCTGGAACCCTTTTAAAGGACTGGGTGCATTCGGGGCGTGGTTCGGATCGATTTTGTCTGTTATAAGTAATATAGGATCTCTGATTATCACAGGTGCCTTAATTCTCCTTGTTTGTTTTCTAGTTTATAAATTAACTATTTGTTTATGGCCAATCTGCCGTAAAACCCTCAAACCAAAGAAACAACCCCTTAATCAAAATCCTGATAAAAGTTCACTTAAGCTTAAATCCCCGGAAGAATACAAAGCTTTAATGATTTAGTTAATTGGCTGGGAGAGGTCATTGTAGACTCTCTCCGCCAAGAGGAGGGAATGAGATAGCAATTCTTGGGATTTAATACTAATCTAAGTGATCTGCCATTTCGATGTTCATCCAATGCGTGTTTTAAAAATACAATTGCTGTCCTTGAGTGCTCTTGAGATTCTATTTTCAGTCTGCATGTTTAAAAGAAATCAGTTTGTCAGCAAAACTAAAAAAAGGATGTACTGACCATCGTAAAAATATAACGACAGCTGAATGTCCAAAATGAGAATGCAAGGCGAAAGATGACATCATGTGTAAAAGTAGGTCCTAATTCAGACATATGGTAACTGTCACGTGACAATCTGGGTATGGTGGGAAGAGAACTGTATTTTTAGAACAAATGTATAAAAACGATTGATGTCCATGTTCTCGTCACTCATGTTTTTGAACAGATACGATCTGTTTCGTGAGTCCGGCAGGTGCCAGCTGAATAAACGCCATTTTCTTTGAAACAAAGGCCTCCGTCTGCTTCCTTCGTCGAACCATCACCCACAAGTTCCCGAACAGTTGGCTGTAACAATGAGTCACTAATAAATGGGAAATGTGGGAGAGCCGAGCGAGGTGGAATACGGGTTTAACGGACACCTTGAAGTAACGAGTCACTAATAAATGGGTCTGAGCAGGAGGCCGAGTGCCCGTGCCATAATCACCAACAGCTGGCTGATTACTTACCGCTGCCGCCTTTAACCACCCCACGGCCAAAGCAGGTACTGCAACACCTCCATCATCCTGGGGCTCGAACACAATGTTTCCCAGTGAGAGGATCCCAGAAAGAACAACCTTCAGATCCAGCTCTTCCTGTAACAAATAATGAGAATCAGACACCAGTCTGTACACAAATCCAGTGATACACTCACACAGACTGACACACACTGACACAGACTACTCCCAAAACCCAGGCAGCAGCAGCAGCAGCACACAGACACAGAATGTCCGACATCCAGAGAGCGGCACACTGAGAAAGCATATCCGACACCCAGGCAGCAGCACACTGAGAAAGCATATTTGACACCAAGGCAGCGGCACACTGAGACAGCATATCCGACACCCAGAGAGCAGCACACTGAGACAGCATATCCGACACCTAGAGAGCAGCACACTGAGACAGCATATCCGACACTTAGAGAGCAGCACACTGAGACAGCATATCCGACACCTAGAGAGCAGCACACTGAGACAGCATATCCAACACCCAGAGAGCAGCACACTGAGACAGCATAGCCGACACCCAGAGAGCAGCACACAGACATAACACTTACACAGACTACACCCAAAACCCAGCAAGAAAAATGCACCTGGATGGTCAGATGCCAACTGGGATCTAGGTCCCTAATCGTGAATTTTATTAGTCACAACTGACAATATAAAAAGCATATAATGTGAATTGAAAGAGGATAGGACAGAATATAACGCGCACATAAGATCAACAGCAGAGAAACCTTTACCAATGATTAAAGGATGAGCAACTGGATCTGAACTCATCTGGAGAGTCGCTCAAGTGATTTCTCTGGCAAGTACACACCAGTATCTATGACATTCAGTCAAACACCGAGACATAACCATATATAGCCAGAGAGATATCACCCTCAGTGGTTATTGGCTGATAACCATTCAATAAAGCTGTGTTGTAGCGGGGTATCAATATACAGAATCATCTGCAGAACTAATACCAAACAGTAGAATAATTCAGGAAATTGTGCTTTAAATAAAGAAAGCCAATATGAGTTTTTATATATATAAAAAATCACCAGTGCTGGCTCAGTCACTCTAACACATCCTGGTCACATATCAAGGTGTATTAATACGGTAATGCTTCATGGCTCACCAAAATACAATTCTGGTGCACATGCACAGATACCTTTATCCAGGACAACTGCTAAAACCAGGGGCGGATCCGGGGGGGCAACAGGGCAAATCCCCCCCCGAGATACCGACCCGCCGCCACCGGCCGTTTTTCTCCCTACGAGTGGCCGCCAGCATGCAGCTTGGCCGCTCGCCTGGGAACCATCGCGAGATCGCAGAGTTCAGATAAACTCCGGGATCTTGCGAGAACGTGGCTGCGCTGGTCAGGTGGTTCCCAGGCGAGCGGCCAAGCTGCCTGCTGGCGGCCGCTCGTAGGGAGAAAAGTGGCCGGCGGGTACTCAGAGTCTGGCAGAAAAGGTGAGAGCTGTGTGCAAATATATCCATGTGACCTGGGGGCAAATATATATCCATGTGTGAGCTGGGGGCAAATATATATCCATGTGTGAGCTGGGGGCAAATATATATATCCATGTGAGCTGGGGCAAATATATATATCCATGTGAGCTGGGGGCAAATATATCCATGTCAGCTGGGGCAAATATATCCATATGTGAGCTGGGGGCAAATATATATCCATATGTGAGCTGGGGGGCAAATATATAACCATGTGTGAGCTGTGGGGCAAATACATATCCATGTGTGAGCTGGGGACAAATATATATCCATGTGAGCTGGGGGCAAACATATATCGCTGTGTCATCTGCGCTTATTCCCATTATACCGTGTGAAACAAAACGCAATTAGAGGCTTTGGGTTCTATTAATGGCCATTAAGAGTGTAAGCTCACCACCACGTCAAGGCACCTCTAATGAGTTTTTTTTTTCCCTTGTTATGTATTACACATGTCGATGGGTTGGATGCATTTGGTGGTTGCAGCCGCCCCATCGGGGAATAGGCGCGACCCCACCCCTCCTGTACTATATATCCATGTGAGCTGGGCGCAAATATATATCCATGTGAGCTGGGGGCAAATATATATCCATGTGAGTTGGGGCAAATATATATCTATGTGAGCTGGGGGCAAATATACCCATGTGAGCTGGGGCAAATATATCCATGTGAGCTGAGACAAATATATCCATGTGGGCTGGGGGCAAATATATCCATGTGTGAGCTGGGGGCATTATATTTCATGTGAGCTGGGAGGGGGGTACCCTGGACCCCTCGTATGGAAAGGGTTTGCAGGGCTCATGAGCCACATGAGGACAGACCCTGTGCAATGTTCAGCTTGTGATTAGGCGTGTTTCTGCCCGTCACTGCGAACCCAACACCAGCTCTTGGCCAAAACTGGTAGAATTCCCCCCCCCCGAAACCTGTGTCTGGATCCGCCCCTGGTTAAAACCATAAGCAACTCAACGAGTATCTCCTGTCTCGCAGGCTTGAAACACACTGACACAGCATGTCCAACACCCAGAGAGCAGCACACTGACACAGCATGTCCAACAGCCAGAGAGCAGCACACTGACACAGCATGTCCAACAGCCAGAGAGCGGCACACTGAGAAAGCATGTCCAATTCCCAGAGAGCAGCACACTGACACAGCATATCCAACACCCAGAGAGTGGCACACTGACACAGCATATCCAACACCCAAAGAGCAGCACACTGACACAGCATATCTGTCACGTTTCCCTGTTCCAGCCCTGTCCCCCTGCCCTCTGTATTCTTTATGCCTGTGTTTTCCATATGTTTCTGTATGTTGCTTTCCCTTTATTGCAGCTCAGGGGTTAAGTGGCTTCCTCGTTAGCTCTCCTGTTGGTGATGTGGGCTGATCACCACCCTTTATATTGCAATGGGCCCTTATCCCATCACTCTTGCATTTTGGTTAATTTTCACTTACTGATTCCTGCTGTGTGTTTGTACCTGAGAGCTCCCTGCTGTTTATTCTGTTCTAGTTTGTGTTTTCATGTTTACCTTTTTCCTTCGGTCGTGTCTCCTTATCTGTCTGCTGTTTCTTTAGTTAGTCCAGGTTCTAGTTCATGTTCAGTGTCACGGAATGACCCAAGAGGCTCGGCAGCAAAGCCCAGGACTCTCAGCCAGGGACAGTTTCAATGGCGTTGGGGTTACTGTGGACTCTTAAGTGCCGTTGCACCGTAGGAACACCTTGATTTCTTTATTAGATGTGGTTGTTATTGCGTGATGTAATAAAAGTGTTCCCTGTATGTATAACCGTGTAAAGTATGTAAGACACCCCTTGTATGATTCTGGCTGTCGCCATTGCCCATCCCCTCGTGGGTCTGGAGAGAACAAAGGGATTCCAGGCTCAAAATGGGGGCCGAGCTGGATCCGGTCGAAAGGTGGTCGAATCGAAAAGTGGCCAAATCGTAAAATGGCCGATTCGGAACGTCCGGTAACGAATCGGCACCACCCCGATTCGGGGACGACCAATTTGAATTGGGACCAATGTCCCCAACTCGAGAAAGGGCCAATGAGACCCATGGGGGGCGGGCAGGGATTCCGTTGTCTTGTCTTTGTATGATGTTGATAAATACATGTGAAGTTCTCAGTAAAAGTTAGTTCAACCTGTACATACAGCTTCACCTGGTGTCTTCCTTGAGCCTACACCACAGGAGATTCCCCGCAGTCTCCTGTGCATCCCATTGCCCAGGTACCGATCCCCGAATCGGAGCGGCGGCGCTTCGTCCGTGCATCAGCCCCACGAACCGCCGGAACCACTGAACTCTGCATCCCCGAATCAGAGCGGCGGTGCTTCGTCCGCGCATCAGCCCAACAAACCGCCAGAACCACTGAACTCCGCATCATCGGAGCGGCGGCGCTTCGTCCGCGCATCGACAC
This sequence comes from Leptobrachium leishanense, assembly GCA_009667805.1. Taxonomy (NCBI): domain Eukaryota; kingdom Metazoa; phylum Chordata; class Amphibia; order Anura; family Megophryidae; genus Leptobrachium; species Leptobrachium leishanense. Next base: position 34,406,807 of record CM019063.1, on the reverse strand, counting down.
AGCGAAACGCCGCGCATCCGAAACGTTTCCCTCCAGGGCAGCTAACCCAGCAGACGGTCCCATCTCTCCCAAGTGGGTCAGTGGATCAGCCGCTCGAGACGCCGAGTGCCGTGACGCTTGGTAGTCGGGCTGGTCGCTGCAGGGGTCCCTCCCTGTATCCCGCCAAACCTTCCCCAGGGTCACTCCAGGCCGCTCGAGACGCCGGGTGCCGTGCCACTCGGTAGTCGGGTCGGGCTGTGAGTGCACAAGGAGGGGCAGATAGGAGCACACCCGCAGGCGGACAACACCCATTCCGTCACACTGGTGGCAGCGGTGGGATATGCTCTCTGCACCCCCCAAGAAGACCCTCACCATGGCTGGGTACAGTAATTACAAAAGGTACACCCTGCGGGTCATGTTGGAGAGTCGGGGAGGAACCCCGGGCTCCAAAAGCAAAGACACTATGATTGAGGAGCTGCAGGTACTAGACCAGGTGGGCGCGTCGACGGTGACGCCCCCCGTCCTCGACCCCATCCCCGTCCCTGTCCCCGCAGTGGTCTCTGAAAGTTCCTTCGACCGAAAGGTACGGCAGCGGGTCGCCCTCTTCGGAGCTGCCCCATCGGAGGCTGCCATCCACAATGCGATACAGGAGATCCGACAGGAAGAGGAACAGGACAAGGGGCGCAAACACGAACTACGGCTGGCTGAGATGCAGAGCAACCGAGTCATCAGTCCCCACCCGGATCGATCAACCGCCCGGAAAGTGCCCTTTCAAGCGTTCAAGACCTTCAGCGAGACAGAGGATGAGATAGAAAGCTTCCTCCAGGACTTCGAATGTTTGTGCCAGGTTCACGAGGTACACCGCGCTGCTTGGGTCGGGATTTTGGCTTGCAAACTGACCGGTCGAGCAGCAGAGGCATATCGGACTGTACCGGACGAGGAGGCCACCAACTATGACTATGTCAAACAAGCGTTGCTGAGCCGGTTTGCTGTGACCCCTGAAGCCAGCTGGGTGAAGTTCAGGAACTCCCGCCGGCCCAATGGCGCTACCCATGTCGAGTGGGCACATCGGCTGCCACGGGACCTGCGGACTTGGTTCCTAGGAAGTAAAGCGCAGTCGGTGGAAGACATTACCCAGCTGCTGCTGCTCGAACAGTTCTTTGAGCACACCCCCCCGGCAGTACGTGAGTGGGTGCGGGACAAAAAACCCCAGACCGTGCAGCAAGCGGCTGCCTGGGCAGATGAATACACCGATACAAGGAAAGTCGCCGGGGGTGAGCGACCTCTTCCTTCACGATCCGCTCTACCCGCTCCTCCTTTCCCCGAGCCGGCGGCCCGGTGGCCTGCAACACGACCAACGAGCCGGCCCAATGCGGCGGCCAACATCCGCTGCTACGGATGCAACCAGGAGGGGCACTACCGTCAGTACTGTCCCAACCGACCGGCCATGCCACGACCCCCCGCCAGAGCACCGCCTGCAGCACATTGTTACAACACCGAAGCTCCGTGGCCGGATTCCCAGGAAGAATGGGAACGATTACACGAGGTCGACCCGGTGCAAGCTGCCTCGGTCGACAATCGCCAACACCACCGTCAGGCCGTGTGGATCAACGGGCGGGCCGCCGAGGGTCTCCGGGACTCCGGGGCTACCATCACCCTAGTACGACCCCATCTGATCCAGGGGAACGACCGGTTGAATCACACCGTCGCGGTTCGTGTGGCCGGGGGGAAGGTACTCCGACTCGAGACGGCCCGCGTTCATTTAGATTGGGGTTCCGGGGAGGGAGTCGTGAGGGTGGGCTTACTGGACCGATTGCCGGCCGAAATTCTCCTCGGCAACGACCTGGGACGGTTGGTCTCCGCCTACACCACAGACGCAGCCGCTCCGGTGACCACCCGGCAACAAAGTCAACGCAACAGCCACGGCACTCCGATCGGGACCCAGGTGAGATCCCAACCAAACCCCCCCGACCCCCCAAACCCCGACGAATCCCGACTCCACCCTCTCAACCGGACCCCACCCTCCCGTGGGGCTCCCCCGAGACGCTCCGACACCAGACCCAGACCGATCCCACACTAGAGCGATACCGGGACCGGGCCGGCCAGGGCCTGGGAGACCGTAGGACCGATAGCATAGAGTGTGAGGATGGGCTCTTATACAGGTACACCGCGAGGGAGGGGACCAAAAAGCAGCAGGTCCCGCACAAGCAGATGATAGTACCCCAGGGCCCTAGACAGGAACTTTTAAGACTGGCACACGACATTCCCCTCGCCGGTCATCTGAGGCAAAAGAAGACTCGACACCGGTTGGCTCGAGCATTCTTTTGGCCCCGCCTCAGTGAGGATACTCGCGAGTACTGTCGCACCTGTCCGGTCTGTCAGAAAGTAGGGAAGACTGGAGATCACCCAAAAGCCCCACTGCACCCCATGCCCATCATACAGGAACCCTTTAGTCAGGTGGCGGTCGACATAATCGGCCCCTTGCCCCGCCCCAGTGCCACCGGTAAGAAATACATTCTCACCGTGGTGGACTATGCCACCCGGTACCCCGAAGCTGTGGCCTTGGCCAACATCCGGGCCGACACCATAGCCGACGCCCTCTTACGTGTGTTTACGAGGGTGGGGTTCCCTTGGGAGATTCTGTCCGACCAGGGTACCCAGTTCACCGCTGAGCTAACCCAGCAGCTCTGGCGTCTCTGTGGTGTCAAGGCGCTTCACAGCACCCCATATCATCCCCCAGACAAACGGGCTGTGCGACCAGTTTAATGGGACCCTGAAGCAGCTCATCCGAGCCTTCGCGCACGAGGGAAAGGATTGGGAGAAATATTTGCCCCACTTATTATTTGCCTATCGGGAGGTTCCTCAGGAATCCACCGGATATTCCCCCTTTGAATTACTGTATGGGCGCCAGGTGAGGGGGCCCCTAGATTTAGTTAGGGCTCAGTGGGAGGGGGAACCGGAGGAAGGTGGGGTCCCCGTGCTGAGTTACGTCTTGGAGCTCAGGGAACGCCTGGCGGAACTCGCGGGGTTCGTTCAAGGGAACATGGAAACGGCCCAGGCTCAGCAGAAAACGTGGTACGACCGCTCTGCTTGCAGTCGCTCGTTCCTCGTGGGGCAGAAGGTCCTGGTGTTGAAACCGCAGCGGCAGAACAAGCTGCAGGCGGCCTGGCAAGGCCCCTACAGGGTGGTAACCCAACTGGGGGATACCACCTATGTGGTTGTCAGCTGCGCAGACACCAGGATCCAGCGGACGTTCCACGTCAACATGCTGAAGGCCTACCATGAGCGCCCAGAGACGGTGGACGCCATCTGTGCACCAGCTACCGAGGAGACAGAACCGTTCCCCTTAATAGAACTTCCCGGGATATCCAAGCAGCCTTCAGGGGTAGATCAGGTACAGCTGGGGGAGGAGTTGGGGCCTGATAAGCAGGCGCAGGTGAGGCAGTTACTCCACGACCACCAGGGGATTTTCTCGGCCCTCCCTGGGTACACCAGCCAGGCCATCCATCAGGTAGAAACCCCCGGTCAGAGACCCCTCCGGCAACCCGCGTACCGACTCCCGGAGGCTGTCCGCGAACCCATGCGGGCCGAGATCCGGGAGATGCTGGAGCTGGGGGTCATCGAACCTTCGGCCAGTCCATGGGCGTCGCCTGTAGTCCTGGTCCTCAAGAAAGACAGTACCACCAGGTTCTGTGTCGACTATCGGTGGTTGAACGACTGTACCATCACAGACGCTTACCCCATGCCCCGAGTCGACGAGCTGCTAGATCAGATCTCCCGGGGTCATTTTCTGACCACGGTCGATCTGTGCAAGGGGTACTGGCAGATTCCCCTTGCCAAGGAGGCGACCCCGAAGTCGGCTTTCATCACCCCGTTCGGTCTGTACCAATTTCGAGTCATGCCGTTCGGGATGAAGAACGCCCCTGCTACCTTTCAGCGGTTAATCGATCGCCTCCTCGATGGCCTCCAGGGATTCGCTTGCGCATACCTGGATGACATAGCCATCTATAGCCAGACCTGGGAGGAACACCTTCACCACGTAGGGGTAGTCTTAAATCAGATTAGGGACGCCAACCTGACCCTTAAGCCAGAGAAATGCAAGGTGGGTATGGCCGAAGTGCAGTACCTGGGCCACCGGGTGGGTTGTGGGATACAACGACCAGAGCCCGCCAAGGTGGAAGCCATCCTAGACTAGCCCACCCCTGTGACCAAGACCCAGGTCCTCGCCTTCTTGGGCACCGCGGGGTACTATAGAAAGTTTGTGCCCCATTACAGTGACCTGGCCAAGCCCCTGACCGACTTGACAAAGAAATCCCTGCCCCGCCAAGTCCTGTGGTCCCCGGAGTGCGAACAGGCCTTCCAACAACTGAAGGCCGCTTTGACCCAAGCTCCCCTACTGGCAGCTCCCAACTATAATAAACGATTTATCGTCCATACAGACGCCTCGATGTTCGGACTGGGAGCCGTGCTAAGTCAAGTGGGGGACGACGGGGGGGATCATCCGGTGGCGTTCATCAGCCGTAAGCTTTTACCGCGGGAGGTGGGGTATGCTGCGGTGGAAAAAGAGTGCCTGGCCTTGGTCTGGGCCCTACGGAAGTTCCAGCCCTATGTTTACGGGCGGTCCTTCACCGTGATGACCGATCATAACCCGCTGGTGTGGCTCAACCGGGTGGCGGGGGAAAACGGCCGCCTGTTGCGGTGGAGTCTCGCTCTCCAGCCGTTCAATTTCACTATACAATACAGGCCCGGGTCGCAGAATGGAAATGCTGATGGGTTATCGCGGCAATCGGCCCGGGAACCAGGAGACCTGAGAGCACCGACTTCCCCGGTATGACCCGTTGGGGAGGGGGGAGGAGTGTCACGGAATGACCCAAGAGGCTCGGCAGCAAAGCCCAGGACTCTCAGCCAGGGACAGTTTCAATGGCGTTTGGGTTACTGTGGACTCTTAAGTGCCGTTGCACCGTAGGAACACCTTGATTTCTTTATTAGATGTGGTTGTTATTGCGTGATGTAATAAAAGTGTTCCCTGTATGTATAACCGTGTAAAGTATGTAAGACACCCCTTGTATGATTCTGGCTGTCGCCATTGCTCATCCCCTCGTGGGTCTGGAGAGAACAAAGGGATTCCAGGCTCAAAATGGGGGCCGAGCTGGATCCGGTGGAAAGGTGGTCGAATCGAAAAGTGGCCGAATCGTAAAATGGCCGATTCGGAACGTCTGGTAACGAATCGGCACCACCCCGATTCGGGGACGACAAATCTGAATCGGGACCAATGTCCCCAACTAGAGAAAGGGCCAATGAGACCCATGGGGGGCGGGCAGGGATTCCATTGTCTTGTCTTTGTATGATGTTGATAAATACATGTGAAGTTCTCAGTAAAAGTTAGTTCAACCTGTACATACAGCTTCGCCTGGTGTCTTCCTTGAGCCTACACCACAGGAGATTCCCCGCAGTCTCCTGTGCATCCCATTGCCCAGGTACCAATCCCCGAATCGGAGCGGCGGCGCTTCGTCCGCGCATCAGCCCCACGAACCGCCGGAACCACTGAACTCCGCATCCCCAAATCGGAGCGGCGGTGCTTCGTCCGCGCATCGGCCCAACGAACCGCCGGAACCACTGAACTCCACATCATCGGAGCGGCGGCGCTTCGTCCGCGCATCGACACAGCGAAACGCCGCGCATCTGAAACGTTTCCCTCCAGGGCAGCTAACCCAGCAGACGGTCCCATCTCTCCCAAGGTCAGTGGTCAGCCGCTCGAGACACCGAGTGCCGTGACGCTCGGTAGTCAGGCTGGTCGCTGCAGGGGTCCCTCCCTGTATCCCGCCAACCCTTCCCCAGGGTCACTCCGGGCTGCTCGAGACGCCGGGTGCCGTGCCACTCGGTAGTTGGGTCAGGCGGTGAGTGCACAAGGAGGGGCAGATAGGAGCACACCCGCAGGCAGACAACACCCATTCCGTCACATCCAGTCATTCCTGTGTATATAGTTCTAGTGTTTCTCCTTTGTCTGGTTATGTTATATGTCTGATTACCTGGTTCTGACCCTCTTGCCTGGCTGACTTCTCTCCTGGTTCTGGATCCCTGGCTTCTGTATAAGGTATACGTTCTGGTTTTTGACTTCTGGCTTTTTCTTGACTTTTCTATTTGGATGCTCTTTGTCTGTACCGTTGATATATGTACTTATGCATATTCCTGTCTCCTATGTATGTCCTTAGACTCTGCACGGCACTGCTGTATTATTTTCCTTAGAGCAGATCCGGCTATTCTAAAGACCGGTCTTTCAGAATAGGGCTGCTGTTTACCATCCAGGGTCTCTGGCCTAGATTATATATTCAGTATTGTCTGCATATTGGGGCTTTCCTATGTACCAGTGCCTCACCATGGCAAGTGCAAGGTGCCTTCCTTGTGACTGATTGTGACATAATGCAAGCCAACCATAAAGCCCGCAGACATAGGTAGTGTGTTAGAGTCCATGCTGCACCTGTTTGGTGAATTGATGCCTAAGTGGAAAGGGTTAATGGACACAGTTTTTGCGATCACTTCTGGTGATCAAGTTGTTCTAGATATCAGGGTTCGTGGTCTGCTTTCTTCTGAGCAAAAGAATAGAAGGCGAACTGGCAAACTCTGTTTTTATTGTGTCAGTTCATCACATTTCATTTCGCAGTGCCACCTTAAGCCAGCGTGCCCAAGACTGGCAAGGGGCCAGTGCGCCCCGAGACTGGCAAGGTGCCCACTGTGCCTACATCCCGCAGTAAGGACACTAAAGCCAGACCCCATTATGGGTCAGATGGTGCCAGGCCCCGTTATGGGTCAGATGGTGCCAGGCCCCGTTATGCAGATATTGTCAGAACCCCTTTACCGTCCAGGTCTAGGAGAATCCTTTCTAGGGTAACCAGGGCTTGAGGAGCGGGCAACTGACACTCCTGAATTTGTCGGGTCTCCTGTCCATGAGCCTGAGGAGTACATGGAGTATGACTCATACTCAGCCATGGGATCAGAGGAGGATGAAGCCATGGAGATTACGCCCATGATGGCTTCCGTATGTGGCCTCTTCAAACGGCCTGACACCCGAATGGAATGCCGATCCTGGCACGGTGCCAGCAATGCCCAATCCTGTCGCGGTGCCAGCAATGCCCAATCCTGGTGCGGTGCCAGCAATGCCCGGTCCTGAGTTGCAAGGCAGCCGTGTCCTTCATGTCTAGTTTGGGCAATGAGCCCTTCACGTCTGGTCGGGCGATGAACCCCACACGTCTGGTTCGGGCGATACGCTCCTCATGCCCAATGCTGGCGAGTTGCCAGTCAAGCCCATGTTAAGCTTCGAGGAAGCTGTGCCTGAGTCAAGCTGTGTGTCAGCGGTGCCAGAACCACGTTGTAAAACCACTGTGCCCATGTCCCACAGTGGGTCCACTAGTACAATGTCCTGTGATATGGTCACCCCTGTTAAGAGGCTTCCTCGTTAGCTCTCCTGTTGGTGATGTGGGCTGATCACCTCTCTTTATGTTGCAATGGGCCCTTATCAGATTACTCTTGCATTTTGGCTCACTTCAGTTCCTGATTCCAGCTGAGTGTTTGTACCTGAGAGCTCCCTGCTGTTTATTCTGGTTTAGTTTATGTTTTCTTGTTTACCTTATTTCTTTGGTCTTGTCTCCTTAGCTGTCTGCTGTTTCTTTAGTTATTCCAGGTTCTAGTTCATGTCCAGTCTTTCCTGTGTATATAGTTCTAGTGTTTCTCCTTTGTCTGGTTATGTTATATATCTGACCGATTACCTGGTTCTGACCCTCTTGCCTGACTGACTTCTCTCCTGGTTCTGGATCCCTGGCTTCTGTATAAGGTTTACGTTCTGGTTTTTGACTTCTGGCTTTTTCTTGACTTTTCTATTTGGATGCTCCTTGTCTGTACCGTTGATATACAGTCAGGTCCAGAAATATTGGGACGTCGACACAATTCTAACATCTTTGGCTCTATACACCACCACAATGGAGTTGGAATGAAACAAACACAATGTGCTTTAACTGCAGACTGTCAGCTTTAATTTGAGGGTATGTACATCCAACTCAGGTGAACGGTGTAGGACTTACAGCAGTTTGCAGATGTGCCTCCCACTTGTTAAGGGACCAAAGGTAATGGGACAATTGGCTTCTCAGTTGTCCCATGGCCAGGTGTGTGATATTCCCTCATTACCCCAATTACAATGTGCAGATAAAAGGTCCAGAGTTCATTTCAAGTGTGCTATTTGCATTTGGAATCTGTTGCTGTCAACTCTCAAGATGAGATTCAAAGAGCCTTCACTGTCAGTGAAGCAAGCCATCATTAGGCTGAAGAAACAAAACAAACCCATCAGAGAGATAGCAAGAACATTAGGCGTGGCCAAAACAACTGTTTGGAACATTCTCAAAAAGAAGGAACGCACCAGTGAGCTCAGCAACACCAAAAGACCCGGGAGACCACGGAAAACAATTGTGGTGAATGACCGAAGAATTCTTTCCCTGGTGAAGAAAACACCCTTCACAACAGTTGGCCAGATCAAGAACACTCTCCAGCAGGTAGGTGTATGTGTGTCAAAGTCAACAATCAAGAGAAGACTTCACCAGAGTGAATACAGAGGGTTCACCACAGGATGTAAACCATTGGTGAGCCTCAAAAACAGGAAGGCCAGATTAGAGTTTGCCAAACAGCTAACAAAGCCTTCACAGTTCTGGAACAAGATCCTATGGACAGATGAGACAAAGATCAACTTGTACCAGAGTGATGGGAAGAGAAGAGTATGGAGAAGGAAAGAAACTGCTCATGATCCTAAGCATACCACCTCATCAGTGAAGCATGGTGGTGGTAGTGTCATGGCGTGGGCATGTATGGCTGCCAATGGAACTGGTTCTCTTGTATTTATTGATGATGTGACTGCTGACAAAAGCAGCAGGATGAATTCTGAAGTGTTTCGGGCAATATTATCTGCCCACATTCAGCCAAATGCTGCAGAACTCATTGGACGGCGCTTCACAGTGCAGATGGACAATGACCCAAAGCATACTGCAAAAGCAAGCAAAGAGTTTTTGAAGGGCCAGAAGTGGAATGTTATGCAATGGCCAAGTCAATCACCTGACCTGAATCCCATTGAGCATGCATTTCACTTGCTGAAGACAAAACTGAAGGGAAAATGCCCCAAGAACAAGCAGGAACTGAAGACAGTTGCAGTAGAGGCCTGGCAGAGCATCACTAGGGATGAAACCCAGCGTCTGGTGATGTCTATGCGTTCCAGACTTCAGGCTGTGATTGACTGCAAAGGATTTGTAACCAAGTATTAAGAAGGGAAAGTCTGATTTATGATTATTATTCTGTCCCATTACCTTTGGTCCCTTAACAAGTGGGGGCACATCTGCAAACTGCTGTAAGAATTGTGTCGATGTCCCAATATTTCTGGACCTGACTGTATGTACTTATGCATATTCCTGTCTCCTATGTATATCCTTAGATTATGGATGGCGCTGCTGTATTATTTTCCTTTGCGCAGATCCGGCTATTCTAAAGACCGGTCTTTCAGAGTAGGGCTGCTGTTTACCATGCAGGGTCTCTGGCCTAGGTTGTCTACTCAGTATTATCTGCATACTGGGGCTTTCCTAAGTACCAGTGCCTCATCTTGGTAAGTGCAAGGTGCCCTGATTGTGACAATGTCCAACACCCAGAGAGCGGCACACTGACACAGCATATCCGACACCCAGAGAGAGCGGCACAGTATACCTAACACACGGGGGTGTGCGCACACAGTATACCTAACACACGGGGGTGTGCGCACACAGTATACCTAACGCACGGGGGGTGCGCACACAGTATACCTAACGCATGGGGGTGTGCGCACACAGTATACCTAACGCACGGGGGTGTGCGCACACAGTATACCTAACGCACGGGGGGGGTGGGCCCACAGTATACCTAACGCATGGGGGTGTGCGCACACAGTATACCTAACACACGGCGGTGTGCGCACACAGTATACCTAACACACGGAGGTGTGCGCACACAGTATATCGAACGCACGGGGGTGTGTGCACACAGTATACCTAACACACGGAGGTGTGCGCACACAGTATACCTAACACACGGGGGTGTGCGCACACAGTATACCTAACACACGGAGGTGTGCGCACACAGTATACCTAACACACGGGGGTGTGCGCACACAGTATACCTAACACACGGAGGTGTGCGCACACAGTATACCTAACACACGGAGGTGTGCGCACACAGTATACCTAACACACGGAGGTGTGCGCACACAGTATACCTAACACACGGAGGTGTGCGCACACAGTATACCTAACACACGGGGGTGTGCGCACACAGTATACCTAACACACGGAGGTGTGCGCACACAGTATACCTAACACACGGAGGTGTGCGCACACAGTATACCTAACACACGGGGGTGTGCGCACACAGTATACCTAACACACGGGGGTGTGCGCAGAAAAACTGTGAGATCTGGTCTGGAAAACCGGTTGGGTTAAAGCTGATTAGTCGGGTTTGTCGGAGATGAATATTCGTTTCGTATCTATGTGTCAGAGGCTTTAATTTATGTGTCATTTTATTTCGGTGCTTTTTGTATGTTCCCAGTGTACGGATATTTTTGAAGATCCGTTTGTTCTATGGATTTGTTTCCTGTGACGAGTCGGTTTTTGATACTGTTGGTTCTTCTGCAAAGAAAGCGGGGGATGGGCAGCCCTACAGTGATGATATTCAGGGTCGGATTGATGGGGTTTGGTTGAAGAGTCTGTGGGTGGGGCCAGGGTCCTGCGTGGTTTTTTTTCTGTTAATGCAGCATTTTTTATCTTTGCTGCTAATTGAAGGCAATAAAGACATATCCAATATTCGCCTCTGAGCTTTTATTAAAATCTCAAATTCATAACATTAAGACAATCTCAGAACGATTCCTTGTTTTAATGAAAGTTTATAAAAAATATAAAACAATAGGTTTCTCTGGACATACTTTATAATGAGATCCCTTCCACCCATTCATTAAAAAGTGAGCACTAACAGTGGAGCGAGAAAAAAAAAAGCAAAATGAAGCGGATCAAAGGGAATGAATGAACTTTCAAAGCTTAAGTGGCCTGACCTACCTGATCCTGAAAGCCGACCATCCTCATGGCGTTACACACCTCCCGGTAACCGGCATTCCAATGAGCAGACTCTGTGCACGCTCTGCCAATATACCTAAAGGTCAAGAAATAAAACTAAAACAATTCAAACACAAAGGAAAAAGAAGAAAATTGAGGCCAATAGATACCTTGATAGGGATTAAACCCTCAATTGAATTGACGCAAAAGAAACCGAACAAAAGAGTTCAGAGACAGGTACCGTTAATTAAACCATATGAAGTTCAGGAAAGGACCTTAATAGGGAACTTTATTAATATATCTCAAAGAAACACATTAGTCACAAATAGACATTATACAAAACATAAATATGAAAAAATGATAATATTGGATTGATGATGCTATTATGCGTGGTGACTAGTATAGAAACATAGAAAATGTCGGCAGATAAGAACCTTTCGGCCCATCTAGTCGCCCAATTACATGGATACTTTACCTGGATTTATCTTTTGTTTAGGATAGCCTTATGCCTATCCCATGCTTGCTTTAATTCAATCACTGTTTTGGCCTCTACCACTTCAACTGGAAGACTGTTCCATGTATCCACCACCCTCTCAGTAAAATAATGCTTTCTGATGTTACTTTTAAACCTTTGCCCCTCTAATCTAAGACTATGTCCTCTTGTTTTGCTGCTTTGTTTCCTTTTAAATATACTCCCTTCCTCTACCTTGTGGATTCCCTTTACGTATTTAAATGTTTCTATCATATCTCCTCTGTCTCGTCTTTTTTCCAAGCTGTACATGTTAAGATCATTAAGCCTTTCCTGGTAACTTTTCTCCTTCAAGCCGTACACCATTTTAGTAGCCCTTCTCTGACCTCTCTCTAAGATGTCTATATCCTTCTGGAGATACGGTCTCCAGTACTGCACACAGTACTCCAACTGAGGTCTCACCAGTGCATAGTATAATGATAGTCAGCTAACCGTTAGTCTCTATTGGAGGCTAGGATCAGATTGATAGAGCACAGACGTAGAAAAGTGGATCAAAGATAACAAACTTTTTCTAAATGCTGACAAAACTGTAACGATGCTCTTTGGAACAAAACCTAAACTACACAAATTGCAAAATCCCCATCTATGTGTCAGGACAAAATCAAATGGCACGCTGACCACAGTCACTTCTCTCAAATATCTAGGTATGTGGTTGGACCCTAATCTATCCTTTGGCCCCACATCGAAAAACTCATCTAAACTTTACCCCAAACTAGGTGCCTTGCACACAAACAAATCCTGCTTGAGTCCCGCGGTAAGAAAGCAGATTGTACAATCAATGCTTATGCCGGCTATTGAATACGGAGATATAGTGTATGCAGCCGCCCCACAAACACACCTTCAGAAACTTACTACATTGTATAACTCATTCTGTCGCTTTGTGCTACAATGTAACTACATGACCCACCATTGTGACATGTTAAAAGAACTAAACTAGCCATCGCTGGACTCTAGACGCACCCTTCACCTTTACAGCCTGGTGTTTAAGAGCATTTCTGGGAAGCTACCACCCTACCTGAATATGCTGCTTCCCCCGGCACTTCCCTCATCCTATAACCTCAGATCCAGGACCAGCACCTTACTGGCAATACCACAATACAAAAAGCAAGTGGTTCGGTCCTCATTTTCCTACAGAGCACCGCAATTATGGAATAACATCCCAGACGCCATCAAATCTTCCCCCAGTCTAAAGTCCCTTAAGAGTTCCCTATTAACATACCTCAATACAAAATGCACCTGTAAACATGTAACCTAGTTATTATTATTATTATTATTCTTTATTTATAAAGCGCCAGCATATTCCGCAGCGCTGTACAATAAGCACAGTATAGACAGGGTTACAATACATTGAACAACATTTGACAAACAGTACAGGAGGAGATGAGGCCCTATTCCCGTAGGAACTCACAATCTAGGAGGGTTGGGGTTGGAAACAGGAGGAGAGGACTGTAAGGTTAGAGTGACTATATTTCCTACATATTTATTTTCGGTTAATCTGTATATTTGTTTTGTGTTAATATCTTGCATTTTACTACTTTTGTATTTCTGTAACCACTCAATGTTCTTGAATCCAGGACAAACTTGAAAACGAGAGAAATCTCAATGTATCCTTCCTGGTAAAATCCTTTATAAATATAAATGAATAAAAATATACACATAGGGAGGATGTTTCCAAACTGCCCAAAAAGTACTGATTATGCAATTAAGACCAGTATATTGTTAATTATAGATAAATAATTCTCCAACACATATGTTATTCATTTTATATCATAATGATCGAAGGAGAAAAATAAACAACTGCAAAATAACCCATAATCAGTATCAACATTGACTCAATTGTCTACTTATTTTCAAGTTTAGGGAGCCACAATATTAGTAATAATTGCAGGACAATGATCTCCAAACAGATCTATAATAAATCATAGAATAGCATTGAAAAGTTCGGCACTATTTAGATAAGCCACTGGCTAACCAGTTGATTGTATATATCAGTTTATTGTATAGTATATCTTGACCATGATCCCATAAAGAATCCCAAGTAGCCAATAGTGTCAACTTAGTGTATAGGATATCCTTACAGTGATTTCATCAAATGATACACAAGACAAAATAGTCTCACTTGGAGATATAGCTGGTATTATTCGTACCCTTCCATATAAGCAGTATCAGGTAGATCAAATTGTCCCTAAGATGCTGCTATTTCATCCTGCCTCTAATACATAGGTTCAATCCCCAAGCAAAAAAGGTCACCATAAAGATCATCCTGGGACCATAACAAGAGTCTCCATCATTATTGATTAAGATTGAGACCTCACTTGGAGTACTGTGTGCAGTACTGGAGACCGTATCTCCAGAAGGATATAGACATCTTAGAGAGAGTTCAGAGAAGGGCTACTAAAATGGTGTACGGCTTGAAGGAGAAAAGTTACCAGGAAAGGCTTAATGATCTTAACATGTACAGCTTGGAAAAAAGACGAGACAGAGGAGATATGATAGAAACATTTAAATACGTAAAGGGAATCCACAAGGTAGAGGAAGGGAGTATATTTAAAAGAAAACAAAGTAGCAAAACAAGAGGACATAGTCTTAGATTAGAGGGGCAAAGGTTTAAAAGTAACATCAGGAAGCATTATTTTACTGAGCGGGTGGTGGATACATGGAACAGTCTTCCAGTAGAAGTGGTAGAGGCCAAAACAGTAATTGAATTTAAGCAGGCATGGGATAGGCATAAGGCTATCCTAAACAAAAGATAAATCCAGGTAAAGTATCCATGTAATTGGGCAGACTAGATGGGCCGAAAGGTTCTTATCTGCCGACATTTTTCTATGTTTCTATGTTTCTAAGATTGGTAAGTCCCAAGTTTATGATTGCTCAGCCGTCACTACAATATGACAATAATTAGACAAATCGGTGCTGATATTAAATCATATCTCAATGGTCACCAATATTAGAACCACCAAAAGCCAACATTGGAATCCTTCCCAGAATAACTGTTAAAAAACCATTGTGATAAGCTCAACGCGTTTCAATAGCTTAACGCTGTCTTCATCAGGAGCGATTACCTTACCTCCTCCCCTCTAATGTATGTATATATAGTGTCTTCCATACTTTCCAGCTGGTATCCATTAGGTCTGCTTCCGCTGTGTTAACTGTTACTACTTTCACGTGTATTCGGCGTGCATGTCATTGTAAATATCCGGTTTGCGTTCCATTATGCGTACTTCCGGTATTGAAATCTACTCCCCATTCAGCGATATTGCGCATGCGCGAGAGACATTCCGGCCGTGGAGGGGCCATCCACCGCTCAGGAACCCATTTCCATGACGACCGAGTAAAAACATCCAGCGTCTGATCATTATAGTGTTGTAACAGTGGTCCCCATACCTTTGCAGAGCATCTCAGTGCACACATAATGAAATCAACTAAACATCCTAAACAGGCTAATTGTCAATGATTATAATACCATCAAATCGCTGATAAGCAACAGAAGCTTTATACCCCATAAATCAGCTAGTATGGACATCCATCAGAGATCACCACAGGCTTATATATCCAAGTTATTGAGATCTAAAGATCACTTCTTTATATCAAAAGACCGTGACGACTAATATATTTGGTAATCAAGGATTCTTAAAAAAAAAAAAAGAAGAGGATTTTTGTCGCTGAATATAGGGATTATTTTAGAATGTTTTTTAGGGAAACGGCAATAAAGTATATTAAGCACTCAATTGTTCAGTTTCTTTTGCGTTAAAACAATTCAAAACCTACAATAGTCTTACACTCATTCCTAGTGTGCACTGATGCGAGAACCAACAGAGTGTATCTCAGAGCTCTACAGCAATAGAACCCACAGTAATGTGCGGTGTGTAAGAGCATATCACAGAGCTCCAGAGCAATAAAACTCACAGTAATGTGCAGTGTGTATGAGTGTATCACAGAATCCACAGCAATAAAACGCACAGTAATGTGCGGTGTGTATGAGCATATCACAGAGCTCCGCAGCAGTAAAACTCACAGGTTTATAAGGTGGTTTATAAAGTGTTTATAAGGTGTTTTATAAGGTGTTTTATAAGGTGTTTTATAAGGTGGTTTATAAGGTGGTTTATAAGGTGGTTTAGTTTGTAGTGCACAAGTGATCTAGTTACAGATTATGGAAGTGGTCGTGTCCCGTTAAAGGAGCAGACAGAGAGGATTTCTTTGTTGAAGAGTCAGCCTGTATGAGAGATACCTGTACATGGAGGGATCCAGGAGTCCGTATATGTTCTTCTCTTCTTGGCTGCTCCCATACAGTAAGTAGTAGAACACGTGGAAGTTCCTCTCCCCATCATCCTGGTGAGAGACACGAGACTTCTCTAGGAGGTACTCATTAATCTTAGCTCCGCGAACTGTAAACGGGATAAACAAACACTGACATTCTCCCACCGCACATACAGGTACATTCTACATATGTTTATGTGACAGAGAATATAGCAATTCGAAAGACAAAAAATGTGCAATAAAGCTTCCATCTCGAAAAACCCGGTGTCCCCCCCCACGTGCCCAATACCGGGCGAAGAAAGGAAAGACTGGACACAACACCAAAACGAATGCCGTAATAAAACAATACTGCACCATTCATTAATGGCTGACACATCAGAGGAGCATGTGAAGCGTCTCACACCAGGATCTCCACGATCCAGACATGAAGATACAATTAGATACCTTCCAGCGTCTTTGCAGAAGACGGATAAACTACCTTCCCCTTTCTCATCCACCCTACCCAAAACCAACACAGTTTTTGTAACCAGATCCTTAGCAGAACTGTACAAGTCAAAATGAGAAATAATCCCCAGATTACAAAGGAAGACATGGAGGCGAATACTATGCTACCTTAAAGCTAATTTCAAAAGTGAACAATATACGCAAAATAGAATTCTTTAAACGTTGATTCACTGGAAGAAATGACTGTTTAGTGATGTCTGCTAATCTGTAGCCCTGTGTCAGAGCAGTGAATGATGCCGCGTTCTGAGAAGAATGAGCGCCATGTAGAGAAATATCCGCACCGGATTCTTTCATGAGCCATTTAACCCATCCGGCTAAAGTAATGGACGAGACTGGGTGAAATGGTTTAAGAATCGACAGAAGAGGCAATCAAATTCAGGAAGACAATTAGGGGCAGTGATTGTTCATATTCATGCAAGCACAGGACTGGACAACCATTAGGATTTTCAGGAAAAGACAGATAAACAAACCTGTGAAATGGAAGCTTTGGTAAGTCTGGATATCATAAACGATACCCCAACACTGTATACACGAGCGACCTGACAGATCCAGGACACGCACACACCTGAAACACGCTTCTGTAAGATTAAAGCACGGCCAGCTTCGTGTATTGTTGTTTGATAGAAGGTTCTTCATATGCGGATCATTCTATGAAACCTAAAACGCATTTATGTCCCAAGTGAAAGAGTAACGAGAACACGCTGGATCTTTAATAAATATCTTTAAATAGGCGACATAGCAACTGATGCTGACCTATAGGTGTCCCTTTATTATTGGGGTGGTAAGTGTAACGAACGTAAATATGTGTGTGTGTCTCTTTAAGAGCACAGTATGTGTTAATTCCCCTAATATCCCCCATTTTAGAGAAACTCCTGTATTATTGTGAATGTCTCACCCAAAGAATGTTTTTTGTTTGTTTTTGTTTTAATTTTGTGCAGCCGTTTAGGAGTTAATGTTATTATGCTAATGAGGCATGACCTCATCCCCTGTGAGCCCGGGCTTTTCCTTAGCCCTTCAGATCACGAGGCAGCTGCTTGAGGTAGGAGGTGTTATGTGAAGCTCCCAGATTCTCATCCCTTAGAGTTCTAAACACATGCAAAAGTTCTCCCAAAACGGTTTCTGTGTTTAGATTTAACCCTTATATATGTGTAGTCGTTATGTTAGTTCCTCTAGGAGGTTTATGTGTGCAGAGTAAAACGGCTCTATTGTTTAGAACAGGGCTTTGAGTGTAAAATATCAGCACAACAAGTGATAAATCTGTGTTAATCCTATGCTTGGTGTCTGTAGGTGGATGTCACAGAGGATATTCTCATTGCCGTGTTTTATATATGTTTTTATTCAGGTATGATTTGTTTTGTTCCCATTTTTATCTTTTATGTTTTATTTTCCTTTTGAATTTATGTATTTTCATTTTGTATATATGTATATATTTATTGTATTGTAATGTGACTAGATTACTCAGCATCGCAGATCACGAGGCAGCTGCTTGAGGTGGATGTCACAGAGGATATTCTCATTGCCGTGTTTTATATATGTTTTTATTCAGGTATGATTTGTTTTGTTCCCATTTTTATCTTTTATGTTTTATTTTCCTTTTGAATTTATGTATTTTCATTTTGTATATATGTATATATTTATTGTATTGTAATGTGACTAGATTACTCAGCATCGCAGATCACGAGGCAGCTGCTTGAGGTGGATGTCACAGAGGATATTCTCAGTGCCGTGTTTTATATATGTTTTTATTCAGATTAAAACCTTGAAGAGACTTGATGTGGGGGATGAAGGAAAGAGCAGAGTCAAGTGTAACTCCAAGACAGCGAACTTGGTTTGATGGGGAGATGGTGATACCCTCCACCGTGATAGAGAAGTCAGGAGGTGGGGAGGCATTGGAGGGAGGAATAAGTAGGAGCTCAGTCTTTGACATGTTGATCTTTAGGTGGTGGGAGGCCATCCAGGAGGAGATGCCAGATAAACAGTCACTGACTTTTGAAAGGACAGGGGGAGAGAGATCAGGGGTAGAGAAGTAGATCTGAGTGTCAGCAGCGTAGAGGTGGTAATTAAAGCCAAAGCTGTTGATGATTTTGCCCAGGGAGGAGGTGTAGATGGAAAAGAGCAGAGGACCAAGGACAGAGCCTTGAGGTACACCAACAGATAGAGGCAATGAAGAGGAGTTACCAGCAAAGGACACACAGAAGGACCTGTTGGATAAATAGGAGTCAACCCAAGCAAGTGCAGTGTCACCGAGACCCAGAGAGTTGAGGGTCTGTAGAAGGAGGGGGTGGTCAACAGTGTCAAAAGCAGCCGAGAGGTCAAGCAGGATGAGAATAGAATAGTGGCCGTGTTTTTTAGCAGTTAGGAGGTCGTTGGTGACTTTGGTGAGGGCAGTTTCAGTTGAGTGTAGGGGACGGAAGCCAGATTGCAGGGGGTCAAGTAGGGAATTGGAGGACAGGAAGAGGGAGAGGCAGTTGAAGACTAGTTTTTCTAAGAGCTTAGAGGTAAAGGGAAGCAGGGATACAGGGCGGTAGTTGGATGGAGAGTTGGGATCGAGGGTGGTTTCTTTAGTAAAGGGGTAACTAGCGCGTGTTTGAAGGCGGATGGGAAGGAGCCAGTGGAGAGAGATAGGTTGAAGATGTGTGTGAGAGCAGGGGTGAGGGAGGAGGAGAGGGGAGGAATTAGATGTGAGGGAATGGGGTCGAGCGGGCACGTGGTGAGATGTGAGGAGGACAATAAGGAATTGACTTCCTCCTCAGTGGCTGGGAGGAAGTGGCAGAGGGTGGCAGAGGGGACCTCTGGGAGTGGATGTGGCAGATAACTATCTTGTGTTGGGATGTTGCTTCTGATAGTTAGAGTTTTACTGAGGAAGTAGTCTGCCAGGTCTTGAGCGCTGAAGGCAGCTGAGGGGGGAGGTGCAGGTGGGTAGAGGAGGGTGTTGAAGGTGGACCAGAGTCGTTTAGGGTTGGAGGACAGCGTAGATATAAGAGATGATAAGAAGGATTGTTTGGCCAAGTGGAGGGCAGAGGTGTATGACCGGAGAATAAACTTGAAGTGAACAAAATCAGCTTCAGAGCGGGATTTCCTCCAGGCACGCTCTGACCTCTTGTGGTCACTGGGTAGGTTTCCTCGGCAGGACAAAGGGAAAATTCGGCAGAACAAAGGGAAAAAGCCGATGTGAGCTGGCCCAGATCGTTGCCTAATAGTACATCCGCTGATAGGTCTCTCATCAGACCAACATCCACAATATATGTTGTTTTTTATGGACATTGAGTTTTTACACCGACTGAGGAAGGCTTTCTTAAGCCGAAACGCGTCTCGGTAGACCTTGTCCTATTTTTTATTACTTGATTTAACTAATAAATATATTGGTTTGTAATTCCACATTCGCCACTTTTCTCCGATTTTTTTCCTTGGATACATGGATCAACTGTCGCTGAGATAAAGCAGTCTGGGTCTCCACCTCTAAGAGGGCCCAAAGCTATACCCATTGAGCCTAATACTGTGAGGCTCCAGAATCGTATCCACTACGGACAAAAAGAAGGGAAGTGTCACCCTGTATTTGGCCGCAGGCTTTTCTTCCTTGAGCCGGGATCTTGCAGGCTCCCACAAATGTGAGTGGTCTAGACTTTGGTTTTAATAATTTGACCAACTTTGTAATGACTATCTGCACTATTATTGCTCTGTGATGTGTTTTTTTTTGAGGGTCATGGACGAATAAAAGAATTCGACACCAGCACTTTAGAGAAGATCAACACATCCTCCCTCATCATTATTTTGAGTATTGAACTATTATACACTTGAGCACTTTTTTCGCACATTGGACTTTGTTTCTGGACTTTACCTCATGCTCTTTAAATTACGTTTTAAAAGACATTTTTAACGATATTAATCACTTTTACCTTTTTCCAGCATTATCGTTATGAACTCTGTATGCTTATTAACTTATTAATCGATTTGGATGCGCTGTATGGTTTCGTTTTTCACTTTTGTCCTTCTTGACACATATTTTGGTTGTTTTATATGTGTTTTACCATACCCTAGGCAGCATTTGACTATTTATTAGCCCCTCACTTAGCACTTTAACCGAACATTAAATTAATAGGCGCCCACACTGTATAGTGTATATATATATACACTCTCCATTCAACATCCACAATGCCTGCTCTGGCTCCTCAGTCCAGGTGGACCCAGGCTGCGGGTAGTCTGTGCACTGCTCCTCCAGCCACCCGGACTGCGACCGCCCCACTGGTTTTGTCAGCATCACAGACCAGATGGTGTTTTACCAGGGTGATGGTGGCTCCGGTGTCTCGAAGACCATGGGCTGGTTTCCCGTTAATCCACACTGGCTGTAGGTGGTGTTGGCGGTTGTCCTCTGCGGCGGCCTGCACGGGGTTCACTTTGTGTAGGGAGGCCCAAGTTTCTTCACCACTGTAGATACTTCAAAAGTGGAGTGGTATTCGGGCACTTTATGGCAACAATGAACTGCGGCCCGAGGCTGTGGAGGGGGGCCGGGTCGAGCCCCGAGAGGGCACTGGTTACCCATGGTACATTGTCTCCTCACATGTCCCAGTTGGTTGCAAGCGTAGAACCGAACCCCAGATCTGGGCTCCGAATGGGACCCCAATGAGAGCGGCTCACCTCCCATTTACAGTTGTCCGGTGACCCCACTGGGCATGGGAGGCGGACGTGGTTGAAGCTTCGGGGTCTGACGTTGGTGCCTCCTGGCATCATGGTGCTCATCCACTAGGAGGGCAGCCTCCGACATTGTGAGGGTCCGTCAGTCTTGGAGTCATTCCTGGGTTTCTGCTGGGATGCCATTGTAAAATTGTTCCAGCAGCATTAACTGCATTACATCCTCTCCCGAGTCAGCCTGGCACCCCTGTATCCATTGTGATGCCGCTCGGTGCAGTTTGCAAGACCATTCTGCATAGGTATCTTTCTCAGTCTTTTTTAAGTCTCGGAAATGCCTGCGGATTGCCTCTGGCGTAAGCGCATACCTGGCCAGTAGGACTTCCTTGACTCGGTCGTAGTTGCTGGCATCCACATCTAAAACAGTTCTGTAGGCATCCGCTGCGCAACCAGAGAGTTTGCTGGCCAGTATGGGAACCCAGTCTCTTGTAGATTACATTGCCTTTCAAAATCCTGCAGGTACCCATCGATGTCGTCGTCGGCCTGCACAAATGGCCGAAAAGCCTGGTATGGGACTTTACGGGCCGCGGGCACCTGGTTCAGGGAAGCTGACGCTGCTCCCCCAGGTGGTCGCATCCCTGCCCCGCGATCTCTGCACTCTCTTTCTGAAAGCAAATAAGTGTTGACGTCATCCATGATGGCTCGAATGACCTCCGCAGACGGGTTAGGGCCGAAGTATGCCATCTTCATCCACATCTCTTTTTGAAACTCCATCTCTTCTACAAAGGCTTGGGACATGGCTGACCTGACGTAGTCATCGTCCATTAGGGCAGCAATGAATCTCTGCCAATTCTTTAAGCGTTATCCGTTTCAGGCGCAGGTAAACACTCTCCATTCAGCTTTTCCGGTGTCCATTGGCTATCTCCAGCTGGAAAGGGCAATCCCACAGTGCTGCCAACCAATGTTATGGATCCTGGTACCCCAGGCGCCCCTTTCCACTGAAACCAGGAGATATTCATACCCAGAGTAGACAACACAGACTGTGAGGAGGGCTTGCAGATTCAAAATCCAAATGGAGACTGATTTTATTTTCCCTTCAGAATAGGAAAAACACACAGGTACAGAACAATGGAAACACGCCCAGCAGTGGAACAATGGCTGGAGTCAGATAATCATCTGAGGGACTTGTTGCTGTTGGGAGGTGTGGGCTGATGGAAGCATGTGAAGACACAAAGGAATCCGTGAATTACAGGGGGTGGAAGCAGACAAAAGGTGAGATTGCAAGCTCTTGACCAGGGTCCTCTCCTACTGTTCTGTGAGTGCAACTTGTAACTGTAACATACCGATACACACTTTGACAACAGCACAGCGCATCACACAACACTCTACTGTTAGATTTAAATTTTTTGTATGAATAAATAATATATTGTAATTCAATTATGATTTATAAAAGCCTGCTCTAATGCAGGGCTGTGGTTTCCAACCGTCCTTCCCCCCTCCTTTTATTATTGCATGTGATCCTGTTAGGAATGCTGATTTTAATCCAGACTACATCCTGGTATAGTGAGGATCCTTTTGTTATCGTAACAAGGACAGAAATAAAAAAAGTGTGCAAAAGTTATAAACCAGAAAAACGTATTTTTCCTATAAGTGCTTGTGGGATTGGTCAACTTTGATGTAGAAATGTATCTGTATGCTAATTGGCTATAATTTCTTTGAAATCTAATAAACTGGTTTGTCTGAACAGAGACAGGCAGACATATTGCAGCTATAGAAACATAGAAACATATTGCAGCTATAACGTGTGTGTGTGTGGCTGGTTTTACTGTCTCCGCTGATCAGCGTAAGCGTGTATGTTCTTATTTGAGAAGAAACTTGAAAAAAGGTTTATGGCATTCCATATATGGTAATTATAATAGGAATATTGATTTTGTTTGCTTATGGTTATTATTTTACATCTACCCAATATACAGAGGCAATAAAATGTAAGGAAAAATAAATGCAAATAAACTTCTTTGGGGTGGCCGTTCCGTCACATTCATGATGGTATGAGGAAATCGTCCAGAGACACGGCTTTGTCCTGAAGAAACAAAACTATAGGTTTTAATATTTTGGTAAAGCATTGTGGGATTGAGGAAGGACCAAACATGAGAGACTTGAATTTCCATAGTTTGTCCTCGCACACGAATTGAAGGCAATTCCTGATGGAAGTTGCTATTGGGATGGATAAATAGAGGTTCTTTAGGTCTATTTTGACCATCCAATATGAAGGACGTAACAGACCTTTTAGTGTTGGAATCCCCTCCATCTTGAAATGGTGGTAAGAAACGTGTTCATTTAGCTTTAAATTCATCAGGGGCTGGAAATTGAAGCCTTTTTTGAACCAGAAATTTTGCTTATGAAGCCTGGTTCTAGGAGGCAATACTTATTTTATGGCATGTTTGTGGCGAGATCACACTTTTCCTGCCCGCTCTGCAGTTGTATTGGATACCTCTTTTTTCCCTTGTTGTTAAATTGCTCCGATTTTCCTTATTTCTGTGTCCGGTTATCCTGTTACTACGACCCAATTGCTTCGCAGTACGTCTCTGGTCCGTGTTTTCTTCCTGGTCCCGACCTCTCTGAAGAAAGAAGCTGGAGGCCATTGGAGCACAGTAACTTCATTGTCATGTTCAAGAAAGCAGTGTGAGATGTTTGAGCTTTGTGACATGGTGCATTATCCTGCTGGAAGGAGCCATCAGAAGATACAGGGACACTGATCATAAAGGGAAGAACATGGTGCATTATCCTGCTGGAAGGAGCCATCAGAAGATACAGAGGACACTGTGCTCATAAAGGCATGGACACTGTGCATTATCCTGCTGGAAGGAGTCATCAGAAGATACAGGGAACATTGTGCTCATAAAGGGATGGACATGGTCAGTAACAATACTCAGGTAGGCCATGGTGTTTAAACGATGCTCAATTGATACTAAGGGGCCCAAAGTGTGCTGAGAATATGTCCCCGCACCCTTACACCACTACAAGCCCATCTGCTTCAAGGTTAGACGTGATGTGCATTCAGAGATGGTATATCTGCAGACCTTGCTTGTATCGAGCTGTTATTTGATTATACACCAAGACACGGAGGCGAATATTATGCTTAAACTCTTCTTTACTGTACCATAGCAGCAAAGAAATATGCAATAAAGTTTTTGAATTTGGTTCAAAGAAAAAAGTTTTTGTATACACAACAGAAATTTTACAGAAACCAATCACAATAGGGCAGTCCCAGTTACAGCCAATCAGCAGTCCATAACGAGCATAAATCCTGAAACTGCGTCCCCCAACTACCGCTTTTCTTTGCTGCTACCGTTCAGCTAAGTATATTTTCTCATTGCTGAAATATTTGTCTCTCTATATTCAATATATCTTTATCTTGTGGCGCAATTTATTGCCAGTTTATGTCTCCTTGGGACCGGGTTGTGTATAACTCACAGCGGTATTTCGGGGGGGCTCCTCGGGCTGCTGTACGCGTTGTCAAAGGATAGTGATGGATCAAACACCCCTGTGTTCGGTTCGCATTCGAACACAATGCGAACACCATTAAAGTTAATGGGGCTCAAACATTTGAAAAATAAGGTCCCCTCGAACTTTCCTCAAATGTCCCAAAAAGTTTGAAGTTTGTGAATTTTCAAACAGCCAATGTTCGAATCGAACTTCGTAAACGATTCAAACCAGCAGCCCATCCCCACCAAGGGAGTAACGCTTTCTGACTGCGTGCATTGGGAGCAGCTCTTTCTGTCTCCACGTTCCTGGCATAAATTATCTACTTCAGACGTTGGACGTGGCCGCATTAGTTGATACATATGCGGCCAGCGCCGTTTACATAAGGGGCATGGTTTCGTGCCATTTCTGTGTGGAGGTGTTTTTCTTTCTCCTCACGCCCCTCCCTCAGTCCGCGGTCTTCGCGCTGAGGTGAAACTGATATAGCTCCAGCGCTTGTTACTGTTGCTGGTAATGTCATTCAAAGAGAGCCCCATGGCTTCAAAACAGAGCTCCGCTTCTGCGGAGGTGATGTCCGCTATTGTCCTAATGTCCTCCAATTTAAAAATACTCTTTTGAAGGTATTAGCTGCACAAAATGTTGATAAACATACTGCAAAAAAATTCAAACCCAGACGCTGCAAGACCAACCACCTCAGACAGTTACTGGTCGGCCCATGAGGGTGGTGTACCCTTTACCCCAAATGAGGGAGTTAACAGTCTCACTAAAAAAACAATTATAGAAAAACCTGGTAAATCCCAGAAATCTAAAAAATATACTTGCAAGAGTGACAAGTCACACAAGCGTAAGCCTAACCGCGAGGCCAAAAAATGTGGGTGGAAACAGGCCAAAAGAGCGGAGACAAGCTCAAGCAGCTCTGAGGTTTCTAGTTCAGAGTCTGGAGAAAACGACTACCTGTCCGACTCTAGCGATTATGAGTGGGCACCGGGCGATTCTGAAGGATCAATTGCTCCTCAGGACGAGGCCGCCCCATTAAATGTTCTGGGGCGAGCAATGTTTGTCCCAGAAAAGCTCACGCACCCATGATCCTCAGAATGGGCTCCACTGGAGCACGTTGCGAATTATACAGAAGGTCACATTCACAAGCCTTTAGATCAAAAGACTCGCAACAAGACTAAGGCTGAATGCCCAAGACCAACTCTGGCCGCTGACGCTGCTTCGGCACCAGAGGTTAATGAACACATAGTGGAGTTCCTCCGTAAGACAGGTTGGAACCCCAAAAAAGGTCTGGAAGCGATGCTGAAAATGTGCCAAGATAAACTGTTGGACATTTTAGGTTCTTTGACAAAATTATTTAATGCCATTAAGCATGATTTACTGTAAAATAATAGACCCGACCTCTTTGAATATCGAGGCTGGGTGCAGCAGATGGTGTGTGTCCTGGGCAACGCCAATTCCGCTATTTCTACGGAGCATAGACGTTCCATTATCCGGAGAATAGAACCAAAAATGGTGTCCGTGGCTAATAAGGAGCCTGGGCTGGAAGCCAATGGTTGCCTCTTTGCGGAGGACTTCATAAAACAGATGAGCTCAAAAGTCAATTCCTTCACGACCATAACCAAGGTCCAATCAACTATGAAAAGTTTTCCCCAACAAGGTTTTTGACCGGGCCGGGAAAAGTAGAGGTCATTTTCCTGGCCAAAACCCTCAGTCTCATTCCCGAGGCTTCTTCCTATCCTCTCAAACGAACCAACAGGATCCATCGGGGCAGGGGAATTTCTTCCCATAACAGGCCAGAACAGGTCGAGCCAGGTTCTTCCGCGGCACTAGTAGGCCAGCTAATCCTGGTGAGTATGGTAGACAACCAACATTTTTTCCAAAACCCAATAGGGGGCAGAGTTCGTCTTTTTTTCCCAAATTAGCACCAGATCACTTCAGATCCATGGGTGCTAAACACGATTATGGGTCACACTATAGAGTTCAATGCTCTACCAGTTCAGACACATTTGCCTCTACCACTGTTTATGACTCCAGATCACAGTCAGTTGATAAACCAAGAGATCCTGGATTTATTCCAGAAAAATGCTATAGAGAAGGTGGTCCCACCAGATCCAGTTTTCGTAAGCAATCTCTTTCTGGTTCAAAAGAAAGGTGGCGATTTTCACCCAGTAATAAATCTAAAGAACCTAAATGAGTACATTTCTTATTACCACTTCAAGATGGAGGGTATCCCATCATTGAAGGACAGTCTGTGTCTGGGCAATTGGATGGTCAAGATAGACCTCAAAGACGCCTATTTGACGATACCAATGGCGGAACACAGCAGGAGTTATCTTCAATTCCTCTGGGATGGTCATCTATGGCTCTTCAAATCCCTTCCATTTGGCCGCTCGTCAGCCCACAGGTGTTTCACCAAGATCATGAAGCCGGTGGTCTCATTTTTAAGAACAAAAGGAGTTCGTTTGATTGTATATCTGGACAATATACTTCTAATGGCTCAGGATATTTCCGTGATTGTAACTCATCGTGATTTGACGATCACCTTACTGACGAACCTAGGTTTCATGATCAACTGGACAAAATCCAGCCTAGAACCAACCAGGAACATGGAATTCCTGGTGGACTCCGTTCAGATGTCTCTCAGTCTCCCGACTGCAAAGGTCCTCCAAATTCGAAGGGAGGTAAGAAAGTTGTCTACACACCCGACTTTTCCTCTGAGAGCTCTGGCTCG
The DNA here is from genome assembly GCA_009667805.1 of Leptobrachium leishanense. Taxonomy (NCBI): domain Eukaryota; kingdom Metazoa; phylum Chordata; class Amphibia; order Anura; family Megophryidae; genus Leptobrachium; species Leptobrachium leishanense. The sequence goes on along the minus strand of CM019063.1, from coordinate 34,379,593 downwards.
CCTGCTAGGAATAAAGAAACATAGAAACATAGAAAAAATGTCGGCAGATAAGAACCTTTCGGCCCATCTAGTCTGCCCAATTACATGGATACTTTACCTGGATTTATCTTTTGTTTAGGATAGCCTTATGCCTATCCCATGCTTGCTTAAATTCAATTACTGTTTTGGCCTCTACCACTTCTACTGGAAGACTGTTCCATGTATCCGCCACCCGCTCAGTAAAGTAATGCTTCCTGATGTTACTGTAGCGATGTGCTAAAATTTACTGTGGCAGTACCCATTTTTGGCCACAAGATGGAGACAATCGCGATTAGAGACACTGGACATTCGAACTACATGTCCCGGCATGCTTTGCGAAGAAACGGGAAGTGGGTGGGTTTTGGAGACGCTGTACATCCGGCACCTCGTGGAGAACAGGCAGAGCGCGCCAGGGAGTAAAGGAGAGCGGATGCACACGGAGAAGGAGAGACCAAAAGATAGGCCGGAGCGCAGACAGAGTGGATCGGGCCTTAGGATTGGGTCACCCAGCCTTGCGGGACACAGACATCACCCTCTACACCATCCGAGTGCAGGTGAAGGAGAGAAGACCCCTCGAGTGAGGAGTACCGCGGTCGATCGAAGCGGGGAGCAGACGGTAAGCTGGATGAGTCGCGGCTGACAGACAGAGGGCCAGACAACAGATCCGGTGGCCGGCATCCCCAGTCAACATCGAGCGGAGAGACGTCCTGGGTCAGCAGAACCTCAAGCTTGCGCTGGATGGGTGAGAGGCCTCCAAGGCCGTATGTAAATAAGAGAATACACTGCTGTTTTCCTTCTGAAACCCACAGGGCCCCAACTGACTAGTCGAAGACGTTCTTAAAGTAAACTCACTGGCCAGTTGAACAGTACCCGGGTACCATATACACACGAATACACACCACTTCATGTTCTGGGACTTAACCTGTGCAGGACTCAGTTTCCTTTTACGAATCGGAACAAGGGGGTAAAGATAAAGTTACGTTCCGAACACCTTTTTCTTTTTTTTTTCCGCTGCGGGTTTACCGTGATACGAGAACTGTGTATTTTATTGTGTCCCGCTACGCGGTTTTTCTTCGAATTTCGTATCGTTTAAATTTCTGCTCGGTCGGGGTTTTCCGAAAATACGAAGCCCTCGTGTTTTCGTTTCTTTTACCGCTACGCGTTTATCGTGTTACGAAAGTGCTGTAAATATTCCTGCATATACCGTGTCTCAAGAGCTGCAAACCTTTTTTAGTAAACCTTTTAACTTGTAAAACTTACAGCGGTGTTGGAGTATATTTTTTTCCCTAGTGCGGGGAGACTGACCCGTGGTTTAATTTCAGCGGCTCCTCCGGGAGTGAGCGCTACATTACTTTTAAACCTTTGCCCCTCTAATCTAAGACTATGTCCTCTTGTTTTGCTATTTTGTTTCCTTTTAAATATACTCCCTTCCTCTACCTTGTGGATTCCCTTTACGTATTTAAATGTTTCTATCATATCTCCTCTGTCTCGTCTTTTTTCCAAGCTGTACATGTTAAGATCATTAAGCCTTTCTTGGTAACTTTTCTCCTTCAAGCCGTACACCATTTTAGTAGCCCTTCTCTGAACTCTCTCCAAGATGTCTATATCCTTCTGGAGATACGGTCTCCAGTACTGCACACAGTACTCCAAGTGAGGTCTCACCAGTGCTCTGTACAGTGGCATGAGCACTTCCCTTTTCCTACTGCTAATACCTCTCCCTACACAACCAAGCATTCTGCCAGCATTTCCTGCTGCTCTATTACATTGACTACTTACCCTTAGATCCTCTGAAATAATGACCCCTAAATCCCAACCCTCAGATGTATCAAATATTCTATATTCAGCCCTTGGGTTTTTACGTCCCAGGTGCATTATCTTGCACTTATCCACATTAAAACTCAATTGCCACAACTCCGACCATTTTTTTAGCTTACCTAAATCATTTGTCATTTGGCTGATCCCTCCAGGAACGTCAACCCTGTTGCAAACCATCCCTAGATCCCAACTCTCCATCCAACTACCGCCCTGTATCCCTGCTTCCCTTCACATCAAAGCTCTTAGAAAAACTAGTCTTCAACCGCCTCTCCCTCTTCCTGTCCTCCAATTCCCTACTTGACCCCCTGCAATCTGGCTTCCGTCCCCTACACTCAACTGAAACTGCCCTCACCAAAGTCACCAACGACCTCCTAACTGCTAAAAAACACGGCCACTATTCTATTCTCATCCTGCTTGACCTCTCGGCTGCTTTTGACACTGTTGACCACCCCCTCCTTCTACAGACCCTCAACTCTCTGGGTCTCGGTGACACTGCACTCGCTTGGGTCGAATCCTATTTATCCAACAGGTCCTTCTGTGTGTCCTTTGCTGGTAACTCCTCCTCCTCATTGCCTCTATCTGTTGGTGTACCTCAAGGCTCTGTCCTTGGTCCTCTGCTCTTTTCCATCTACACCTCCTCCCTGGGCAAAATCATCAACAGCTTTGGCTTCAATTACCACCTCTACAATGATGACACTCAGATCTACCTCTCTACCCCTGATCTCTCTCCCCCTGTCCTTTCAAAAGTCAGTGACTGTTTATCTGGCATCTCCTCCTGGATGGCCTCCCACCACCTAAAGATCAACATGTCGAAGACTGAACTCCTACTTATTCCTCCCTCCAATGCCTCCCCACCTCCTGACTTCTCTATCACGGTGGAGGGTATCACCATTTCCCCATCAAACCAAGTTCGCTGTCTTGGAGTTACACTTGACTCTGCTCTTTCCTTCATCCCCCACATCAAGTCTCTTTCCTCCTCCTGCCGATACCAACTGCGTAATATTTCCAGAATTCGGCCATTTCTTACCGCTGTCGCCACAAAACAACTCATACACGCCCTGGTAATCTCCCGACTCGACTATTGCAATAATCTCTTATCTGGCCTCCCTCTGTCCCGCCTCTCCCCCTACAATCCATCCTGAACGCCTCCGCCAGACTAATTCACCTCACCCGCCGCTCTGTCTCTGCCGCTCCCCTCTGCGAGTCCCTTCACTGGCTCCCCATCCACTGCAGAATTAAGTTCAAAATCCTTATCCTTACCTACAAACCCTCACTAACTCAGCTCCCCACTACCTGTCCTCACTAATCACCAAATACACCCCAGCCCGCTACCTAAGGTCAAACAGTGACCTGCGCCTAGCTTCTCCCCGCATCACCTCTTCCCATGATAGACTGCAGGATTTCTCACGCGCAGTCCCCACTCTCTGGAACGCTCTCCCTCGTACTGTCAGACTTTCCCCTAACTTCTCTTCCTTCAAACGCTCCCTTAAAACGTTCCTATTTAGGGAAGCCGACCCCCCCCGACTCACTGACGCAACCATCAATCACTCTCACCTTACAGTCCTCTCCTCCTGTTTCCAACCCCAACCCTCCCAGATTGTGAGTTCCTACGGGAATAGGGCCTCATCTCCTCCTGTACTGTTTGTCAAATGTTGTTCAATGTATTGTAACCCTGTCTATACTGTGCTTATTGTACAGCGCTGCGGAATATGCTGGCGCTTTATAAAGAATAATAATAATAATAATAATGCTACCAGCATCGATTCAGGCGGTATTTCCAGGACCCCTCTATTATCGAGCCCTGCAAAGGCTCAAAGCATCGTGCCTTCGGCAGGGTATGCTCTATTCGGATCTGATTTCCTTAGACGAGGATTCTCGAGTGGAACTGCAATGGTGGAGGGATCACATCAGTACATGGTACGGTTATTCCTTTTTCCCCCTCTCATCCAGAAGTAATTATAGATTCTGACGCCAGCAATTATGGTTGGGGCGCGCGACTAGCTTCTGTATCCACAGGAGGCCGATGGGCTTCTGTAGAAGCCTCCTTACACATAAATGTTCTTGATCTCCTAGCTGGCTTATTCGCTATACAAAGTTTTTGCAAAGATAGAACAATCCACCCAGTGTTGCTCCGCATGGGCAATTTCTTTGCAGTAACGCACATAAATCGCTTGGGAGGTCCCAGATCAAAGCATTTGTCAGAGGTATCCAAACATTTTTGGGGGATTCTCCTTCCAACAACATTACAGTGAAAGCCCAATTCATTCCAGGGTTATGCAACGTTGTAGTAGACTGGAATTCCAGGTACTTGTTAGACCTCAGCGACTGGAGGTTAGACAGGACAATATTCTGATCTTTATCGTCTCTATGGGGTCCTTTTGCAATAGACCCTTTTGCTTCTCGTTTGAACACACAGCTTCCACGATATTTCAGTTGGAGACCAGATAAAGACGCGTTAGGTACAGACGCGTTCTGTCTAACCTGGCCTCAAGGAGTTCTATAACCATTTCCTCCTGATCTCCAGGGAAGTACAGACAATGCGATCCAATCAGCCGGCCTTGGTTCTGATCAACCCATGGTGGACGACACAACCATGGTTCCCTCAGTTCTTGGAACTGTCAATAGATGTTCCTTGGATCCTCCGGGCGAACCCAGTACCTCTGCAGGATCCGGAGAACACGTTGCAGAACGTTCTGTCCGTTCCTTCGTTTCGCCTCATCGCGTGTAAAGTTTCGGGCAACCTCTCGCTTGCCCTCGAATTTCAGAAGCTAATTCCGATTTACTGTCCAGTGCTTGGGCACCAGGCACTAGGAAACGATACCGTTACTATTGGAACTGCTGGGTCACTTGGTGTCTGGACAGACAGGTTGATTCCTTTTCAGGTCATATAGAGGATATCCTTCAGTTTCTGACCTCGTTGTTAGTACGATAGGCCCTGCCTTCCTCAATCAATAATTTCAGATCTTCTATCTCAGCTTATCATCCCAGTATAGATGGTATCCCTGTGGGTCAACATAGATTGGTTTGCAGGTTACTTAAGGGTATTTGTTTACAGCGTCCTCCTCGTTATTCTTACACATGGGATGTTAATATCATGTTAGATTTTCTGGATCAATGGCCTCCCAACACAGAGACTATTTCAGACGGAACCCCATGTATTCGTACAATCTCTCTAGCAAAGACGACCACCAGTTCTTTGGCTGTAGGAAGCTTAGGTAAAGGAACAAAATGAGCCATTTTGGAGAAGCGGTCTACAACTGTCAGAACCACAGTATGACCCTTGGACTTCGGCAAGTCCACAATAAAATCCATAGATAGATGAGATCAAGGCCTCTTAGGCGTAGGTAAAGGCTGCAATAGACCGACAGGCAAGGTTTTACTGGTTTTGCTTCTTGCACAGACTTGACAAGCCAAAACAAACAGACGTAGGTCCTGTCGCATGGAGGGCCACCAGAACTGTCTGGAGATACTGGTAAGAGTCTTAGTAATACCAGGATGCCCTGCTGGTTTAGAATCATGAAACATTATGAGTAATTCTTGTCTTTCCTTTTCAGGCACAAACAACATATCTGGAGGCTTGTTAGGTGGAGCCCCCATTTGAGCTGCTTGGAGGCCTTCCAGGAAAGGCGAGGAAACTGACAAGACCGTGGAAGCCACAATACGTTCAGGAGGAACTATAGGATTGTGGTCTTGTGTATTTGATTCATACGGGTCATATTGACGAGATAAGGCATCAGCCTTTACATTGCGGTCACCTGGTCTGTAAGTCAATACAAAACTAAACCGAGACAGTAGTAATGACCACCTGGCCTATCTCGAGTTCAAACGTTTAGCATCCCCGATGTACGTAAGGTTCTTATGATCAGTGATTATCAACAAAGGGTCAAGAGTACCCTCCAACAAATGTCTCCACTCTGACAGGGCAGACACAATAGCAAGCAATTCTCTGTTACCGATATCATAATTGTGTTCTGCTGGTGATAATTTTCTTGAAAAGAACCCACAAGGATATAGAGGCTTCCCTGGAGACTCTCTTTGAGATAGGACAGCCCCAATACCTATCTTGGAAGGATCAACCTCAAGGACAAATGGAATTCTGGGATCAGGATGCTGTAACACGGGAGCGGAAGTGAAAGCCTGCTTAAGAGCTTCGAATGCCTGTTTGGATTGTGAAGACCAGACCTGATTCTTCAGACCTTTACGTGTCATATTAATGATAGGAGAGGCTACAGTGGAATAATTCTTGATAAATCTCCTATAAAGGTTAGAAAACCCCAGAAACCTCTGTATGGCTTTGAGGCCTTGAGGGAGAGGCCATTCTGAGATAGCCATGAGTTTGGAAGGATCTATCTCAAAACCTTCTGGAGTGATAATATACCCAAGAAATTTTACAGTGGTAATGTCGAATAAACACTTCTCCAGTTTGCAATAAAGACCGTTGTCTAGTAATTTTGCTAATACCTGTCTGACATGTTCATGGTGGGTTTTCAGATCGGGAGATTAAATCAGTATATCGTCTAGGTATACTATAACAAAGGATTGCAAAAAATCTCTGAGCACATCATTAATAAAATCTTGGAATACAGCTGGAGCATTACAAAGACCGAAAGGCATGACCAGATATTCATAATGCCCACTCCTGGTGTTAAATGCTGTTTTCCACTCATGCCCTTCTTTTTATACATATCAGGTTGTAAGCCCCTCTTAAATCGAGTTTTGTGTATACTGCTGATCTCCTTAACCTGTCGAACAGTTCTAATATAAGAGGGATAGGGTACACATTCTTGATGGTGATCTTGTTAAGCCCCCTATAATAAATACACGGGCGTAAATCTCCTTTTTTAGACACAAAAAAGAACCCAGCCCCTGCTGGAGAAGAGGAACGTCTGATAAAACCTCTCTCCAAATTCTCTTTTATGTACTCCTCCATGATTTGGTTCTCTTTTATGGATAGAGGATATACTTTGCCTCGAGGAGGCATGGTATTATTATTATTATTATTTTATTATTATTCTTTATTTATAAAGCGCCAGCATATTCCGCAGCGCTGTACAAAAAGCACAGTATAGACAGGGTTACAATACATTGAACAACATTTGACAAACAGTACAGGAGGAGATGAGGGCCCTATTCCCGTAGGAACTCACAATCTGGGAGGGTTGAGGTTGGAAACAGGAGGAGAGGACTGTAAGGTGAGAGTGATTGATGGTTGCGTCAGTGAGTTGGGTGGTAGGCTTCCCTAAATAGGAATGTTTTCAGGGAGCGTTTGAAGGAAGAGAAGTTAGGGGAAAGTCTGACAGTACGAGGGAGAGCGTTCCAGAGAGTGGGGGCTGCGCGTGAGAAATCCTGCAGTCTATCATGGGAAGAGGTGATGCGGGGAGAAGCTAGGCGCAGGTCACTGTTTGACCTTAGGGAGCGGGCTGGGGTGTATTTGGTGATTAGTGAGGACAGGTAGTGGGGAGCTGAGTTAGTGAGGGTTTTGTAGGTAAGGATAAGGATGGTACCTGGATGAATATCAATGGCGCAATCATACGGTCTATGTGGAGGTAGTTTCTCTGCCTTTCTTTAATCAAATACAGCTCTGAGGTCAGCATACTGGTCAGGAACCTCTGTAGACAATGGGGGAGCTGTAGGTGTGTTCAGGGCACCAATATGTTGAATGGGTATTAAACAAGTCCCAAAACAAGTAGGACTCCAAGATAGTATCTCTCCCTTAGCCCAATCAATAACAGGATTATGTTCCACCCACCAAGGGAAACCAAGCACAACAGGATTGGAAGGTGAACGGATAACCTGAAATATGATCTCCTCTTTATGTAAGAGACCAGTGGTAAGAACCATTGTAACCGTATCGTGAGTAATCCTAGGGCAGGATAACGGCCTACCGTCTATGGCTTCGACGGCTAAGGGTGTCTCTCTTACAACCAGAGGGAGAGAAATGGAAGAAGCGTATTCAACATCGATAAAATTACCAGCAGCCCCAGAATCAACAAAAGCGGTAGTATGCATGGTCTTGGTCTCCAAAGCCACGGATACTGGTAACAAAAGTTTAGTGTCTTTGACAGGAGACATGCACGTCACACCCAAGGCCTGTCTCCTCAGCTGCCTTAGGTGCGGTAGTTTTCCGACTTATCATGCATTCTAGGGCGAGTGGGACATTGAGGTCGTATATGTCCTTTCAAACCACAATACAGGCACAATCCCTCACGAAGACGCCTTGTTCTCTCTTCCTCTGTAAGCCTAGTATGACCTAGTTGCATAGGCTCAGAGGGAGGGGATAACTCTCTTGGTGGTGCCTGAAAGACAGGGGCCAACCTTGGTAACGGTCTCTTAGGTTTCTCTCTTGGAGTTCTTCTGTCCCTTATCTGATCATCCAGATCTATACAATAATCAATGAGTTCACTCAATACCTCAGGTAATTTACGAGGAGCCAATTTATGCATCAATGACTCTGATAACCCCTCCATAAAAGCCAGAACCAGAGCCTCATCAGTCCAGTTCACGTCAGAAACCAACGTTTTAAATTCTATGGCATAATCAGACACAGTCCTGTTCCCTTGACGTATGCGGGACAAGGATTTGTCAGCTACCTTGGCCTTTCTGATAGGATTAAAACGTACGTTTTAACTCGGCTATGAATTCTTTATAGTTCCGTACGATAGGCTTCTCTGCCTCCCATAAAGGATTCGCCCATGTCAACGCTCTGCCAGACAGATGGTTAATAATGAACCCCACTTTGGCAATGTCAGTGATAAACATTTGTGGATTTAATTTAAAATGAATATCCAGATGGACCAAAAATCCCCGGCACTCAGAGGGAGTACCGTCAAACTTCATAGGAGCGGTCATGTGTACCTGGGATGTCTGAACGACAGGGGACACAGGTATAGCAGGCGGAGGTGCAACCCCAGCTGGTTCCAGGTGAGCCGTACGAGTCAGGATAGTTTGTAAGGCAGGGAGCAAACTGATCCATCCTATGGTCCTGTTCGTCCTGTCTGGATACAAAGTTACTCAAATGTTGTGTTAAGTCTGCGGGATCCATTTTGGCCAGATCGTAATGTCACGGTTCCCGGATCCCACCACGCAGCCCTTCAAGCCCAACACTCCACAGAGCCAAAAAGCTACCAAAAGAGTATCCGTAGAACAAACCCTAACTGTCTGGTCCTTAAAAATTGGCCAGGTATAAGTATTCTAGCTAGACAGAAAGGGTTAATCAAAGACAATGTCGTAATACAAAACCAGGTCAGCAACACGGGGGTAGTCAGATGAGCCAGAGTCAGGAATACAGAGAATAGAATAGTCAAATGGAATAGCCGGTCGATATCAGTGCAGTAGCGTAGTACAAGGAAAATAGTCTAGGGCAACGGAAGGCAGAATGGTCAGAAAACAAGCAGAGGTCAATAACCGGTTAAATCACGAGAGAATACAGGTACAGGGAGCTCAGGTATGGATAACCACGATCTGGCACTGCTGAGAAGGAACTGTGGGTTTTTAAAAACCTTCACCAGACCGCGCCCCCCTCTCAAGCCGTGCCTCATGCAGCCACCTCCCTGCCTGTCTCTATTTAAACCGGGTGTTGGTCAGCGAGCAGCATCAGACATGCTGCCTTCAAGCACACTGGAGAGGCTGGAAGCCCCCAACGTTACATTGTGTATACAAAAACTCTTTTCTTTGAACCAAATTCAAAAACTTTATTGTATATTTCTTTGCTGCTATGGTACAGTAAAGAAGAGTTTAAGCATAATATTCGCCTCCGTGTCTTTATTTATAATCTAGATTCCTCGTCAAACATATAGGAGAATCTAGGGAGTTATTGTCGCCTTTCTATCATCTCGATCCAGTCTGCCCATTCTCCTCTGACCTCGCAAAGCATTTTCGTCCACACAGTTGCCGCTCGATGGATATTTTCTCTTTTTCGGGTCATTCTCTGTAAAATCTAGAGATGTTGTGTGTGAAAATCCCAGGAGATCAGCAGTTTGTGAAATACTCAGAGCAGCCCGGCTGGGACCAACAACCCACGCCACGTTCAAAGTCCCTTAAACCCCCTTTCCTATGCTCGGTTTGATCTTCAGCAAGTCGTCTTCACCGCGTCTAGATGCCGAAATGCATTGAGCTGCTGCCCCATGATTGTTAACACAAATTGCTAATCAGCCAAAGAAATGACCAGGTGTATCTAAAAAAGTGGCCGGGGAGTGTATTTCTGCAAACACATGAAAAAGTAAATAAAAAAGAGCAAATTTGCACAATCTTTGGGCCCGATTACGATGTTGGCGTTAAAACGCGGGCGCAAAGGAGGAAAAACTGCACCTGCAGTTTTCCCCCCCTTGCGCCCGCTTTTTAACGCCACATCATAATACAGGCGAAAATATGCTGCCTGCATTGTTTGCGGGCGGTAAATTGCTGGATGCGCGCGACAGCGCTAAGCGCAGCTGTGAGCATCTACTTAATGGAGTCCATAGGACTCCATTGAGTTCCCCCCTGCCGGTCACGTGACCAGCCGGATCTCGCCTCGCGCAAGGTACCAAACACAAACGGGTTTTTTAACCCATTTGCGTTTGGATTGTAATACGCGGTAAATACCGCAGCTAACGGTAGTGCACACGCAGGTGAGCGCTACCGTTTGCGTTAAGAGTGTAATAGGACCCTTTATCTTTTCAGTATCACAGAATAACACTCTTTATGTGACATTGCTATCTTACCCTATATTTACGTGTTAACGGAGTATTCCATGTAACGAGCTTTGTGGTCGGGGTTTAACTAAAGAAAAGTCGATTGTGTATTTGCCTGTGACATACCCGACCCCAGCTCATGGGTCAGGCCGGGCGTCTGCTCCGGAGGGGGGTGCTGCTCCAGCCCCACAGTGCTGCACCTCTGCGGTCTTCTGATGTACGTGCAGGCCGGCAGCCAGCCACGCCGTTCATGACACCTGTGGCGTGGTGTTCCGGCGCACGCACGTGACCCCAGCCAATCAGGGGGCCCGGGCTCTATATAAACTTGCGGCCTTATTTCAGGTACACCGTTATGTGGTTCTGTTTCCAGACGTGTCGTTGCGCTTTATACTGTTTCTGGGTATTTGCCCCGGCTGGTGGGATTATTGCTATAGCAGACACTCTAAGCACTGTGGTTACCGGAACCTCCTGCTGCTCCCTGCGTGTTACGTCATGTATCAACATCGTGAAACCCAGCCGTCTCAAGGACCGGTACCACACCTGGGTCAAAGGCTTCCTAGTTTTACCAATAGCTTTGACCTGGATCGCGCCACAAAGCCCGGAACAGACGCGGCAGCTTTGTCTGTAATAAAGAGCGTAGACCTGGTATTGTAAGAGTCAGGCTGGTAATAGAAGGAGGGAATGTTTTCAGCTGCCGGCGGCACCGAGTCCTTTGGTATAAGTATTTACACGGACACACCCACAAACACACACACACACACACACACACACACACACACACACACACGTAGCCTTTACATATAGGATAATAGATTTTCGACAGAAAGCTCTTGGTAGTGGAAGGGTTACTATTGAACATAAGATTATCCGTGCATCTCTCTTTATGTCGATGGAATGAGAAAACATTATGGACCAATGAATAATGTTATCACTTATCTCACCGGCTCCGTCTTTGAATCGCAGTTGGATGTATTTTCCAAATCGGCTGCTGTTCTGGTTCATCACGGTTTGGGCGTTACCAAACGCTTCCAACAATGGATTTACCTGACGAGGAAAAAGGAAGATCAATACAGTTATATGAAGGTAGGAAAACTCTCACAGACCTGTAAGATACAGCTTGGTCAGTTGGGAGTACACAGTAATACTGAGCACCCGGCGGCTGCCTCCCCAAGGGTGACTGGGCCCCGGCGGCTGCCTCCCCGAGGGTGACCGGGCCCCGGCGGCTGCCTCCCTGAGGGTGACCGGGCCCCGGCGGCTGCCTCCCCGAGGGTGACCGGGCCCCGGCGGCTGCCTCCCCGAGGGTAACCGGGCCCCGGCGGCTGCCTACTCGAGGGCGACCGGGCCCCGGCGGCTGCCTCCCCGAGGGTAACCGGGCCCCGGCGGCTGCCTACTCGAGGGCGACCGGGCCCCGGTGGCTGCCTCCCCGAGGGTAACCGGGCCCCGGCGGCTGCCTACTCGAGGGCGACCGGACCCCGGCGGCTGCCTCCCCGAGGGTAACTGGGCCCCGGCGGCTGCCTCCCGAGGGTGACCGGGCCCCGGCGGCTGCCTACCCGAGGGCGACCGGGCTCTGGCAGCTGCCTCCCCGAGGGTGACCGGGCCCTGGCGGCTGCCTCCCCGAAGGGTAACCGGGCCCCAGCGGCTGCCTACCCGAGGGCGACCGGGCTCCGGCGGCTGCCTTCCCGAGGGCGACCGGGCCCCGGCGGCTGCCTCCCCGAGGGTAACCGGGCCCCGGCGGCTGCCTATCCGAGGGCAACCGGGCTCCGGCGGCTGCCTACCCGAGGCCGACCGGGCCCCGGCGGCTGCCTCCCCGAGGGTAACCGGGCCCCGGCGGCTGCCTCCCCGAGGGTAACCGGGCCCCGGCGGCTGCCTACCCGAGGGTGCCTAGGCCCTGTTGTGCGTACTTTATCCTTGTTATCTTGGTAGTGAATGCAGCCAGTGCCAAGACACACTTGTTTTGTGTCAGGCTTTTTGGAAAGGAAAAGACACAAAAACACTGACAGACAACACAGAAATGAACACAGACCCCCCCCCCCCCGGCAACGTTTCTCAACATCTGACTCATTGCTTAAAGAGACGATAGGATAGACGATACCACTTACACAAGCTGTAACTACATTACTTGTGCATTACAAATAAAACCCCCATATAAAACACCAGATAAGACACATTATAAAACACATGCTGCTGTTTTTCTTTGAAGTGATTGCATGTAGAAAGGAAAACTAAAGTAAGGTTTTGATCTCCTTTCATTTTGTGTATTTTTCCTATGATGCAACTGAGAGTTAAAAAATGCCTTTGCTCCACAAAATGTTTAAAAGACATCTTCTGTAGAGTAAACATTTGCATACTTTGTGTTTTTTCTTATCCATTCAAAGACAGACCAGGATATTTAGGCTGGGGTCAGACGAATGCAGTGCGAACGTGTGTTTACCTGCACCTTATTACGGCCGTGGTAGCAGCAAATGACGTCCAACGCAGGCCCACGCACGAAGTACAGCCGCACGAACGTTCGGCCGCGCAACGCAAGCGGCAAATGAACGCATTTTCGCAAGAACGTAGAAACATAGAAACATAGAAAAATGTCGGCAGATAAGAACCTTTCGGCCCATCTAGTCGCCCAATTACATGGATACTTTACCTGGATTTATCTTTTGTTTAGGATAGAACCGCTGCTACTGACGTACAGAGTGCGCTGCGTCCGCATAGCGGCGTGTGTGCGTGAATAGGAGACGTCAGACGCTGCTCATGTCCGGCCAACATAACGTCCAGACACCCAAAGTTTCCTGGTTTGAATTCATATGAAATAACGGCCGAAATTGCGCATCGTATGACCACTATCACGTATTCCATGAAATAGTACGTCCATGCATTCGGACGCACCTTTTTACGGATGCAAAAAATGCGTTCGTCTGACCCTAGCCTTAATTGTTCCAAGGACCATGGAGCTTTTCAGGGATGGAATTCCCATCCTCTCATGAGCAGTAATAAAACATTATATATATGTTCTCGAACCCAGGACATACTTGAAAACGAGAGAAATCTCAATGTATCCTTCCTGGTAAAATCCTTTGCAAATGAATATACAAGCGTCTGAATGTTTAAAATGACAAGATTATCTATTTAATAAAACCGTTTTAAAGTCCGTCGCCGTCAAGCACTGAGTGCGCATGCGCGACGGACATTTAAAAAAACTGTTAGAAAAAAAAAAAGCGGAGCCGTTGGAGAGGCGCGCGCCTCTCCCTGTCTCACCTCCTCACAGCTCAGTCACTTGCGCGCGCCTCTCCAACGGCTCCGCTTTCTTTTTTTTGGCGGATCCCTGCTCGCCCGAGGCTGGGCCCATGTATGCTCACCGGCGAGCAGGGACTTGAAGTTAGCCGCCGACGGCCCCCTCTGATGATGTCAGAGGAAGCCCGCCGGCGGCCATCTTTAAGTCCCTGCTCGCCGGTGGGCTCAGCCTCCAGCGAGCAGGGACTTCAAGATGGCCGCCGGCGGCCCCTCTGATGTCAGGGGAAGTCCGTTGGCGGCCATCTTTAAGTCCCTGCTCGCCGGTGGGCTCAGCCTCCAGCGAGCAGGGACTTCAAGATGGCTGCCGGCGGCCCCTCTGATGTCAGGGGAAGTCCGTTGGCGGCCATCTTTAAGGTCCCTGCTCGCCGGTGGGCTCACCCTCCGGCGAGTAGGGACTTCAAGATGGCTGCTGGCGGGCCCCCTCTGATGATGTCAGAGGAAGCCCGCCGGCGGCCATCTTTAAGTCCCTGCTCGCCGGTGGGCTCAGCTTCCGGTGAGCAGGGACTTCAAAATGGCTGCTGGCGGGCCCCCTCTGATGATGTCAGAGGAAGCCCGCCGGCGCCATCTTTAAGTCCCTGCTCGCCGGTGGGCTCAGCTTCCGGTGAGCAGGGACTTCAAAATGGCTGCTGGCGGGCCCCCTCTGATGATGTCAGAGGAAGCCCGCCGGCAGCCATCTTTAAGTCCCTGCTCGCCGGTGGGCTCAGCCTCCAGCGAGCAGGGACTTCAAGATGGCTGCCGGCGGCCCCTCTGATGTCAGGGGAAGTCCGTTGGCGGCCATCTTTAAGGTCCCTGCTCGCCGGTGGGCTCACCCTCCGGCGAGCAGGGACTTCAAGATGGCTGCTGGCGGGCCCCCTCTGATGATGTCAGAGGAAGCCCGCCGGCGGCCATCTTTAAGTCCCTGCTCGCCGGTGGGCTCAGCTTCCGGTGAGCAGGGACTTCAAGATGGCTGCTGGCGGGCCCCATCTGATGATGTCAGAGGAAGCTCGCCGGCGGCCATCTTGAAGTCCCTGTTGCCGGTGGGCTCATCCATGTGAGCTGGGGGAAAATATACCCATGTGAGCAGGGGGCAATTATACCCATGTGAGCTGGGGCAATTAAACCCATGTGAGTTGGGGGCAATTATACCCATGTGTGCTGGGGCAAATATATCCATGTGAGCTGGGGGAAAATATACCCATGTGAGCAGGGGGCAATTATACCCATGTGAGCTGGGGGCAATTATAACCATGTGAGCTGGGGGCAATTAAACCCATGTGAGTTGGGGGCAATTATACCCATGTGAGCAGGGGGCAATTATACCCATGTGTGCTGGGGCAAATATATCCATGTGAGCCGGGGAAAATATACCCATGTGAGCTGGGGGCAATTATACCCATGTGAGCTGGGGGCAATTATACCCATGTGAGCTGGGGGCAATTATACCCATGTGAGCTGGGGGCAATTAAACCCATGTGAGTTGGGGGCAATTAAACCCATGTGAGTTGGGGGCAATTATACCCATGTGAGCAGGGGGCAATTATACCCATGTGTGCTGGGGCAAATATATCCATGTGAGCTGGGGGAAAATATACCCATGTGAGCAGGGGCAATTATACCCATGTGAGCTGGGGGCAATTATACCCATGTGAGCAGGGGGCAATTATACTCAGGGGACAATTATACCCATGTGAGCAGGGGCAATTATACCCATGTGAGCAGGGGGCAATTATACCCATGTGAGCAGGGGCAATTATACCCATGTGAGCTGGGGGCAAATAAATCCATGTGATTTGGGGCAAATATACCCATGTGAGCTGGGGGCAACATATCCATGTGAGCTTGAGCCAAATATACCCATGAGAGCTGGGGGAAATATACCCATGTGAGCTGGGGGCAATATATATACCCATGTGAGCTGGTGGCAATATATACCCATGTGAGCTGGGGGCAATATATACCCATATGAGCTGAGGGCAATATATACCCATATGAGCTGAGGGCAATATATACCCATATGAGCTGAGGGCAATATATACCCATATGACCAAAAAAATTGTCTTTCCTTGGCATTGCTGTGCTTTCATTTCAGCGAACATTCATGCACACCTCACTTAACAATAGGATGCCCTCTGGGCAGGCTTTCCACCTAGTATATATATAATGTGTTGCCTTATGTCAAGTGTTCTTTTGCTAATTGCTCATTATTTCTTGAACCTGTGCATTCAGCATTTGTAAGGAAGTATAGACTGGTCCACTGTTTTATTACCTCTTAGTCTCTGAAAGACATCTATATATATAAACGCGAAAGTACTGACCGACCGACCGACCGACCCATCAACACCCAGCTGAAACCGTTTAACCTAGGAACGTGAAATTTTGAAGGTGCACTGTTTTTATGATGTGGGCACCCACTAAGGAAGGATTTTTGGAAACTCCGCCCCTAAGGGGGTTAAATATTTTAAACAGGATACCTATAGTTCAAAACCAGAAGATGTTACAGACGTGAAAATCGGTATTTAGATTCGCCTTGAAAAATAAAAAAACACGTATTTTACCATTTTCTGTAAATTCCTTGGGGGGGGCAAAAAGGTTGGGTTGAATACATTTATCTGTATACCTATATTTCAAAAACCGAAGTTGTTACGGGTGTGAAATTTGGTATTTACTATGTTCGTGAAAAAAACCAAATATGTGTTTTGCCGTTTTCCACAAATCCAAATAAGGGGGGGGGGGTCGAGGGAAAGGGGTCTGAATACTTTTAGCAGTATACCTAGATTTCAAAAACCAACGAAGTTACAGACGTGAAATTTGGTATTTACGATGTTCTTGAACAATAAACAAAAAGGGGTTTTACCATTTTCCAGAAATCCCAAGTGGGGGGAGGAAAAAGGGGGGTGAATACTTTTAAACAGGATACCTATATCTCATAAACAGAAGATCTTACAGACGTGAAAATTTGTATTTAGATTCACCTTGAGAAATGAGAAAAACACATATTTTTCCATTTTCCGAAGATCCAGTGGGTGGGGGGGCAGAAAGGGGGGGTGAAAACCTTCATCAGTATAGTTATATTTCAAAAACCAAAGTTGTTACAGGCCTGAAAATTGGTATGTAAATTTGTCTTGAAAAATAAAAACACATATTTTAAAATTTTCCGGAAATCCAATGGGGGGGGGGGGGGTTAAATAGGGGGGTGAATACTTTTAGCAATATACCTAGATTTCAAGAACCAAAGATGTTACAGGTGTGAAATTTGGTATATACAATCTTCCTGAAAAAATAAAAAATAAAGAATAATAATAATAATAATGTGTTTTACCATTTTCCAAAAATCCCAAATTGGGGGGTTAAGAAAGGGGGGTGGGTGAACACTTTTAAACAGTATACCTATATCTCAGTTTCTTTTAAAAAAAATTAATCCCAAAATCCACATGAGCGAAGCCGTGGGCAAAAGCTAGTAATTAAATATAGAGACACTGCTCTTTCTGAAGAGCTGTGAGTAAACCACGTGTTGAGTCTGTGTGTCAAATGCTGCTCGTTTGGGTGGCTCAGCTTCTTCTTCCTCTGAACTTAACTGCACCCTCAGGCACCTGGGAAAAAGAAAGTCTGCATGCAGCCAAATAACCACCTGAATGTAGAATTATTGGTGTGTCAGCAACATTTATCAAAAGCTTTGCTTTGTGGTTCTTGTTTATTTAAGCTACAGTATTTAACTGTTAATGAGATGGAGGAGGGAATGTTTAGATAAGGCAGCAGGGGGTGTATTGTGTTCTCCAGGCTACCAGAGATGAGAGCTGGCAGCTGAATGAGATAAGAGAGGGAGCTTAAAAGGCTTATAATGTCCCCTGGTGATTTCCTTTGAATACATCCCACACAATACAATGATGTGAGTCAGTGACTGACCCATTCACTCCATTCTATGGCCAAAGCCACACAGCAAGGAGCAAGTGATACAAAATATCACACAATGGATGCACCCAGTGCCACAACACAAAATATCACAATAAGAAGAAAGTAGAGGGTAATCCTACAATGAATTAAAATCACTTAGAGGTGCATGTTAAATGAACAAATAGTATTTCAATCAATTCACGCACATCAAAAAACAAGATGTTATCACTGTTCCATGGATGCCTGGGACCTGGGGTATGATTTCCTCCACAGCCGGTGCACTTCAGGAACAATCAGCCAAGACCAAAGTTTCTCCAGTCAACGGATTTTATTAATAAAAATAAAGATAAGACTGCTTCCCTTCCCCTCTCCTAGAGCTGCTGCGGGGCAGGGGAGGAGTTATGGAGGGAGGAGAGAGGGATTTTTATTCTATTCGATTTTATTCCGTATGCAAACGCCCTGCTCCGCTGCTCATTGTTTGAGAACACAGCTCAAAGCTGACACACAGTGACAGTGGCACCTCCTAGTACCCCCTATTGACACCCCAATAATCACTGGTACCTGGGGCGGCCCGCCCTCCACCACTCCCCTTAGTACACCACTGCTCTGTGATATGCTCACACACAAGTTTGGCGAACTGCCAGCAAGTACGGTGCTGTTTGAAGACATTGCAAATCCCCATAGAGAAGTAATGGTTAATCTATTCAGAGAACACCAAACAGCAGAGAAATGTCAGGGAAATGCCCTGATGTTCGGTGGTTTCAATCAGCAGGTTTATTCAGGCGAACCCCATAGGTTTCAATGTTAAAAATATTCCCGTTTTTTACGCAATATCTAATAAACCATTTATTATTTTAATCTGCAGTAAAAAGTCTTTGATTTTTTTTTAGTACCTTTTAGTAATTTTTCTGATTTTTTTGGGAAAATTCCCCCCCCCCTTTTTTTTAATAGCGGTTTTTCTTTTTTCTGTAACATAACTTTTTATTATCAATCATAGGATCTTATATGTAAATTCCAGACATTTCGGTTCAGTAGTTTTTTTTGAAAACAGCAGGCCATGGGTTTGCGGTGGCAGCATTCAGCGGCCGACTCCATGCACTTTGGGGACCCTGCGGTGAATGGTGAATTCACTGCAGGGTGGGGAAATTTTATTCCCCGAAGTGCAGGGAACTACAGAACACCAAAATGTTGGCGTCATTTCAGTGCTCTGTGAGTAACCCAATTAGTGGTGAGGTTTTTTGCTGCCCCCTGGAAAGTGAAATCCTAGCCCTTGCCTACCCAGGACATACTTGAAAATTAGTGAAATCTCAATGTATCCTTCCTGGTAAAATACTTTGCAAAAGTAAAAAAAAAAAAAAAAACTTTTTTTTTTTAGGGGTGGGGCTACCCGGTGCGGGCCGCCGCCCCCTGGAAAGTGCCGCCCTAGGCCTAGGCCTTGTCGGCCTAGGCCCAAATACACCACTGAACCCGCCGAAGACGCCGGAAATGCCCGAGCAGGAGCCTCCGGAAAAAGCCGACACCGCAGACGACTGAAGTGAATAAATTAGAAAAACAGTTTGCTTGAATATTTGAAAAGTGAAACACTGTTGGCAAAGAAACTGAACGAAAATGTGTGAAATTTACATATAAAATCCAATGAATGATAATAAATAGGGCTGTTACGGAAAAAATAAGTAAACTTAAAAAAAAAAAAATTGACTTTTTTAAAAAAAAAAAAGAAAAATTATTAAAATTTCCTAAAAAAATCTATAAATAAAGAGACTTTTTACTGCAGAATTTTATAATGGATGGTTTATTAGATATTGAATTAAAAACGGGAATATTTTTAACATTGAAGCCTATGGGATTCTCCTGAATAAACCTGTCGAATTAAACCACCGAATGGCAGGGCATTTCCGGAACCTTTCACTGCTGGTTTGTGTTCTCTGAATAGCCGAAGCAGTGCTTTTTTATGGGGATTTCACTGCCCTCGAACAGGCACCGTATGTGCAGGCAATTCGCCAGGATGCTCTCTGGATAGCCGAATGGCCAAGAAAGGTAACCGAACGCTGATTTTCAGCGTTCGGTTAACTTTCTCCAGCCACTCGGATCTCTTTGAATAACCCTGCATATGTTTTCATGTTTTTATTGAACAGAACATGTAAACATTCACAGTGCAGGGTGGAAAAAGTATGTGAACCTTTGGATTTAATAACTGGTTGACCCTCCTTTGGCAGCAATAACCTCAACCAAACGTTTCCTGTAGTTGCAGATCAGACCTGCACAATGATCTGGAGTAATTTTGGACCACTCCTCTTCACAAAACTGTTTCAGTGTAGCAATATTCTTGGGATGTCTGGTGTGAATCGCTCTCTTAGGCTAGGGTCAGACTAACGCATTTTTCGCGTTGTCCGTGAAAAAGTGCGTTCGAACGAATGGACGCATTTTTTCACGGAATACGCAATAGCGGTCATACGATGCGCATGTTCGTCCGTGATTTTGTACGGATCATCAATAAAACACTTTTTGCATCTGGACGTTATGTAGGTCGGACATTAGCAGCGTCTGACATCTCCTAATCACGCACACATGCCACTAGCGGACGCAGCGCACTCTGTACGTCAGTACTAGCAGTATCACGTTCTCGAAAAAATGTGTTCGTTTGCCACTTGCGTTGCGCAGCCGCACTTTTGTGCGGCCGTTCTTCGTATGCTGCCCGGCATTGGACGTCATTTGCTGCTAGCACGGCCGTGATTTTGTGCTGCTAAACGCACGTTAATACTGCGTTAGTCTGACCCTAGCCTTAAGGTCATGCCACAGCATTTCAATCGGGTTGAGGTCAGGACTCTGACTGGGCCACTCCAGAGAGGCGTATTTTGTTTTGTTGAAGCCATTCTTTTGTTGATTTACTTGTATGCTTTGGGTCATTGTCCTGTTGCATCACCCATCCTCTGCGGAGCTTCAGTTGGCGGACAGATGGTCTTACGTTTTCCTGAAAAATGTCTTGATAAACTCTGGAATTCATTTTTCCATCAATGACAACAATCCGTCCAGACCCTGCGGCGACAAAGCAGCCCCAAACCATGATGCTCCCTCCGCCATGTTTTACAGTGGGGATGAGGTTTTGATGTTGGTGTGCTGTGCCTTTTTGTCTCCACACATAGTGTTGTGTGTTTTTTCCAAACAACTCAATTTTGGTTTCATCGGTCCACAGAATATTTTGCCAGTAGTGCTGTGGAACATCCAGGTGCTCTTTTGCAAACTTCAAATGTGCTGTAATATTCTTTTTGGACAGCAATGGCTTCCTCCGTGGTGTCCTCCCATGTACTCCATTATTGTTTAATGTTTTCCTTATTGTAGATGTGTCAACAGAAATGTTAGCATGTGCCAGAGATTTCTGTAAGTCTTTAGCTGACACTCTAGGATTCTTCTTTACCTCATTAAGCATTCTGCGCTGTGCTCTTGCAGTCATCTTTACAGGACAACCACACCTAGGGAGAGTAGCAACAGTGCTGAACTTTCTCCGTTTGTAGACAGCATGTCTTACCGTGGACACATGAACATCAAGGCTTTTGGAGATACTTTTGTAAACCTTTCCAGCTTCATGCAAGTCAACAATTCTTGATTGTAGGTCTTCTGAGAGCTCTTTTCTGTGAGGCATGGTTCACATCAGGCAGTGCTTCTTCCAGTAAACCCAAAACTGGTGTGTGTTTTTAAAGGGCAGGACAGCTTTCAGCAACACATCCAATAATATCACACTGATTGGACTCAAGGTTGGCTCACTCCTGGCTCCAATTAGCTCTTGGAGAAGTCATTAGGCTAGGGGTTCACATACTTTTTCCACCCTGCAATGTGAATGTTTACATGTTCTGTTCAATAAACACATGAAAACATATAATGTTTGTGTTGTATTATTTTAAGCAGACTGTGTTTTTCAAATTGTTGTGATTTAGATGAAGATCAGAGCACATTTTATGACCAATTCATGCAAAACTCCACGGAATCCCAAAGGGTTCACATACTTTTTCTTGCCACTGTATAGAGGAAACTATCACACAATGGATGCACCCAGTGACACGTAGAGGAAAATATCATACAATGGATGCGCCCAGTGACACAACACAAAATATCACACAATGGATGCGCCCAGTGACACAACACAAAATATCACACAATGGATGCGCCCAGTGACACATATAGAGGAAAATGTCACACAATGGATGCGCCCAGTGACACACAGAGGAAAATATTTCTAAACATACAAGAGAAAACAAACACATGGAACATATCAGCAACATAAACACAATAAGGACATGTCATGTTTCGCAGGTAGTGGCCCTTTAATGTGGTTGGGGAGGAGGACTCTTTACTTGTGGAGGTAAAAGTGGTCTTTTTGGGGAAAGCTCAACATGCGGCACCCAGGCAGGCTCAGAGCATCTTCTGTGAGAAACCTGGGCCTCCTCTCTCATTCGCTCTCAAGCTCTGCCGGATGGTGTGGGCAGGATCCGGGCACAGCACCACATTAACTCAGTCTGTCATGGGGAGGCATCGGGATCCTGTAACCTAAGCTCCGTATACACCCTATATATGGCCTCTGTGCCTGTTGGAGAGGTGTGGATGCTGGCCTCCTGCCAAGAGATCATGGACCCATTTAACAAAGCCAGTTCTCAAAGACAATGGGCATACGGGTCACCTAATGGTTAATGAGTTAAATGTATTTCTATCTTCAAACGGTTTGTATTTTAGGAGTTAGTTTGTGTTAGTGATACAATGTAGACATATTGCTCTTGCTATCTGTTTGTCCTTCGATTGATTGATCGTCTAGTGAAACTGATCAGGTTTCTGAGTCTTCTGAAGGAATTCCCCCCCCCTCATGTACACAATGTATTCTGCTTATTGGGTCATGTTACCCTCCCCCTCCTCTGTTTCCCATATAACTGCTCCCCATTTCACATTAAAGATCATTCTTCTTCCCTGCATTAAGTTGTATCTGGTGTTTGGGGAGAGATACATAGAATATACAGCGCTGCCTCAAGTTCTGGCTGAGGGTTGTGAGAAGGAAAGCTGCTGCGGATCAGCTTGGCTGAAGAGAAGGGCGGACGCTGTAACAGGTTCGGGTCTGGTCCACAAGCCGGAGACCAGTAAACCCCAGTTGCTGTTACAACTCTGTTTTGTTAAGGTGTGTCCTGCTCTCCCATTAGCCTGTGGTGAAGCCAGCCCTTCTTCATCCTTCTCACTGTATCATACCTGCAAGACCTGCTGTCCAAGCTGAAGGTTCCCTTTGCTGCGTCTCACCAGATGTCGGAGTAAAAGCTTTGTGCTTTCCGTCTTCCCAGCTCCACTGTCGCCACTAGAGGAGGATTAAAAATGATTGTGACTAGGGTGGAGAAGACAATGAATAGTCTCATGTTCACATGTGCTTCTGGTTACTTTATCACAAATCATGACTCATGACACAGAGTTAAAGCGCACACCCCCCGTCTCAAAGAGTTTCTATATGTGTATTGATGTAGCTTAAATAATCCTGAAAACCTTCATATTTTACCACTTCACTTGGAGGGTTTTGAGGTATTGCAGCTCCTAATGCTGCTCTTTTCCAGCCAAGATTTTTTGCTTCCTCAGCTCAGCCAAAGATGTCTCATGGGGGGGTGGGGGGATAGCAAGGATGCTTCTAATATTATACCTTTAAGGCTCCACCCCCGACCACACTGCTTAGCTGTAGCGCGCACGCATAAATTAATATATTTACACACACATATAATTACAGTTGTGTTCAAAATTATTCAAGCCCCAATGCTGTAAAGGGTTTTAGGGAATTTAGTGACATTTGTAATTGTATTCAGAATGAAATCCTACAAGGACTTTTTAAAGAACCATATGCAACTAAAATGACATCAATTGGTTTTGTAATACAGTAGTAAATGTTTCTTTTGTGAATTCTTCATTGACACAATTATTCAACCCCTTAAAGACTACCACTCTGAAGAACAGAGGTTCATTCAAGTGTTTTCAATCAGGTATTGAAAACACCTGTGGATGTCACGGAGCAGCAATAAAGCATAATAAGCACCAATTAGGCAACTTTAAAATGACTGTGATACTCAGCTCCTTCTAGACATTTACTGGTGTGGTTACAAACATGGTGAAGTCAAGAGAATGGTCCAGGAAGACAAGAGAAGAGGTGATTACTCTTCACAGGAAGGGCAATGGCTATAAGAAGATTGCAAAGATGTTAAACATACCAAGAGAGACCATAGGAAGCATCATTCGCAAATTCAAGGCAAAGGGCAATGTTGAAACGCTACCTGGTTGTGGCAGAAAGAAGATGCTGACTTCTACTGCTGTGCGCTACCTGAAGCGTAAAGTGGAGAAAAGTCCCCGTGTGACTGCTGAGGAACTGAGAAAAGATTTGTCAGATGTGGGTACTGAAGTTTCAGCTCAGACAATACAGCGCACACTGCATAATGAAGGCCTCCATGCCAGAACTCCCAGGCGCACCCCCTTGCTGTCTCCAAAGAATAAGAAGAGTCGACTGCAGTATGCCAAAAGTCATGTGGACAAACCACAGAAGTTTTGGGATAGTGTTCTGTGGACTGATGAAACAAAATTAGAACTGTTTGGGCCCATGGATCAACGCTATGTTTGGAGGAGGAAGAACAAGGCCTATGAAGAAAAGAACACCTTGCCTACTGTGAAGCATGGCGGGGGGTCAATCATGCTTTGGGGCTGTTTTGCTTCTGCAGGTACAGGGAAGCTTCAGCGTGTGCAAGGTACCATGAATTCTCTTCAGTACCAGGAGATATTGGATGACAATGTGATGCAGTCCGTCACAAACCTGAGGCTTGGGAGACGTTGGACCTTTCAACAGGACAATGATCCCAAGCATACCTCCAAGTCCACTAGAGCATGGTTGCAGATTAAAGACTGGAACATTTTGGAGTGGCCATCGCAGTCACCTGACTTAAATCCGATTGAGAACCTCTGGTGGGACTTAAAGAAAGCAGTTGCAGTGCGCAAGCCTAAGAATGTGACTGAACTGGAGGCTTTTGCCCATGACGAATGGGCGAAGATACCCGTAGATGGCTGCAAGACACTTGTGTCAAGCTATGCTTCACGTTTAAAAGCTGTTATAACTGTAAAAGGATGTTGTACTAAGTACTAAGATTGAATGTCACTTGGGGGTTGAATAAAACTGATAATGATGTGAGCACAGAAAAGACATTTGTGGTTATTTCATTATAAATGTTATGTTATATTTGTCTGACCTACACGTGCCTCTTTGATTTAATTGTAAGCAAGATGACTGAATGATCAAAATCAATGTCAAACTGGCCAAAACACTCAATTTCAGTGGGGGTTGAATAATTTTGAACACAACTGTATATACCCCCATTTCCCCAAGAAGCTATTTCTTTAGCCGACACTTGCACAGAAATAACATCACTGTTGGGAAGGATTAACAGCTGAACCTCACAAGCATCGATCATCCATATCTATTCAGAAGATCTGTTAGCCATTTACAAATGCTCTCCATTGGTCTTTTAATTCAGGGGGAGTGTCTCCTGCTGTGCAGAGCCGTAAATCCCGTCCCAGGGAAAACACATCATGCGGCATGCTTCAGCTCTGTGGGAGTGTCTCCTGCTGTGCAGAGCCATAAATCCCTCCCCAGGGAAAATACATCATATGGTATGCCACAGCTCTGCGGGAGTGTCTCCTGCTGTGCAGAGCCGTAAATCCCTCCCCAGGGAAAATACATCATGTGGTATGCCACAGCTCTGCGGGAGTGTCTCCTGCTGTGCAGAGCCGTAAATCCCTCCCCAGGGAAAATACATCATGTGGTATGCCACAGCTCTGCGGGAGTGTCTCCTGCTGTGCAGAGCCGTAAATCCCTCCCCAGGGAAAATACATCATGTGGTATGCCACAGCTCTGCGGGAGTTTCTCCTGCTGTGCAGAGCTGTAAATCCCTCCCCAGGGAAAATACATCATGTGGTATGCCACAGCTCTGCGGGAGTTTCTCCTGCTGTGCAGAGCCGTAAATCCCTCCCCAGGGAAATACATCATGTGGCATGCCACAGCTCTGCGGGAGTGTCTCCTGCTGTGCAGAGCAGTAAATCCCTCCCCAGGGAAATACATCATGTGGCATGCCACAGCTCTGCGGGAGTGTTTCCTTGAAAGATATTTTTAATTTCCTGTAATTCAATTAAAATTTATAAAAGCCTTCTTTAATACAGGCCTGTGGTTACCCCCCCCCCTTGTCCCCCTTCTTGTCACAATACAATGTCTGTTCAGCTTTGTTTCCTCTTGAGGCTGGCCAGTGAATTGATTAAAATAGATATCCTGTGTTAACTCTTTTTCAGGCAAAAATAGCAAGGCCTACGAAACTTATCTCAAACCATATATGGTAATAAGTGTTTGTTAAACTGTGTTGGTTAGGGGCGGAGCCGAGCCAGCGATGGAAGCAGACGTGGTCTAGACGAGCTCCCGCTTCTCCCGCTGCGATCTCCCTTCAAAGCGCACTTTTCGCCTGCCAAAGACCACCAGAGGGGGTAAGAAATGACGA
This sequence comes from Leptobrachium leishanense, assembly GCA_009667805.1. Lineage (NCBI taxonomy): Eukaryota > Metazoa > Chordata > Amphibia > Anura > Megophryidae > Leptobrachium > Leptobrachium leishanense. Next base: position 34,353,396 of record CM019063.1, on the reverse strand, counting down.
CCGTCATGTTGCAGACCCCGAAAAAACTTTTAAAAAAGACGCGCCGATTTTCGCGGTGCGGCAGCGCTCAGAGGGCCCAATCCAAGATGGCGCCCGATCCAAATCCCCGCAACCCCATGACCACGAGGTGGCCTCTGCAGACTCCAACCCAGGATCCAGGGCAGATATCAAGGGCCTCCAGGCATTTATAACTGCCGAATTGGACAGGACCACGCGCACCCTTTCAGCGGAAATACAGGCGGTGGGGGAACGCACGGCGCACCTGGAAGAGCAGGCCAGAAAAATTGTGGAATATTGCAATGACCTGACGGGGCACGCTGAGAATATGGAACACTGGGTGCAGTATCTGGAGGAATGCCTGGAGGACCTCTCGAATCGCTCCAGACACAACAATGTCCGCCTTCGAGGCCTCTCCGAATCGGTCTCACCGGCTGAGTTACAGGACTTTTTTTGGTATAGTAAAACGCCTGATCCCTGATATTCCGCCGCAGCGTTTACTCCTGGACAAAGTACATAGGGCCCTGGGGCCGCAACGTGATAAGACCTCTACACCCCGGGATGTGATCGCCCACTTTCATTATTTTAATACTAAAGATGCCCTGCTCAGAGCTGCTCGCACCCAGGAAGCGAAATACGAGGGCTCCCCAATATTATTTTTTCAAGATCTGGCTCCCTCTACACTCACCAGACGCCGGGAATGGAGGGAGGTCACTGAGATACTGCGTCACAACGATATTCGATACGCCTGGGGCTTTCCTTTCAAGATTATCATTTTCAAGAATAACCGCTCACAGGCGTATTCTTACCTATATCAAGCTAAAGATAAACTCTGCGCAATGGATCTACCGATCACCCCCTCTCTAGCAGATCTTACCCCTCCGCAACCCCTACCACGTCTGGCACGGGACTGGCTGACCTCGGGGGACTGAATGATAGGCCTTACTGCCAGGCCTGAACTATTATTTTAATTTAGCATGTTGTTTATACACACACACTGTTAGCTTGTGTTTGTTTGTACTTATTGTCAACCCGTTAGGGACTTATGTGCAGGGACTAGGCTTTACCTTTATTTGGTTTAATTGTCTCTTGGGGGATTGTATATATATATTTTTCTGCTTCCAGTGTTTTTTGCCTTCGGGGGACGAGTCCGTCTTTACGGCGGCTTTCTAGTGTGTTTTCGCGCTTCCCCTGTATCTCCGTCATTAGGAGAGGCGCGGCTTCGTGCCGCTGCCTGAGGTAAACGCTCGCAACGACCAAAGGCGAGTTTTACCTCAGGTGATGTATGTTTGAAAATGAACCAGCGATTAAACAGCGAGTTCTCTCAAATTTATTTAACCCCTTAAGGGCCGCTGACGTACCCTGTACGTCTTGTCCTCGGGTCTCCCTTAGACCCGTGGACGTACAGGGTACGTCAGCGGCGCCTAATCCCTCTCCCGCCCGATACTCACCTCCCTCGCTGGATCCCACGGCGATCTGGCAGGGAGGAAGCCTGCCCATGTGATTTACATGGGCAGGCGAGGCTGATGACGTCGCCACGCTGCGTGGTGACGTCATCAGCAGGCGTCCCCATGGATTTCAATGGAGGGGAGGGGGGCTCCTTCGGAGCCCTCTATCTCCCCAACCATTGAAGCTAGGGAGATGCCGTTTGCACCGCTGGAGAGGGGAGAGCCTCCCCTTTCCAGTGGTGTATGGCATTAACCGTTTCGCCGCCGGATCACATTGCGGCGCCAATTGGCGCCAAAACGCGATTCAAACCTGGAGGGGGGCTGACATCTTGGATGTCAGCCAAGCCTCCAGGTCCCCCCCCACCCACTGACAACCTCACCATATGTGTGAGGATGTCAGTGGGCCAGTTAACCCTCTAGCTGCCATGTAGAGATAAGGGGATCCTAAGGATCCCTTTATCTCCCGATCCATGGCAGCTAGATGGTCATATTTGCCATAATTTGAAAGGCCTGATTATGGCCTTTCAAATGATACCAAACATGACCAGGTTTGGTTTTAAGAATTTTTTTAAAAAAAATTAAATAAAAAAAAAATAATAAAAAAATTAAATTAAATAAAAAAATGTTTTTTTTGTCTGGGGGGTTTAAGTAAATAGAACCTAGGCTGTCATCTAAAAATAATTAGCACAAAATGGTCAGAATGAGCGCAGCACACATAGGTGAACTGTCTCGGCAGTGAAGGGGTTAAAAAGCAAACGCATGTAAAAATTGGGTATTTCTAGTCTCGGGACAAAATTTTGAACCTATTTAGCCGGGGTCATTTTGGGTGGTTGTAGATTTTGGGGATTAAATTACAAAAAAGTGTGTTTTTACCATTTTTTTCCTCATATTTCATATTTTTTTTATAGTAAATTATTGGATATGATGGAAATAATGGTATTTCTAAAAAGTCCATTTAATGGTGGGAAAAAGGGTGTATAATATGTGTGGGTTGAATAAACGAGTAAGAGGAAAATTTGACCTAAACACTAACAGCCCAGAAACGTAAAACCAGCAGCGGTCACTAAAAGACGGATTTGTGTAAAACCGCCCGGTCACTAAGGGGTTAATTTAATTGTTCCCATTGTTTTCTCCGGGGAGACGGGTCCGTCTCTCTGGCGGTTTCTGTGGGGATTTGGTGCCCCCCCTGAGCTGTTGCTGAGGAGAGGCGCGGCTTTGCGCCACTGCTCTGAGGTAACGCTCGCGGCGGTTAGCGCATGCGCGGAACGCCGCAGCTTGTTGCCTCAGGAAAATTTCCCAATAAAATTAGTAAAATAAGTAATATAAGTGATTAAAATAAATAAATAAAATAAAGAAGTGGTTTATGACTGGCCCGAACCTGCCTGTTGCCCAGGTGTCCTCGTTCTTATGCCCACGTTTTTCCCTCATACTTGGAGTATAATATGGTTAAAATGTCTAGAGAATCTCTCAGCCAGACGTTCATTTATAATTTCCCCAACTTCAGATAGATTTTTATCTAGTGATTCCTGACATGATAATGAGGTCCCTGAGACTTCAATGAGGGAGAAGAGAAACTCCCAAAAAATATCCCTCATAAAACCTACATCTACCCGTACTTGTAATGAATTCCCACAGCACATCACTGTGACGAAAAAAGAGCCAGTTAACTCCGGCTGACAAAGAAAGAGGAAGCGCGCTAGAGGCGCAAAGATACCGGCAGCTCCTCAGAACATTCTAGAGAGGAAGCAATGTCAGATTGTGAGGTGAATTCCTCTGACCCGGAGTACGATCCGGTCTCCTCTCCTGAGGCCTCACATTCAGTTTCCTCACCTGATTCCACTGATTCTAAAAACCGCTTATTGATCCGGTAGATGCTGTAAGAAATTCAATGTTTGTACCAGAGCAATTAAAACATCCCCGGTCAGTGGAATGGACACACATAGAGCATGTGGCTGGTTATATAGAACAGCATATCCGTATGTCAATGGATAAACAAACCAGAAGTAATTTGAGGGCTGAGTGTCCAGCCCCAACTTTGTCACATAAGCTTAATGTAACCCCGAGTTAGATCCCGAAATTATTCACATCCTTAACCAGTCAAATTGGCCCCGAAAAAGGGGAGTAGAGGCACCTTAAGGGGTGTCATGATAAATTGTTTGATTTGTAGGTCCATTGGTAAAATTAATGAATTCGATTGAGGTTTCTCCTCACTAATGAAAACCAGTCCTGTTTGAACACAGGGGCCGAGTACAGAGATTAGTCTGTGTTTTTGGTAACATAACACAGCTTTATCAAGTGAAAAGGAGACGCTCAATTCTCCTCAGGATCCACCCTAAAGTGGCGACCTTAGCGCATAATAAACTGTTGGCGCTATATAAATAATAATAATAATAATGAGCCTGGTCCCAACACTGAGGGTCTGTTATTTGGAGAAGGCATCTTCAAGGAGATGACCGAATATACAAGGTCCTTCTTGACCACAGGTAAGATAAAGGCTAATATCAGGAAGGTTTTCTCGAAATAGTTTTTTCGCCAAACCTTATTCCACCTCAAGAGGCTCCTCGAAATCCTCATAACTAGAGTCAAGATAGACCATAATTTCACCGTTAAAGGCGTTCGAGAAGATCAGGAATTTTGGTGAGTATGGTTTCACACCGACTATCCAAGGCACAGAATTCCGCCTAGTATCAATTTGAGAAAAAAACAAAACACCTAAACGAGTACGTTGTGTACAATCATTTCAAAAGGGAAGACATTCCGTCATTACAAGGAGTTTATCTCCACAAGATTGGATGGTCAATATAGACCTAAAAGACGCTTATCTGACAATCCCAATAAAACTACAAAATATCGGTCCTTACACCGACACAGTCTATTGCATTTCTAGGCGTCACTGTAACTACGATGGAGATGGCTCTTTCTCTGCCTTCAACCAAAGTTCGGCTGATTCACAGAGAAATCAGATGTCTTCTATCGGCAGAAGAATTCTCACTGAGATGGTTAGCTCACCTACTGGGTCTACTCTCCGCAGCAATACAAGTGGTCTTTACAGGACCGCTTTATTGTCGAGCTCTTCAATGTCTGAAAGCACGGTTTCTGCGGAGGGGATGGCTTTATCCAGATTGCATCTCTCTGGACGACGAGTAGAAATTGGAGATGCAGTGGTGGCTAAATCATTTAGTGTCATGGAACGGCAAAGCCATCATCCATCCAACTCCAGAATTGGTCATAGAGTCAGACGCCAGCAGATCTGGCTGGGGCGCGCTGCAGATCTTTTTCCAAAAGTGTCAGTTGGGTTTCCACAGAAGATAGGATTGTATATAATGGTTTAGGACTCCTTGCAGGATTGTTTGCTATTCAAGTTTTATCAAGCATTTCCAGGTGAGTTCCATACCCTGAAGATGGACAACCTGTCCACTGTGCGTTATATAAACCTTATAGGTGGCCCCAGGTCTAAACAGTTAGCAGAGACACCAAAGTCTTTTGAGGATTTTGCCTGACTCACAATTTATCAGTCCAGGCCAATACATTCCAGGGTTCAGCAATGTAATGGCGGACTGGAATTCAAAGTATCTGATAGACTCCAGCAATTGGAGATTAGACACCAGGGTATTTGCCAGTTTGTCATCCCTCTGGGGTCCCTTCGCTATAGATTTATTGGCTTCTAGCCTTAATATTCCTTTACCACAATACTACTGTTGGAGACCAGACCCATGGCTTTGCCAACGGATGCTCTGGTCCAGAGCTGGACGCTTTACGCTTTCCCTACATTCTGATTTCAACAGTAATATGACTAGTACAAGTACAATTAGCTACAATAGTGCTTATAGCACCCTTATGGAGGTCTCAAGCATGGTTCCCATAGCTCCTGAAAACGTCTGTGGACATTCCCAGGCTAATTCGTGTCCCATCGTCCACCATGAGAGGTCCGGAGGGAACGCTTCAGAATTCTTTGAGTCTTCACTAATTTTTTAAGCTGTTAAGTGTAATATCAAAGGTCACTGGCCGTCAACATTTCGGATTCATCTGCCACTTTTTTGTCAAGTTCCCTCTACTAGGAGGAGATATGGTACCGCATGGAACTCATGGTTTTTTTTTTTGGTGCATGGAACATCAAGTTGATTCCATATCAGTTCCTTGAGTAACTTGTTTAGTTTCTTCACACATCTATTTGAGGATGGTAAAGCGTATCGTACGATTAATAACCTCAGATCGGCGATATCTGCTTCACATCAGGGTTTTATTAGTATTCCTGCCGGGAATCACCCCATTACATGTAGGTTATTGAAGGGTATACAGTGTAACGACCCCTCGTTCCCGTTATTCTAACATCTGGGATGTCATTCTAGTTAATTTTCTGGATAAGTGGCCGAGAATGAAACTGTCTATTAAACTGATTTCTGTGAAATTGGCCATTTTACTTTGCTTGATTTCCTGCAATAGAGTCTCACACGTTCGAGCCCTAAACTTAACGGGAAGAAGTTTTACCCGACACGGGGAGAAATGTTAAATTTTCCTATAGGACAAAGACTTCATTGTCAGAGGTCTTCTATCTAATCCCAACGGTTATTCATATCCTTACGCAAACCATACAATTCTGTAACTTCCACCACACTCGCTGGGTGGGTTAAATGGATCATGTCAGGAGCTGGTGTAGTAGTTATTATTATTATTCTTTATTTATAAAGCGCCAGCATATTCCGCAGCGCTGTACAATAAGCACATTATAGACAGGGTTACAATACATTGAACAACATTTGACAAACAGTACAGGAGGAGATGAGGGCCCTATTCCCGTAGGAACTCACAATCTGGGAGGGTTGGGGTTGGAAACAGGAGGAGAGGACTGTAAGGTGAGAGTGATTGATGGTTGCGTCAGTGAGTTGGGTGGTAGGCCTCCCTAAATAGGAACGTTTTAAGGAAGCGTTTGAAGGAAGAGAAGTTAGGGGAAAGTCTGACAGTACGAGGGAGAGCGTTCCAGAGAGTGGGGGCTGCGCTTGAGAAATCCTGCAGTCTATCATGGGAAGAGGTGATGCGGGGAGAAGCTAGGCGCAGGTCACTGTTTGACCTTAGGGAGCGGGCTGGGGTGTATTTGGTGATTAGTGAGGACAGGTAGTGGGGCGCTGAGTTAGTGAGGGTTTTGTAGGTAAGGATAAGGATTTTGAACTTAATTCTGCAGTGCTTGGAGCTCATTCATCCCGGAGTGCTTCTGCTTCCGAGGTTTTTTCTTCCGTGGATGTCGTCTTGTAGACATCTTAAAACAGCAGACTGGTCCAGAGAATCCACCTTTAGGGAGTGTTATTTTAAACCAGTGTGTCACATGTCACTATCACTAATTAATTAAGCTTTGAACTAGCATAATATGAGCCTCCGTGTCTTGTGGGATAATTCCCAGATTCCCCTATTATCATGACGGGGAATCATAATTATAATAAAGACACGGAGGCGAGTATTATCCCACCCGATAATTGGGTTATTCCCACCCTTTATATTTGGTTATTAGGTTTTAATGTTTCAATAGTCATTATGGATTTTTTTCAAACCTTCTTATTATAAGCTCTTGGTGATCTTTAATACATTTATGTTCCGACAGCCTAAACTTCTTGTCGAACCTTTCATTGGATGAGGAAGAGTTCTTCCATTGTTCTGTTCCTTGGAGAAGAGCGTGAGCTTCGTGTTGGAGTTTTCGTTGAAGGATGAATATTCGTCCATGCTTGAGCTTCAAGTTGGAGTCTACGTTGAAGCTTAATCCTTGGGTTGGAATTTCTCACGGAAGGATTCAACTACATGTTCGAGGTTTCCATGAAGGAATGGAGTTCTTCCGTTGTTTGTTTGGTTAAAAGAAGATCAGTATGTGTCTCGCATCAGAAAAGAGAAGAGGCCAACGGTCGTCAGAGGATTGGAGGAGTTGGACTGTACCATTGTTATGCTGGACTGTACCATTGTTATCTGTTATGTATATATACTGTTTAATGTATTTTTTTCACTCTCTAAATACTTTTGTTGTTGTATTTGAGAGATTGTTCTTTGCTGCTATCGGCTTAAGTAAAGAAAAGATAGCATAATACTCGCTTCCGTGTCTTTATTATAATTAGGATTCCCCGTCATAATAGGGGAATCTGGGAATCCTCATGCTCTTCCTACTCGCCGCTGGCGTACCCCTTTTCCTCCTCCTCTCCACCCCCGCTCTCCTCCCCTCCAGTATCCCCGTTCGGAAGGAACTTTTGTTCTATACGTGCCTGCCCAGCATGCATTTCACTTTCTTCTCTCTAATCTTTTTGCCTTCTCTCACTTCTCTCTCTAATTCTATACCCCCTCCCCCACCCACGGCTCTTTGAATGGTGTCCCGGTCCGGGCCGCCCCACGGGCTTCGCGCTCTCCTGGGGTGGGGCGGCGGGACGGGACACCCCGTGGATCTTTCTTGTGTACTCATGTAATGGGTAATGTGAAAGTGTACTCCCTCAATGTGAAAGGCCTCAATTCGCCCCGAAAACGGCATTTGTTATTCCGTGAATTAAAACGAGAATCTGTAGATATAGCTCTGATACAGGAAACCAGGATACCTAAACTGGCGGCCTTCCGTTTATCTGACCCGGCTTATTCCAGGGTTTATATGTCTTGTCCAATCCCTAAACGTAATGGGGTGGCAGTGTTACTACGCAATTCCTGCCCCTTTGTAGTGGAGGGGGTACACACAGATGACGCTGGGAGATGTATACTTATACAGGGATCCGCCTCCGCACAACAATTTACGCTGATTGCACTGTATGGCCCAAATAGCTCTGACTCTAAGTTTTGGGCGGAGACGGCTGACTTTATTTTATCACATGCCCAGGGACGTATTATAATTGGAGGTGATTTTAACGCTACATTATGCCCCCCGGTGGACAAATCTGACCCTCGTGACGGCAGACAAGCCCGGACGCCCTCCTCTCAGGACAAACAATTCTATAATTTTGTGAACCGCCTGGTTCTGATAGATGTATGGAGGGCTCAACACCCTTCTTGTATACTTTTTATTTCACCGGTACATGACTCGTACTCCTGGATTATATATTGACCTCCTCGGACAATGTGTTTCGAACGTCCTCTCCTCTGACATCGGATCTATATTCAAAATTTTTATTGTAAAAGAAAGTCAGCAGTACAATCAGCTAGGTAAAATAAATGAAAGCAATAACACGGGATCAACATACAGGTATGCAGCAAGTGATAAGACAATATTCAAAAAGGAAAGTGCTCCAGGGGGAAAAAAAAAAAAAAAAAAATTGGGGGGTTGGCAAAGGCCATGAATGTGACTTTCCTGGCTCTCTCCTAAAGTAGGAGGCCATGGAAATGTGCAGGTCACAAGGCCGGGGTACTCGGGGGCCAGGTATGGTGGGCAGAGCCATGGTGGCCACCACAATGGCACACCCCGAGTTGCCCCAAACGCCAAAAGAAAAAGTAATAAAATAAAATAGAAGTTAAATAAAAAAAAAAGAAAAAAAAAAAAAAAAGAGAGAGAGAGAGAGAAAGCGGGGGAGGGGAGTCTGCAGCACAAGATGGCGTGTAAAAACAAGGGGAAAGGGATGAAAAACGGGGGGGTTGGAGTCATCAAGGTGATATGCTCATCTAGGAGACAAATCAAAAACACTGTGCTAAATAACAAACAAATCTGTATGAAAAATGAAAGTAAGTCAGCTTGTAACCAGCATAAGTCATCATGGAAAATAAAAAATAAAAAGTCAGCTTGTAACCAGCATAAATGTTATTACACTTAGTAAAGCCTCATAGCCAGGGGGGAAATACGACTCAGCTAGGAGGGATACTAGATTGGAGAACTCAGCGGATCAGGGCAAGCCATCAGCGGGCAGGCAGGCAGCAGGTATTTGGGGCGAGTCTCTGCAGTCCGTATTCAGCAAGAACGTGGGGCATGGATCGACTCCAGGAACACACCTGCCGCATCTGCTAACCTGGGTGTCCAGATCAGCCATTGTCCCGGAATGGGACCTCTCGCATAGCAGGCAAGGCACTGCAAGGCAGGCCAGGTCTCACAGACCACGATGATTCCACCAGGCCGAGGTATCCAGCAAGCACCAGCATGTGGCCACAGAAAAGATCATCAGGGACCCGCAAGGTCCATGCCACTCCGCAAACTCCACCGTCAGCAACATGCGGTAGAGCCATGCGGGATCTCCTCGGTCGCGTCAGAGTCTTCCTCACTGCCTGCATCAAGGTGATATGCTCATCTGCAGCGGTTCGGGTAAGCACAGCTCGCAGTATCTCCCCTGCGGTCGGCAGACACTCCGGCAGCTCCGGCTTTTCTGCACTCGTAAGTTCCGACGCGGTCTCCTCCGGGCCCAAGTCCACAGCAGCAGTGGGTGTTGTAGCTTCGGCGAGTGCCGCCCGAAACCGCAGTCCGCAGATGGGTGGCTGACCTGATTCGACGGCGTTAGCCGGCCGCGGTACCTCATCCAGGGACCGCGCACCAGGTTTCAGGTCCATTGACCAACGGCAGCTCCGCAACGCAGCCATCATCCGCCGCCAAACACCTTTGGTAAGTAGACAGTCTTCGCCTTCCTCCTCCAAAATCGACAAGCAGGCTTCCAGGCCCAAAGTCATGGCTCCCTCATCTCCAATATAAGAGGGGGATCCATCCTCTCGCCTCCCCGCAGGTCCATCCGCCACTCCCGGAGGGCAATCATCCAGGACATCCAGAAGTCGTGGGCCCACCATCTCCCCAGCCCCCGACAAGAACCCAGTCCAGGGTGTAGCGTTCAGACCCGCAAGACCAGCAGGCTTCCAAATCTGGTGAGTAGGCCGCAAGATGGCCGCCGGCGTCTCGCTCCAGCACAAATCAGCAGTCATCCGTGTAGTCTCAGGTCCGGAGGGGGGCTAAACGGGCTCCGGACGGGTCAGTACCGGTGGTCAGCAGCACAGGTACCCTTAAATACTTAAATTGTGGAAGGGGAGACAGCTGTGGTTCCTTAAGCGGTGAAGACGTGTGGAGCTCCACCAAAACACGTCCGCTCCCGCTCGCCGCCGACCACGCCCCCCGACATCGGATCTATTACGTGGTCGGACCACGCAGATGTGTCCGTCACGTTGCGCCCTCTCTCCCCATATGTATATGGCGCTTAGAACCTCTTCTCCTGGATAAGCCGGGTGTATATGACTCTGTATCAACAGCACTAACTGATTTGTTTTGCGACTAATGATACCCCCGACATCTCTAAGCAGACACTATGGGCCGCCCACAAGCCGGTGATACGGGGGACCCTCCTTAGCCTAGCGGCGCACCACAAAAAATTTAAGATGGAGGAGATAACATCTCTCAAACATAAATTACGGCGCTTGGAAATGGTACATAAATCACGCCCGAACCCAGATTCCTTTGCAGCTCTTAGTCAAACACGCATGGCGCTCAATCGTCTATTTTTTAGACGATGTAGGGCGCTCTTTATTATGGTCCAAACAACGCTATTATAGTCGAGCTAACAAAATGGATACCCCCCTGGCACGCCTACTCAAGCCCCGCCCTCAGTTTCAGGCAGTTACCTCAATTAGGGATGAAACGGGTCTATTGATAACCACAGCGACCGCCATCAGGGATACATTCACACGCTACTTTCGCTCACTGTATGATCATACCCCTACTCCCGCCAATGAAATACTCTGTGGGGAAATCAGGCAATACCTTGCCGAAGCATCCCTACCGGACTCGAGCCTGGAGCCCCTCTCGTCCCCGGTGACGGAGGAGGAACTCCATGAAGCATTAAAATCTATGAAACCGCATAAAGCCCCAGACCCAGACGGGTTTACCTATCATTATTATAAATCGTACTCTAGGATCTTGGGCCCCCGATTATTGTCGATGTTTAACGACCTTTTGGAAGGAGGAAAATTGCCTGCTGATTCCCTATTAGCATCCATTGCCCTTATCCCTAAACCCAGCAAAGACAAACAATTAATAGGTAATTACCGCCCCATATCCCTCATAAATACGGACCTTAAACTGTTCACCAAAATCCTATCCAAACGACTTGATTTTATTATGGGCACCCTAATCCACCCAGACCAAGTTTTGCCTGCTTTATACCGGGTAGGCAGGCCTATGAAAACACTAGGAGATCGGCAGATCTTCTATGGCTGGCCTCCTCTAGAAAAACTCCCTCTCTCTTCCTGTCATTGGACGCAGAAAAAGCCTTTGACAGGGCAGAATGGCCATTTCTGTTCACTCTCCTATGTCATCTAGGTTTCCCTCCCCCCTTTGTCCGTGCGATACAGGCTCTATATTCCATGCCGACGGCTCAGATTATAATCTCAGGGACGGACCCACTCCCTTTTCCGATACGTAACGGCACTAGGCTAGGGATGCCCCCTATCACCGGCTTTATTCGCACTGTTTTTGGAACCCCTGCTCCAACACCTTAGAAAGGACCCGCTTATTGCGGGTTTTAGGTTGGGGGATCAGGAATATAAACTTTAATTTTACGCTGATGATACATTACTCTCCTTCACACAACCTCTCTCCTCCCTCCCGGCGGTCATGTGACGACTGGATGAATTCGCCTGACTTTCGGGCTACAAGGTGAATATTACCAAATCGGAGGAGGTAGCTACACACATGATCCCAGGGGATGTGGATTCCATCCTTGGGGCATATCCCATCCAAGTCTCCCCCACGTCCATTAAATATTTGGGGATTGCACTGCCATCTAACCCTGGGGACCTATATGATAAAAATTTCCCCCCTATGTTCTCTCAACTGAAAAAAGATCTAGAATCTTGGTCTAAGTATGCAATTTCGTGGGTGGGGAGGGTACACTGCGTTAAAATGAACGTTTTGCCTCGATTACCTCTTTTTTCAGGCTCTGCCCTGCGCCCTTCCCTCAGAGGATATACGACTCTTACAATCAACCAGCATAGACCACTTCATATGGCAGGGCAAAAGACATCGGATAGCACGGGCGACCCTTTATCGACCAAAGGACGCAGGGGGCCTGGGCCTCCCATGCCTATTTTCTTACTATTATGCTGCACAACTAGCCCAGATCGTAGCCTGGCATTCACCAAAGGGCCTACGTCGCTGGGTGGACTTAGAACGAGCTCTTATGCACCCTGATCACCCTCACCTCTGGATTTGGGTACCTAAACCTCAAAGACCCCTCTTGCGAACTACTTGCCCGGCTATATTGAATTCCATTCGTCTCTGGGACAAACTTGCAACCAAATGTGACCTTACCTCCTTCCCGTCTCCCCTATCCCCGGTGCTCTGTAACAAAGACTTTTTGCCTGGCTACAACGCCAGAGCAGAGGACGGATAGATGGGTACTATAATACGCCGCCTGTATCACTTATATCTGGGAGGAATCTTTTTAGACCGAAGCGACCCTGTACTCTCTAGCTCAAGAGCAAGTACACACCCTCTACCATACTTCCAACTGAGAGCTTTTGCAACCCAACGGCACATCAAGGAGGCTGCCTTAACTCCTCTTACGCCCTTCGAGTGTCTATGCAAGGCCGGCTCCTACCCGAAGGGATTGATATCCTCTCTCTATCGTTCTCTAACGACCATTCTGGACTGGAAGACACTCCGATATGTGGCGGCCTGGGAAGCAGATCTTTGAGAGTCCCTGGATGCAGAAGACTGGTCGGATATATGGGAGTCCATGAGGTCGGTATCCGTCTGCACCACCCATCAGGAACAACTGATAGACAATTTTTAGGTGGTATGTTACACCGGTCCAACTGTCCCGAATGTCCCCTGGGACCCCGGACTCTTGCTGGAGAGGATGCGGAGCACGCGGCACCTACATACACATGTGGTGGGAATGCCCCACACTAAGGAATTTTTGGTCACAAACTCACACCTTGGTGATTGCAGTCTTATCAAAAGACATTCCCATGGACCCCTGGGCCTTCCTAATATCTCGGCCATTGCAGGATCTGACCAGACAAGAGAATAAACTCCTCGCTAAAATATCACTGACGGCACGCAGGGTCCTGGCGGAAAGCTGGAACTGCCCACAGGCTCCTTCATTCGCACGTCTTTCACCTAAGATTCAGGACGTATGCTTAATGGACGAACTCACGGCCATCGCTTCACATACTCTCCCCTCATATTATAAGACCTGGTCCCCCTGGATCACCCTAATGGGCAGTTGACAGATACAGATGGACATATTGCGGAATGAACCATCTTTTTAGACCTTTTTCATTCATTTTATGGGGCACTGATAGCGGACAAATGGGTCATAGTGAGAATCAGAATTTCACGTCACAATGATTGGTAATGTTTAATATTCCGTAAGAGCCTCCCCCTCCCCTTCCTTCCCTTTCCCTCCTCTCTTTACTCTGTCTTCATAGGGGCCTGGACAGCCCCTTTATCTTTATCCTATCCATTATGACCCCCCCCTCTTTTATTATTTACTGACTTTACAATGATGAAACCGAGGACATGTTCTGCCTCTATCTTTAGAGGAGTGTTGATAACTGTTATTGTTTGGCATATATTTCCCAATAAAAATTTCATTAAAAAAAACAAACTGTGTTGGTTAAACTCTGACGTAGAAATGTATATGCTCTGATTGGCTGTTATATCACATTCCTACGTTGGCTGGATAGAAAACTTTTCTACAACAAACGTTTCTATTGGATGTTGAAATAATAAACGGCTCTGACCGACCACGAGATAGTCAGACTTCAAAACAGCCATATCCCGGTGTGGTTTGTTTTATTGTCTCCTCTGATCAGAGCGCAGCGTAGCGCAAGCGTCTTACTTCATCATTTTGATATATGGGAAGAAAACGGTCTATTGAAATCTCATATATGGTAATTATATTAGAGAATTTGATTTATTGTTTGTTTAAAGTGTAGAGGTCGGCAGGGCTGGGTCCTGGATGGACAATATGTTTCACCCCTATTTGGGTTGTGGACCCTTTAAGGGCAACCACAGTGTTAATCTTCCTGTCCAGGAAGAGTTTTAAAGCCAGCAGCTCCCAGAGAGGATGGTGGGATTTCAGGAAAAGGAAAGTAATCAGTGGAAGCTGTGTGTTTGTGTTCCAAAAGCAGGAGACGTGCTGTGCCTTGCTGGAGAGGCTTCTACATACTGGGGAAAGGATTCCCTAGGTTTGGGACTGTTTAAAGCGTTGGTGAGCCACTATTATTTCTCTGTTTATTTGTGCTGAAGATCAGGACTTTGCTTTAATTTCGCTGAACCAAAGCGTGTACTTATTATGTTGCCTTTTTGACTGCCCTGAAAGGGTGAATAAAACTATTTTGTTTGTGAAAGACATTGTGCACGTGCTCTGTGGGCCCCCAAACGTCACAAAAGTTATAATTTAACAATTGGTGTCAGTGAGAAGTGGAATTTGACATTCGAATGTACCTCATTTGCTTGTCCAGATTTTGTGAACTTGCCTCCTGGCTTGGTTTTTGTTTATTTTCCTTGAAGTTTTTTTTTTAAACGAATCTAGGTGTGAGAGCCTGTTTGTGTAAGGATATAGGGTCACCCAGCACGCAGACAAAACCCAGAAAGGCAAGAAAGGACCCTAAACTGAGAAGCTGGTCCTTAGAATGGCCAGGTACTAATCTAAAATACACAGAAGTACAGATCAGGGACAGGAGAGATATCGTAGTATAAACAAGCCAGAGGTCGGTACACGAGATAAACATATGCCAAGGGATAAAGCAGAAAACACAGTCAAAATACAAGCCAGAAGTCAAACCAGAAAATCAATAATCATAAGCTGTAGAAACGCACTGAAGGCTAGAAATAACCACGTCAGGGCTCAGAGCACAGACTGGAACTGATATTTAAAGGCCTAGATCCCTGACCAGGTGTGGCATACAAAGTGGCCTGATTCAAAGACTGGCGCCCTCTCTGTTGGGAAGGCCGTACTGCAGGAGCAGTAGCAGGCATGACAGTACCCCCCCTCCACGAGCGCCCTCTGGGCGCCGAGATCCCGGAGCAGTGGGATGAGAACGGTGAAAGGCACGGACCAGACGGGGGGCATGGAGATCAGAAGTTGGAACCCATGAGCGTTCCTCCGGGCCATACCCTCTCCAGTGCACCAAATATTGAAGACCACCACGGGAATGACGGGAATCAACAATGGACTGGACCTCAAATTCTTCTTGTCCCTGGACCAGAACAGGACGTGGTCGAGGAATAACAGTGGTGAACCGATTGCACAGAAGGGGCTTCAACAAGGAGGTGTGAAAGGTATTCGGTATACGGAGGGTATGAGGTAGGTCCAGCGCATAACTGACTTCGTTGATACGTCTTAGGACTTTGAATGGACCAATGTACCGCGGAGCAAATTTCATTGATGGCACACGTAACTTAATGTTACGGGTAGACAACCAGACTCTCTGGCCTGGAACATAGGAAGGACCCATCCGCCTATGCCTATCTGCATAGGTCTTCTGTTGGACTGCAGCGTGACAGAGGTTGGAACGTACCAAAGTCCACACTTTATGAAGAGACTGAACATAGGAGTCCAAGTCAGGAAGACCAGTGTCAGCACTAGGGGATGGCAAAAAAGTAGGCTGGAAACCATGGGCAACATAAAACGGGGAGTGACCAGACGAGGCATTAACATTACTGTTCAGAGCAAATTCAGCCCAAGGAAGCAAAGATACCCAATCATCTTGCCCTTGAGAAGAGAAGCTACGAATGTAGTTCTCACTAGACTGATTGGCACGTTCGGCAGCTCCATTGGACTGTGGGTGATAAGCAGAAGAAAATGATACTTTAATGCCCAACTGTGAACAGAAATTTCTCCAAAATCTAGAAATGAACTGTGGACCCCGATCAGAGACAATTTCATGAGGCAAACCATGTAATCTGAATACCTCTTTGGCAAATATGTTGGCTAGACCTTTAGATGTTGGCAATTTCTTGAGAGGAACCAGATGAACCATTTTAGTAAAGCGATCAACAATGGTCAAAATCACTGTATGCCCTTCAGAAGGTGGCAAATCTACTATGAAATACATAGAAATATGTGACCATGGTTTGTCAGGGATGGCTAGTGGTTGCAATAGCCCTGCAGGACATTGAGTAGAGGCTTTGGATTGTGCACATACCACACATGCCTGTACATATTCTCTCACATCCTTGGCAATGTCTGGCCACCAGTACATCGGTGTAAGGGCTGACAATGTCCTTTTTATACCAGGATGACCGGCTGGCCTGGAGGCATGATAACAAGAGAGTAGTTCCTTTCTTTCTGCCTCAGGAACAAACAACTTGTCAGAAGGAGTCTCAGGAGGAGCTGTACTTTGCATAGCTTGGATACGAGTAAGGAGTGTAGAAGTAAGGGTGAGATGAGTAGCTGCCACTACGCTCTCCAGAGGAACAATCGACTCCACTGGTCTATCTTGCTGTTCTGTGACCTCAAACTGCCTGGAAAGCGCGTCTGCCTTCGCATTTCTGTTACCGGGCCTATAGGTGATTATGTAATTGAAATGAGTCAAAAACATCGACCACCGGGCTTGACGGGATGACAGTCTTTTGGCATCGGCAATAAAGGTCAGGTTTTTATGGTCAGTCAGAATCATAGTGGGAGTAGGAGCTCCTTCAAGTAGGTGTCTCCACTCCTTCAAAGCAGAAATGATAGCCAGGAGTTCTCGGTTACCGATATCATAGTTCCTTTCAGCACTAGATAATTTCTTGGAAAAGAAGCCACAAGGCTTGAGTGGTTGGTCAGGGGATTCTCTTTGGGAAAGAACAGCTCCTACTCCTGTCTCAGAGGCATCAACCTCTAGGATGAAAGGCTTCCTTGGATCAGGGTGGACAAGTATAGGGGCCGTAGAAAAAGCCTCTTTAAGAGTCTCAAAGGCTTTAACGGCTTCAGGGGACCAAATACGGGTATTGGCTCCCTTCTTGGTCATATTGGTAATGGGTGCCAGTATTGTGGAGAAATTGAGTATGAACCTGCGGTAGTAGTTGGCGAACCCTATGAATCTCTGAATAGCTTTTAGCCCTATAGGACATTGCCAGTCAGTAACAGCAGTAAGTTTAGCCGGGTCCATGGAAAATCCCTCTTTGGAAATGACATAACCTAGAAATGCTAACTTAGGTTGGTCAAAGAGACACTTCTCCAATTTGCAGTAAAGGCCATTGTTCAACAACGTCTGAAGAACCTTTTTAACCTGCAAGTGGTGAGTAGCGAGATCAGGTGAGTAAATAAGTATATCATCCAAATACACGATGACACAGTCGTGTATGAAATCACGCAAAACATCATTTATAAAATCCTGGAACACAGCTGGAGCGTTACATAGCCCAAAGGGCATTACAAGGTACTCGTAGTGACCAGATCTGGTATTGAAAGCGGTTTTCCATTCATCACCATCCTTAATGCGCACTAAATTGTACGCGCTTCTTAAATCAAGCTTAGAAAAAATCTGGGAACCTTTTAACCTGTCAAAGAGTTCAGCAATCAATGGAATGGGATAGGCATTTTTCAGTTATTTTATTTAATCCCCTATAGTCTATGCAAGGTCTTAAGTCCCCCTCTTTCTTAGAGACAAAAAAGAACCCAGCACCAGCAGGAGATGTGGATTTCCTTATGAAGCCCTTAGCAAGGGAATCCTTTATGTACTCCTCCAATATGAGGTTCTCATGTTGAGACAGAGGATACACTCGTCCCTTGGGAGGAAAAGTGCCAGGAAGGAGATTAATAGCACAATCATAGGGTCTATGCTCAGGTAAAGTCTCAGCCCCTCCTTTGTTGAAAACTTCCCTGACCTCCTCATACTGTATAGGAACCAATACAGATAAAGGAGCAGCAGTGGGTACATTTATGGTGTGCACAGACTTGACAGGAATCATGCATGAATCAAAACAAGACTTGCTCCATGACAGAACAGTGTTTCTTCTCCAGTCTATGACTGGATTGTGTTTATGTAACCAAGGATACCCCAAAACAACAGGACATGAAGGAGATAATAGGAGTTGGCATACCACAGTCTCTTTATGGAGAACTCCTACAGACATGGAAATAGGACTGGTCTCCTTAGAAATATATGGGTTGGAAAGGGGTCTGCCATCTATGGCATGAATAGCTATAGGTGGGGTTTTTTCCACACAGGGAATCCCTTTCTCCAATGCAAAAGTGGTGTCCATAAAATTGTCCTCTGCCCCTGAATCAAGAAGTGCATCTACCTGAATAATGGAGGAACCCACCTCAATCATAATAGTAAAGTAACATCGCTTTTTATAGACGGAGACAATGTTATAACCTCTGATACCAGTCCCCTCTCCTCTGACGGTTTAATCTCTCCAGACTGCATTGGTTGAGGTACAGGGTTGTCAGATGCAGCAGGGTTAAGCTCTGGAGACACATACGGCATTAACCTATTAGGTTGCGCTTTTGTTTTACACATGTTCCCGATTTGATCCTCCATCTCCATACAGAATGGAATTAGATCATTCAGATTCCCAGGAAGATCTCTTGCTGTAATAGCAAGGGTTAAAGAGTCAGATAAACCCTTCAGAAAACAGGACACCAGAGTTTCATTATCCCAATTAACCTCGGCAGCAGCGTCTGAAATTCAACAGCGTATTCCAACACAGGTCTGTCTCCCTGACTTAACCTCATTAACCGTTTCATAGCAGGATTTGTTCCTCTGGAAGGGTTAAACACACTTTTTAAGGTGGAAACAAATTCCTCGTAGTTATTTATTATGTGATCATTAGACTCCCAAAATGCAGTAGCCCAGTCTAAGGCCTTGTCTCTGAGATGGTTAAAAAGAAAACATACTTTAGCTCTGTCAGTTATACATATGAGGATTTAACTCAAAACATAAATCAATTTGCTTCAGAAATCCTCTGCATGCAGCAGCCTCACCACTGAAAGTAACAGAGGGCAACATATGCACTGGAACAGCAGAGTTAACCATCGAAGTGTCAGAATGGGTTATAGGAGCAGGTGAAGGAGACTGCACGCATTCTGTATTCTCCAAGAGCGTTTCCAGCAACATTGCAAAACGATACATCTTGGCATCAGCCTCCCTTATATGGGTACAGCAAGCAGTAAACTGCTGAGCAATGTCTGCAGGGTCCATGGCCCTGACGTAATGTAAGGATATAGGGTCACCCAGCACGCAGACAAAACCCAGAAAGGCAAGAAAGGACCCTAAACTGAGAAGCTGGTCCTTAGAATGGCCAGGTACTAATCTAGAATACACAGAAGTACAGATCCGGGACAGGAGAGCTATCGTAGTATAAACAAGCCAGAGGTCGGTACACGAGGTAAACATATGCCAAGGGATAAAGCAGAAAACACAGTCAAAATACAAGCCAGAAGTCAAACCAGAAAATCAATAATCATAAGCTGTAGAAACGCGCTGAAGGCTAGAAATAACCACGTCAGGGCTCAGAGCACAGACTGGAACTGATATTTAAAGGCCTAGATCCCTGACCAGGTGTGGCATACAAAGTGGCCTGATTCAAAGACTGGCGCCCTCTCTGTTGGGAAGGCCGTACTGCAGGAGCAGTAGCAGGCATGACAGTTTGTTTGTTTTTTGTTGTCTTTTTTGTTTGTGAGTTTGAGTTTCCTGTAGGTGGCAACTCACCCGGAGATGTGTTTTTTTATGTTTTTCTCAAGCGTTTGATTTCCATGTAGGTGGCAACTCACCCGGAGATGTGTTTCTATTGCCGTAGTGTTGAGGCAATTGGTTGTTTTATTTTTACAGTTTTGTGCATTTTATTTTAATTGATTAGATATGTCTAATTTCTTCTCATATAGCAAAATGGTTTCCTTTGTTCCCATTGAGAGCAATTTTTCTTTTGCGCCAATACAATTTTTGCATTCTTGGCTTTTTTTTTTTGCCCTCTGCTGCCATTTTCTTTTGCGCGTTGCTGTATGTTCGCGCGCTGTCTTATTTTATAACCTAAGTGATTTTAAAGGATTTGCAAACAGTTTTTTCTTCCAGATTGCACGTTTGTTTTTGCACACAGCCAAATACATCTTTCCTTTGTACATCATTTGCAGGTTGCTTCGTTTCTATGTGTTTTACTGCTTTGCCTCGTGTACACAAAAAAAAAGGAGGAAACAGGACACAATAGACCTTTGCTTTTACAGTAACTTTCAAAGGGCGCCTGTTAATTTTTTTGTCTTTCTCATAAGTTGTTGTAGAAAAATTTTTCTAACAGGGTAATTCAAAGGGATTCGAAAAGTCACTGCACGTTCGGTGTCTTTTCGTTGTCTTCAATTCGGTTTGTTTTGCCGATCCTATTTCGGTGACCCTGCGGTGTATTCAGCAAACACCACAGGGTCCCCGAATTGCAGGGAAAGGCTGCCGCAAACCCGACGAAAACTAACCGCAAAACCCGGCGAATGCACGCCAAAAACCCCCAAAAACATCTGGATTAACCTGCCGAAAACCACGAAAAAACCCGAGCCGGAGCCGATCACATGCAGCGATGCCGCCGGAAAAAGCCGACGCCGCAGACGAGTGAAGTGAATGTCACAGACTGAGAGGAACATGAGAGATCCTGGACTTATAAATCCCCAACACGGACTCGCCCCCATCCCATTTCACATTATCCCTTACCCCTGATAATGTCCATGGACTTGCCCATTCCCTCCCATATATATGTCCCACTACCCCCCCTCCTCCACATATGCTTTGGCAATGCTAAAATGTATTTGGTCCTGCCAATAAAGCTTATTTTGATTTGAATAAATTAGCAAAACAGTTTGCTTGAATTTGTAAAAAGTGAAACGCTGTTTGCAAAGAAACTACTGAGCGAAAATGTCTGAAATTTACACATGAGGTCCAGGGAATGATAATAAAAAGGGCTGTTACAGAAAAAAGAAGAAAACTTAAAAAAAAAAAAAATCAAGAAAAATGCTTAAAATATCCTAAAAAGGGGCGTGGCTGGGTGCCTGAAGAGAGCAGTCGCATGTCCGAGAAGCTCCCGCAGAATCAGCCTGATTTAAGCTACTTTTACGCTGCCATCGGACTTTCCCTGCTTTCCCCTCTCGCAGCGACACATCCAGGACCGAGTGGTGTCAAGAAATTGGCCGAGGGACATTTCCTAGCTTGCCCTGACTTGGCTGCTGGCTTTCGGGCCTGGCGCGGAGAGAGGCAGACCACCATCTTTGCCGCCTCGTGCTGTTGTGTTGCTCCTTCATCCAAGATACCGGTACGTCAAATGGCTATGGGTAAGAAGGCGGCCGGTGCGGCGGAGTGCCAAAACCTTCCGGACATTTGGGTCGCGCTGGTGGGCCCGAAGGAGATGAATACCCTGCCCCGACCACCGGCGGAGACGGCACCCGGGGAGGTGGGCCCTGCGGCTTCCCTGCAAGCCCCACAGTTGACGCTGCAGGACTCTGAGGACCTTCCGGCGACGAGGCAGGACATCCGAGCCCTTCTAGCGGACGCCCGCTCCTCGTGGGCATCGGAGATGGCGGAGATACGCTGTGATCTCTCCTCCCTACGCACAGAGGTGGCGGATATCGGCTTCCGAGCTGGCACCTTAGCGGCTACACAAGACGAGACCTCTTCCCAGGTTCGGGCACTCCAGACCCAGGTCGCTGGACTGCAATCTGCCTTACTGGCTCTGGAGGCTTGACATAGGCGACGGAATCTGAAGCGGAGGGGTATCTCGGACGCTGTTCCTACCTCTGATCTCCTGCTACTGGCCAACCGGTTGGTAAGGACCGTCCTTTCTCTCCCTGCCGAAGCCCCAGATCTGGTGATATCAGCGCTCAGAATCCGCAAGGAGGCAGCGGCCCCTCAGACTGCCACGAAGGACGTCATTGTGGTGTTAGGAGATGTCCTTGTACGGGAACGCTGTCTGGGGGCGACGATTCGAGCTCCCCGATCCGATTTGAGGGACTAGATGTCACAGTATTTCGCGACCTCCTGTTTTTAGACCTAGCAGCACGGCGACAGTTTAGGCCGATTACGACCATGCTTCGAACCCACTAGGTTCGTTATCGCTGGGGAGTCTTGGGCTCCCTGCTTATTCAACATGGTTCTGAGATTTTGGTAGCCTCGATGCTGGACGAGGCGCGGACTCACCTGTTGGCTCTGGGACTACCACATCGTATGGATACTGCTAATGGGGAGCAGTCGCGGTCCCCTTCGGATGGGCAGCCTTATGATCCGGACTAGTTTGTGGCACTCGTATGTACTCCACTCTCCTATGACCGAGACCGGTCGCTTCCTGACCTTGGTTATTTCCTGATCGACAGTATGTTGTTGACTTCATGCCCCCTCATTTTTGCTCTGCCTTTCTTCCTTCTGTTCTCCTTCTTATATTTTTCTATCTTTCCCACATCTCCCCCCCCCCTTTTTTTTTTGGGTCTAGAGGCATGGTTTTATTGAGGGCGAGCCGTGGGACAGTCACCTAGGCTCTCACTGCTCCCTTGGCCCTTCAGTGACCTTTGCCCTGTGGTTCCCTCTGTGGCCCTCTGTTTCCCTGCGGGGTCTCAGAGGAGCGCTGCTGAGTACCACTTTTCTTGGGCTGCCTTTCCCGGTTTCTGTTATTTCAGGAATTATTTTTTTTCTTTTCTTTTTTTTTCTCTCCTCACCCCACCCCTCTTCTTCTCCCACTCTTCCCCAATCCCCGTTTTATTCCCCCTTTCTATGTCCTGTGACCAACTACGATAATTGCTGTCCTGCATTGCGTTGATTGTACGTGCCTACATTTCCCGTCGCCATCTGCCATACACCATTAATGGTTTGATTTCCTTGCATTGCCTATGTGGCCTTTGTTTTTGTTTCTCTGGCTTTATTGCATTCATTTGTGATTCTCTTAATCATAAATAAAGAATTTATATAAAAAAAAATATCCTAAAAAATCTATAAATAAAGAGACTCTTTACTGCAGAATTTTACAATGAACAGTTTATTAGATATTGAATTAAAACGGAAATATTTTTAACAGTGAAGCCTATGGGATTCGCCTGAATAAATCTGCCGCATTAAAACACCGAATGGCAGGGCATTTCGGGAACCTTTCACTGCTGGTTTGTGTTCTCTGAATAGCGGAAGCATTGCTTTTTCATGGGGATTTCACTGCCCTCGAACAGGCACCGAACAGGCACCGTATGTGCAGGCAATTCGCCAGGATTTGGCGAATTGCCTGCTCTCTGGATAGCCGAATGCCAAGAAAGGTAACCGAACGCTGATTTTCAGCGTTCGGTTACCCTTCTCAAGCAATTCGGATCGCTTTGAATTACCCTGTTTTTATTAATAGTTCTTTCTATTTGTAATATGTAGTAGTTAAAATGATGTACAAAGGAAAGATGTATTTGGCTGTGAGTTCTGGAATGTGTCTTATTTTCATGCAATAATGGGAGTTGTGATTTCAGCTGTTTGTGGAGTTGGGTATTTTCAGGTGATTCAAATGTGTATTTTAGTTCGTATATAGCGTATTGGATGGCTGGGATGATTCCAAAGATTTTATGGAGTTGTGATTGAGAACAAATCAATCAGTTATGGTTTTGCTTGGGCACGGTCTGGGCGCGCTCTGCGTGTGGATGTGGAATAAAAACGTAATTATGCGAGCTGTTTCTAGTGTGAATGAATGATATATAAAAAAGCTATTTTGTGTAACAAGGTAATGGGCGTCATCCATCTGCTTTATAAGTTATAGATTTTGCCAAAAGAGGCGTGGTCGGTTATTTTTTTCTCTGGTCTTAGTTTGAGTCCAGCACAAAGGATTGACCACACCTTAATATAGGTTATATGTTTTGCATAAGGGATGTGTATGCCTGTGTAGTTTCTTTGTTGCTGAACGAATGATAATCTCTACTAAATATATAATTATAATAATATTTGAGTCCCCTATTGAATAATTGCCAAAATGGCTGACTGAGGTCATTTACAGGTTTTGTAACCTGTATAATGGAATATATATGTAGGTTCATCATAATACAGTAAACAAAGAGGTCCTGTTTAAGAGTTTACAATCTAAAAGGATAGAGTGATATTGAAGGATTAGAGTTAATTGAGAATATGAAGTATTAAAGTTTATGTAGAAAGTGTGCCTACACGTTTTGTAGCGTTGTACAAAGGAATGTTAAAGTATGTATACAGGTAACTAGATAGAGATAAGAGGGAAAGGAAATTAGGCAGATTTCAGGTGATGAGTGGAGATAGGTTTTTTTGTTGACAATAGGAGATAAAAGATTGTAATATAATATCCTGAGTATTGTAAAACATTTGATTAATTTGGTCATATTGCTAATTGGGGATCTGTGCACATAAATAATTGATAATTATCTTTAGTCTCAATTTTTAACATGCCCTTCTATACTTTCTTTCCCAGTTTATGATATTTTTGTTATGTGTTTTTTTATGTGCATTGAAGAGCATTTTAGGAAAAAATGGTGACCCTTCATTTTGTCTCTCTCATGACCCCTCCTCTCCTCCATCTTGTCTCTCTCATGACCACTCCTTTTTCTTTGTGTCCAAAAATTGTGTTGCATTTTTTTTTCAAAATGGATTCTTGGTTTCTTTAAAGTATTTTAACCATATAAATTTTAATGTTTTTGACAGGTTAATAATACATTTTTTCCCCAAGTTTTTTTACTTTAGGTGAAAATTACCCATACATGCCAACTTTGATCAAGCTAGATGGAAGATTATTTGATACCAATATCGATATAGCTATTGGAATTGAAGGAAATTTACTCAAACACATTATCATTTCACATTGCAAGGTTACATCTACCGGATAACAAGGAATTCTCAAACACTAAGCAATAAAACATTCTAATAAAGGAGTTGTATTTCATTTTACATTAATGAAGGAAGAAGACATTTTATCAACATTTCATCAATTACTTATGCGATTAAAGAAGATCATTGATTTGGAAATAAAACTTAAGACATGTCAGTTTCACAAAAGTTATTTTCAACCAGTAAGACAGAATACATAATGTATTTCTTATATGCTGATGGATTATCATTGTGTTGTCTAAGTGATAATTATTCTGTATCTTTTATTATTTTATATTTTATTATTTTTGTTGTTTGGTTACAATCAATATTGTTCCAATTCCCTGACACATTTAGGATTATTGGAGATTAATTAACTCTAATTTAAATTGGATGTAATGTATTTAGGAACATATAATTTAATGTATTTGCATAAATACGTTTCATGACATACATAGTGGTATATGGAATATAGCTTAATTTAGGTCTAAATGATTGTAGGAAAGTTTTAATTCGGTAAAATTAAAGTTGTTTTTATTTTTTTATTTTATTTAAGATTGGTGTGTTTTTATAAACACCAGGTTTGTTTCAAAACACCAAACAGGATGGATAAGATAAATAAGTTATTTTTATTTTTTGATATATATATTAAAATGGGTGGAGTATGCACTATGGCTATTTCCCTTTTGAGCCAAAGTTGCGTATATATATTTTTCTCTAATGAGTCAGAAGTAGTAGTAGGATTTTTATTTTTTTGTCGTGTGAGGCCCATAGGCTTTGCGGGGAAATTTTAAAATTGATCTGTGTCTCTTCTTGTGTAAATTAACATTTTATTTTTTTTGTGCACTTGAGTGTGACAATGAAAGAATGGATGTGTATATGATTAGTGGGTATACCAGATTTTATTTTTTAATTTTTTATTTCTTTATTTGTTGCTAAAACCGTATCACATCTTCATTATAAGAAATCTGACAGTCACAATGACTGCATATGGAACGAATCATGGACATTTTGTGTCAAGGTCAAAGGTCTCAGGTAATAACTAGCGCAAGGAGACAGCTTGTTCAGGAGTCCCTATGGAGGGAGCTCTGATGACATTCAATGATTATGCGTCTCAAGCTGGGATGTTGTAAAAGACCAAACCTTGATCTTGCACTTTGGACTACGGTATTAGATGAGATATTATTTTATTTATTTAGCTTATGCCGGCTATTGATTACGGAGATGTAGTGTATGCAGCCGCCCCGCAAACACATCTTCATAAACTTACTACATTGTATAACTCATTCTGCCACTTTGTGCTACAATGTAACTACATGACATGTTAAAAGAGCTAAACTGGCCGTCGCTGGAATCCAGACGCACCCTTCACCTTTCCAGCCTGGTGTTTAAGAGCATTTCTGGGAAGCTGCCACCCTACCTGAATAGACTGCTTCCCACAGCAGCTCCCTCATCCTATAACCTCCGATCCAGGACCAGCACCTTACTTGCAATACTACAATACAAAAAGACAGTGGCTCGGTCCTCATTTTCCTACAGAGCACCACAATTATGGAATAACCTCCCAGACACCATCAAATCTTCCCCCAGTCTTAAGTCACTCAAGAGCTCCTTACTAACATACCTCAATACAGAATGCACCTGTAAACATGTAACCTAGTGACTATATTTCCTACATATTTATTTTCTGTTAATCTGTATATTTGTGTTGTTTTTTTTTAATATCTTGCATTTATTACTTTGTATTTCTGTAACTGTAACCACTCAATGTTCTTGAACCCAGGACATACTTGAAAACGAGAGAAATCTCAATGTATCCTTCCTGGTAAAATCCTTTATAAATAAATAAATAAATAAGTGTGAGAAAGGATTGGATTTGGGAAAATGAGAATCAGGGTAATTCAAAGAGATCCGAATTGCTGGAGAAAGGTAACCGAACGCTGAAAATCAGCGTTCGGTTACCTTTCCTGGCCATTCGGCTATCCAGAGAGCAGGTAATTCGCCAAATCCTGGCGAATTGCCTGCACATACGGTGCCTGTTCGGTGCCTGTTCGAGGGAAGTGAAATTCCCATGAAAAAGCACTGCTTCCGCTATTCAGAGAACACAAACCAGCAGTGAAAGGTTCCCGAAATGCCCTGCCATTTGGTGGTTTCATGCGGCAGATTTATTCAGACGAATCCCATAGGCTTCAATGTTAAAAAAATATTCCGGTTTTAATTCAATATCTAATAAACCGTTCATTATAAAATTCTGCAGTAAAGAGTCTCTTTATTTATAGATTTTTTAGGATATTTTAAGCATCTTTCTGGATATATTTTTTTTAAACTTTACTTCTTTTTTCTGTAACAGCCCTTTTTATTATCATTCCTTGGACCTCATATGTAAATTTCAGACATTTTCGCTCAGTAGTTTCTTTGCAAACAGCATTTCACTTTCAAACATTCAACTTTTCAAACATTCATGCAAACTGTTTTCCTATTCACTTCACTCGTCTGCAGTGTCGGCTTTTTCCGGCGGCTTCAATGCGTGTGATCGGCTCCTTCTCGGGTTTTTCCGTGGTTTTCGGCGGGTTAATCCAGATGTTTTTGTGGGTTTTCGGCGTGCAATCGCCGGGTTTTGTGGTTAGTTTTCGTCAGGTTTGCGGCAGCCTTTCCCTGCAATTTGGGGACCCTGTGGTGCTTGCTGAATACACCGCAGGGTCGCCGAAATGGGATTGGCAAAACAAATCAAATTGAAGAGAACGAAAAGTCACCGAACGTGCGGTGACTTTTCGAATCTCTTTGAATTACCCTGAATGTATTTCTTGAGAGTGTGTGTAAATGCGTGTAAATGCAGGTGAGTATGCGTTTTGTGGAGTGAAGATGAACATAGGAAAACACACAGATATAGATCTGACTCATGTTGATTTTTCTTGTTCGGTGAAGTATATTTTTGGAAATGGGAATAAATAGTTATTTAATGTCTAGATTAGGTATTTTGGCCTAGGCTCCAAGTGTGGCTCACTGGTAGAGTGAATCTAGATAGATAAGTGTATCTTATGCTCATGGGGGGTCTCCTTGGGGAATCCCTTTCGTAAATCATAAAGGTAGAGAGGTATTTTAGGAGTAATTACCAGATTTTTTTCTTTTCCTATGAGCATCTAGAATGATGAGGTAGTAGGCGATGACACAGTAGCCCCAGGTATAATTTGTTTAATTGCCTAGTTTTGTTTTACCCATTTTAGGAATCATGATTGTATATGTGATCAAAGAAACGACTGAAAGATATTTTTCATTTCCTGTAATTCAATTAAAATTTAAAAAAGCCTTCTTTAATAAAGGGCTGGTTCCCCCCCCCTTGTCGCAATACAATGTCTGTTCAGCTTTGTTTCCTCTTGAGGCTGGCCAGTGAATTGATTAAAATAGATATCCTGTGTTAACTCTTTCAGGCAAAAATAGCAATGCCTACGAAACTTATCTCAAACCATATATGGTAATAAGTGTTTGTTAAACAGTGTTGGTTAAACTCTGACGTAGAAATGTATATGCTCTGATTGGCTGTTATATCACATTCCTATGTTGGCTGGATAGGAAACTCTTTTCTACAACGAACGTTTCTATTGGATGTTGAAATAATAAACGGCTCTGACTGAACACGAGATAGTCAGACTTGAAAACGGCCATATCCCGGTGTGGTTGGTTTTATTGTCTCCTCTGATCAGAGCGCAGCGTAGCGCAAGCGTCTTACGTCATCATTTTGATATATGTGAAGAAAACGGTCTATAGAAATCTCATATATGGTAATTATATTAGAGAATTTGATTTATTGTTTGTTTAAAGTTATAATTTAACACTCCTGCTGTGCAGAGACGTAAATCCCTCCCCAGGGAAATACATCATGCCGCAGCGCTGTGCGAGTGTCTCCTGCTGCGTGTCATAAATCCCCCCCGGAAACATATCATGCATCATGCCACAGCTCTGCGGGAGGGTCTCCTGCTGTGCAGAGCCGTAAATCCCTCCCCAGGGAAGTACATCATGCGGCATGCCACAGCTCTGTGGGAGTGTCTCCTGCTGTGCAGAGCCGTAAATCCCTCCCCAGGGAAATACATCATGCGGCATGCCACAGCTCTGCGGGAGTGTCTCCTTCTGTGCAGAGCCATAAATCCCTCTACAGGGAAATACATCATGTGGCATGCTGCAGCTCTGCGGGAGTGTCTCCTGCTGTGTGTCATAAATCCTCCCCCTGGAAACATATCATGCCACAGCTCTGGGAGGGTGTCTGCTCTCCTGCTGCGAGTCATCCCCCCGGGAAAAATATCATGAAGCATGTCCCGCTCGGGGAGGGTGTGTGCTCTCCTGCTGGGAGTCATGTCATGCGACAGGAAGCTCAAGGTTTCGCTTTAGAAGAGGGTTTTTTTGAAAAACCTCCAACTGACAGCAGTTTGGTGACGCAATGTAAAGGCAGATGTGGAAGATCTTTTAAATGAGCTAAAGTGGTTTTTGGTGCACTTTAAATGGACACTCTACACATCCTGACTAGGGATGAGCCGAACACCCCCGTGTACGGTTCGCATTCGAACAATTTCAAAAGTTCGAGTTCGAACGCGAACACGAACCAAACTCAATGCAAGTCAATGGGACTCAAAAGTTCGATTATTAGAGTGCCCTGCAAGAGGGCATATATGCAAGATATTTGCCATAAAAGGTGTATGGGGGTCCGGGTAGTTCCCTGGGGGACAGGAAACAAGGACAAAAAGCAAAAGAAAAAACAGATACATAAAGATATAAAATGTTGGCAAATAAGAACCCTTTCAGCCCATCTAGTCTGCCCAATTACATGGATACTTTACCTGGATTTATCTTTTGTTTAGGATAGTCTTATGCCTATCCCATGCCTGCTTAAATTCAATCACTGTTTTGGCCTCTACCACTTCAACTGGAAGGCTGTTCCATGTATCCACCACCCTCTCAGTAAAATAATGCTTCCTGATGTTACTTTTAAAGGAACAGTGAGTTTTCCATGAAATAAGAGTGAAAAATTCCTTCAAATATCGTGCCTAGGAGGTCCCCATAACCTGCCCGTGAAGTGGCGGATTTGTAGGATGTATAGAAACATTTAAAAACAAAAAAATGACGTTTCAAATTACAGTAAACGGGTTTCCTTTAATCTATTCATGAACAACTGCTTGGGGCGGCAGCCTGTATGAAAAGAGGAGACATTTTAGGACACGCAGAACAAGTTTAGTGATTTTTTTGGCTAAATTATGGTGAAACTTATGCAGGTTTTGGATGAAAGTAACAACAGGTGCTTTAAAATTGGGCCTTTAGTGTCGGCAACAGTCCCGTCACACTGTAACCCCTCTGTGGTATTGTGGAAGAGTGCAGGGTTGGACCCTGCGGTTCAATATTAAAATGATATGAATCTGGTACAGGCGTCAGTGCACCCAAATATTGTGCCTTTGGTGGCAGCAAGTGCCTTCACACCGTAACCCTTTTGTGGTATTGTGGAAGAGTGCAGTGGTGGAGGTTTTGTGAATGTAGAAGACATCCCCGATCTATTCCGTTACGTCAGCATCAGGGGATTGATAGCTGCTGATCCAGGACTGATTCATTTTTATAAATGTCAGCCGGTCTACAGAGTTGGTGGACAGACGCACTCTTTTGTCTGTGACAAAACCTCCAGCGGCACTGAACGTCCTTTCAGAAAGCACGCTGGATGAAGGGCAACCTAGTAGCTGCATAGCATATTGGTTAAGTTCTGGCCAGTGATCCAATCTCAACACCCAGTAAGCCAGTGGATCATCTGCTGGAAAGGTATCCAGGTCTGCTCTTGCCCCTAGGTAGTCCTGCATCATACGGTGAAGACGCTGGCAATGGGTGCCTACATTTGACGTCCCTGGGCGTCAAGAACTATAAAAATGTAAAAAGGCATCTGTCAAGCGGCCCCGGCCTTCACCACTATTTCTCTGATTATCCGCAACCTCAGAAGCACCTGTGTCATCACTTGGTAACCTACCAGTGCCTGTAAAGGTGTTACACAAGTGTCGCTTTAGAGCGTCTTCAAGGTTATTCATCCTGTGCTCCCTCTGTGCAGGCAGGATGAGCTCTACAACTTTACCCTTGTATCGTGGATCAAGAAGGCTTGCCAATGAGTAATGATCCCTCTCCTTGATAGCACGAATCCTGGGGTCCTTTAGCAGGCTTTGCAGGATAAGGGAGCCCATGCAGCGTAGGTTGGAGGTGGCATTAGCTTCCGAGTCTTCCTGGTCAATGAGGAGGATGACCCCATCGTGCACTTCCTCCTCCCAGCCACGTACTAGTCCTTGGGTTTCTGGGCACACAAAACCCTCCCTTGAGGAATCCCCACCTTCAATGCCCCCACTACTTAAATATTCCTCCTCATCCTCCTCCTGTCTGATCTGAGGAGGACCCGCTGGAATGCTGTCTGCGGAAAGACTGGGCCTTGAGAGCTAGGGAAGGCCTCCTCTTCCTCCTGCTGCTCTGCCTCTAGAACCACATCTATAATTCCACGTAGAGTGGAGTGTGCTCCAGCAGGAACACTAAAGGAATTGTGTCACTGATGCATGCACTGTCCCTGCTCACCATCCTCGTTGCCTCCTCAAATGGTGACAGTACAGTGCATGCATCCTTGATCATCAGCCACTGCGGGGGGGGGGGAACAAGTTGACCTGAACCTGTCCTTGTGCCATACTCACACTGGTACTCGTTGATGGCCCTCTGCTGCTTGTGCAGACTCTGCAGCATTGCTAATGTCGAGTTCCACCTGGTGGGCATGTCACAGATCAGACGGTTTGTGGGAAGGTGGAATTCTCTTTGAATTTCTGCCAGGCGAACACTTGCTGGGAATGACCGTCTGAAATGGCTGCAGACTTTTCTGGCCTGGCTGAGAAGCTCTGCCAGCCCTGGGTACCTGGTTAGGAAACGCTGTACCACCAGATTTAGGACGTGTGCTAGGCATGGTACATACGTCAACTTACCTAGGCGTAGGGCGGAGAGAAGGTTGCTGCCATTATCACAGTTGACCATTCCCAGCTGAAGCTGGCATTGTGTTAACCATCTCTGCACCTGCCCCTGCAGAGCTGACAGAATTTCTGGCCCGGTGTGGCTCCTGTGCTGTCCCCTAAACAAACCAGCTCAAGCACAGTTATGGCATCTTTTTGCTTGAGCCATTGCGTAGCCCCTGTCAGGCGTCGGTTTAACTGCCACTTCGCCAGAGACACAGAAGGAGGAGGAGGAGGAAGAGTTTGAGGTGGTGGTGGAGCACAGACCTCATACAAGCAGCTTTCTGGAGGCGTGGTGGATGAACAAGCTCCAGCACAGAGCCCCGTCTTGGATCCCTCCCAGCTGCAATCAGAGTTACCCAGTGTGCCGTGAAGGAAATGTAACGACCCTGTCCATGCTTGCTGGACCACGTGTCTAAAGTCACATGCACCTTGCTGCTGACTGCCTTTCCCAATGACTCGATAACATGGTCTTCCACGTGCTGGTATAATGCTGGAATGGCCTTCCGTAAAAAGTAATGGCGTTTTGGAACCTGCCACTGTGGTACAGCACATTCAGCAAATTCACGGAAGGGAACAGAGTCCACCAGCTGGAAAGGCAGCAGCTGCAATGCGAGTAATTTTGCTAAGCTGGCATTTAGACGCTGTGATTGGGGATGGTTGGGACTATATTTTTTCTTACGCTGCAGCAGCTCGGGCAACGTAATCTGACTTCGTAAATCTTCAGCTGATGGGATGCTGTCACATTGTGAGGAAGGATCTAGTACATCCATTACTGTAGCACTAACATGTACAGCTTGGAAAAAGACGAGACAGAGGAGATATGATAGAAACATTTAAATACATAAAGGGAATCCACAAGGTAGAAGAAGGGAGTATATTTAAACGGAAACAAAGTAGCAAAACAAGAGGACATAGTCTTAGATTAGAGGGGCAAAG
The DNA here is from genome assembly GCA_009667805.1 of Leptobrachium leishanense. Lineage (NCBI taxonomy): Eukaryota > Metazoa > Chordata > Amphibia > Anura > Megophryidae > Leptobrachium > Leptobrachium leishanense. The sequence goes on along the minus strand of CM019063.1, from coordinate 34,320,341 downwards.
GTTTAAAAGTAACATCAGGAAGCATTATTTTACTGAGAGGGTGGTGGATACATGGAACAGCCTTCCAGTTGAAGTGGTCGAGGCCAAAACAGTAATTGAATTTAAGCAAGCATGGGATAGGCATAAGGCGATCCTAAACAAAAGATAAATCCAGGTTAAGTATCCATGTAATTGGGCGACTAGATGGGCCGAAAGGTTCTTATCTGCCGACATTTTTCTATGTTTCTATCATCCCTGTCTGGAGGTTGTAGGCAATGACATGGCAGGACATACAGTGGGGGTAGAGACAGATGAGGAGGAGGACGACCTACGCAAAGTTTTGTGCCAACGGGATGTGTGGCAGGTGGTCATACAGGTCCTTCTCTGTATCCTTTGCTGGCAACGCCTCCTCTTCATTGCATTTATCCTTTGATGTACCTCAAGGCTCTGTCCTAGGTCCTCTTCTCTATCTATACCTCCTCCCTGGGCAAAATCATTAACAGCTTTGGCTTCAATTACCACCTCTATGCTGATGATACTCAGATATACCCCTGATCTTTCTCTTCCTGTCCTTTCCAAAGTCAGCCACTGTTTACCTGGCATCTCCTCCTGGATGGCCTCTCACCACCTAAAGATTAACATCTCCAAGACTGAGCCCCTACTAATTCCTCCCTCTAATGCCTCCCTACCTCCTGACTTCTCCATCATGGTCGAAAGTGATACCATCTCCCCATCAAACCAGGTTCGCTGTCTCGGAGTTACACTTGACTCGACTCTTTCCTTCATTCCCCACATCCAGTCTCTTTCCTCCTCCTGCCGCTACCAACTATGCAATATTTCCCGAATTCTGCCATTTCTTACCGCTGACACCACAAAGCAACTCATCCACACCCTTGTAATCTCCCAACTTTACTATTGTAATAATCTTCTAGCTTGTCTCCCTCTCTCCCGCCTCACAGCCCTACAATCCATTCTGAATGCCTCTGCCAGGCTCATCCACCTCACCTGCCACGTGGTCTCTGCTGCTCCCTCTCTGCGAGTCCCTTCACTGGCTCCACATCCTCCTCACCCGCCGCTCTGTCTCTGCGAGTCCCTTCATCGACTCCCCATCCTCCTCACCCACTGCACTGTCTCTGCAGCTCCACTCTGCGAGTCCCTTCACTGGCTCCCCATCCACCTCACCCGCTGCTCTGTCTCTGCTGCTCCTCTCTGCGAGTACCTTCACCGGCTCCCCATCCACCTCACCCGCCGCTCTGTCTCTGCAAGTCCCTTCACTGGCTCCCCATCAACCTCACCCGCCGCTCTGTCTCTGCTGCTCCTCTCTGCGAGTACCTTCACTGGCTCCCCATCCACCTCACCCGCCGCTCTGTCTCTGCCGCTCTGTCTCTGCAAGTCCCTTCACTGGCTCCCCATCAACCTCACCCGCCGCTCTGTCTCTGCAAGTCCCTTCACTGGCTCCCCATCCACCTCACCCGCCGCTCTGTCTCTGCTGCTCCTCTCAGCGAGTCCCTTCACTGGCTCCCCATCCACCTCACCTGCCACTCTGTCTTTGCCGCTCTGTCTCTACGAGTCCCTTCACTGACTCTCCATCCACTGTAGAATTTACAGTTGCAAGAAAAAGTATGTGAACCCTTTGGGATTACGTGGAGTTTTGCATGAATTGGTCAAAAATGTGCTCTGGTCTTCATCTAAGTCACAACAATTTGAAAAACACAGTCTGCTTAAAATAATACAACACAAACATTATATGTTTTCATGTGTTTATTGAACATAACATGTAAACATTCACAGTGCAGGGTGGAAAAAGTATGTGAACCCCTAGCCTAATGACTTCTCCAAGAGCTAATTTGGAGCCAGGAGTGAACCAACCTTGAGTCCAATCAGTGTGATATTATTGGATGTGTTGCTGAAAGCTGTCCTGCCCTTTAAAAACACAGACCAGTTTTGGGTTTACTGGTTTCAAGAAGCACTGCCTGATGTGAACAATGCCTCGCAGAAAAGAGCTCTCAGAAGACCTACGATCAAGAATTGTTGACTTGCATGAAACTGGAAAGTGTCATGCCTCAGCCCTGAGAGTCTGCTGTGGTCAGCCTGGGTCACTTGCTCGCATTACCTGCTTTCCACCTAAGGGTTAACTCTGTGTCTGAACCTGAGGTTTTGCATAAAACCAGACCACACCCTCCTCCCCTTTGCTCTTTCATTTTGTGTTTTCCCTTCCTTATGTCTGAGGTCCTGAGAGCTCCCTCTTATTGTATGTTCCTGTATATTCCGCTCTGCTGTGTACACCAGGTATTCCATCCTTGCTGTGTCTGCATTACATGGTTCCTGCTTGCTGGAAGATCCACTGCGTTTCCCACTATCCAGTGGGTCCAGAGACTCTCAAGTGGCTTCCAGTCCTCAAGCTCTCTCCAGGAGGAAGACCTTCTATCAGGTACTATTACCAAAGGCTCCTGCTTCCCCTCAAGAGGAACTAGCGAGAGACTACGTGGCTCACCATCCACTTGCCTGTGTTACTATCTGTTCTGTGCTGGACTGTTTGCTGTGAACCATCCCACAATACAAGCTTTGTTGTACATATACTGTCTCCAGTGTCTTTCTGCCTGCTCACCCCCAGCGCTTGGGAATATAAAAACACACTGAGGTTGTGCCATGGCTCCTTCCTGGCACAAACCTGACAGAAAGGGTTACAAAAGTATCTTCAAAAGCCTTGATGTTCATGAGTCCACGGTAAGACAGACTGTCTACAAATGGAGAAAGTTCAGCACTGTTGCTACTCTCCCTAGGCGTGGTCGTCCTGTAAAGATGACTGCAAGAGCACAGCGTAGAATGCTTAATGAGGTAAAGAAGAATCCTAGAGTGTCAGCTAAAGACTTACAGAAATCTCTGGCACATGCTAACATTTTTGTTGACACATCTACAATAAGGAAAACATTAAACAAGAATGTAGTACATGGGAGGACACCACGGAGGAAGCCATTGTTGTCCAAAAAGAATATTGCAGCACGTTTGAAGTTTGCAAAAGCGCACCTGGGTGTTCCACAGCACTACTGGCAAAATATTCTGTGGACAGATGAAACCAAAATTGAGTTGTTTGGAAAAAACACACAACACTATGTGTGGAGACAAAAAGGCACAGCACACCAACATCAAAACCTCATCCCCACTGTAAAACATGGCGGAGGGAGCATCATGGTTTGGGGCTGCTTTGTATCCTCAGGGCCTGGACGGATTGTTGTCATTGATGGAAAAATGAATTCCAGAGTTTATCAAGACATTTTGCAGGAAAACGTAAGACCATCTGTCTGCTAACTGAAGCTCCGCAGAGGATGGGTGATGCAACAGGACAATGACCCAAAGCATACAAGTAATTCAACAAAAGAATGGCTTCAACAAAACAAAATACGCCTTCTGGAGTGGCCCAGTCAGAGTCCTGACCTCAACCCGATTGAAATGCTGTGGCATAAGAGAGCGATTCACACCAGACATCCCAAGAATATTGCTACACTGAAACAGTTTTGTGAAGAGGAGTGGTCCAAAATTACTCCAGATCGTTGTGCAGGTCTGATCTGCAACTACAAGAAACGTTTGGTTGAGGTTATTGCTGCCAAAGGAGGGTCAACCAGTTATTAAGTCCCAAGGTTCACATACTTTTTCCACCCTGCACTGTGAATGTTTACATGTTCTGTTCAATAAAAACATATGTTTGTATTGTATTATTTTAAGCAGACTGTGTTTTTCAAATTGTTGTGACTTAGATGAAGATCAGAGCACATTTTATGACCAATTCATGCAAAACTCCACGTAATCCCAAAGGGTTCACATACTTTTTCTTGCAACTGTAATTCAAAATCCTTACCCTGACCAAAGCTCTTGCTAACTCAGCTCCCCACTACCTGTCCTCACTAATCACCAAATACACCCCAGCCGCTCCCTAAGATCAACCAGTGACCAGCGTCTAGCTTCTCCCTGCATCACCTCCTCCCATGATACACTGCAAGATTTTTCCTGCGCAGCCCCCATCTTCTGGAACGCTCTCCCCTCGTACATTCATACTTTCCCCTAGTTTCTCTTCCTTCAAATTCTCCCTTAAGACTTTCCTAATTAGGGAGGCCGACCACCCGACTCACTGACGCAACCAGCCCGTCACTCTCGCCTTGCAGTCCGTCACTCTCGCCTTGCAGTCCTCTCCTCCTGTTTCCACCCCCAACCCTTCTAGATTGTGAGTTCCTACAGGAAAAGGGCCTAGTTTCCTCCTGTACTGGTTTGTCAAAATGTTGTTCAATGTATTGTAATCCTGTCTATATTGTGCCCATTGTACAGTGCTGCGGAATATGCTGGCGCTTTAGAAAATAATAATAGTAAGATCAGGGCCTCATGAGAAGAGGACACAAAGTGTCTACCAGAAGTAGATAACAATCCATGAAATCTCTTCCCTAACTCCCTCTGATGGATTTACCACTGACAAAAAGGTGGATGTGGCTACAATCGCAATGTCCTGTCAGTGGTGGGGGAATGGCTTAAAAATCAACACAAGGTGTTAATCTCTGCAGAAGGAGAATGCATGGAGTGCCCCCTTTGCTAAGAGGTCCTCAAGACAATGACTACAATCCTGAGAGACTTCACAATCAAGACAAACTCCAGCCAACAAGACTTGGAAAAGGACAAGGAATGGAAGACTATGATAGTAGATATAACAGGACCCGCCTACAAGAGCATCATGAAGAACCGTAATGGACAGATACTGAGGACTAAACGTAGAGCCATGACACCCTTAGTAGCCACATACAAGCCTACATTAGACAAATAATCATGAAGACGTAGAGTCACAGCTTTCACATAATCCCAGACACCAACATCGAGTTCTCAAACCACACTGTACAAACCACGTACTGCCAGTGTGTGACCCGTCGTGTCACCCCAACATAACAGGGTGTACAGTAGTGAGAAGGAGGAGTGTGTTTCTCACCTTATTACAATACATTGGTTCATGGCAACGTTCTGGGCCCCCCACTGCAGGGCTCTATATGCTCGATCGGCCACAGCGAAGAGATGAGGCGGCAAAAGCATGAGGGGTTGTGAGCTGTACCTGTCTGAGACCTGCAGATCAAAGACACAGGAATGACGTCACTTACTACACACTTTATAAAACTGCTATTAAAACGGTTTGCGGAAAAAAAAAAGCGGGCGAGTATTTTATGCTGCACAGGAAAATCAAAGAGTAATAAACCAGGTAAACACAAAATAAGAGAATGGAGGAGGAAGAAACCAAAAAAAGATACAAAGAAAAGAGGGGATGCACAGGGCGAGACAGACCAAGAATCAAATAAAAGAGTGGGAGCACAGCGCGAGATACTAAGAGAATCAAAGAAAAGAGGAGGAGCATAGGGCGAGAGAGAGACAAAGAAAGAAAATAGGGAGAGCACAGATCGAGAGAGACTTAAAGAAAAGAGGGGGAGCAAAGGACGAGAGACTAAGCATAAAAGAAAATAGGGGAAGCACATGGCGAGAGAGACTAAGAATCAAAGAAAAAGAGGGAGCACAGGACGAGAGACTAAGAAAAGAGGGGGAGCACAGGACGAGAGAGACAAAGAAACAAAGAAAAGAGGGGGAGCACGGGGCAAGAGACTAAGAAAAGAGGGGGCAAGAGACTAAGAAAAGAGGGGGAGCACAGGGCGAGAGAGACTAAGAATCAAAGAAAAAGAGGGGGAGCATGGGACGAGAGACTAAGAAAAGAGGGGGAGCACAGGGCGAAAGAGACTAAGCATAAAATAAAATAGGGGAAACACCAAGTGAGAGAGACTAAGACTCAAAGAAAAGAGGTGGAGCACAGATCGAGAGAGACTTAATCAAAGAAAAGAGGGGGAGCACAGGGCGAGAGAGACTAAGAATCAAAGAAAAGAGGGAGCACAGGGCGATAGAGACTAAGAATCAAAGAAAAGAGGGGGAGCATGGGGCGAGAGACTAAGAAAATAGGGGGAGTCCAGTAACATACTATAAGACGGGGCCCGGCGTCACCACCCCGGGTAACATACTATAAGGCGGGGCCCGGCGTCACCGCCCCGGGTAACATACTATAAGACGGGGCCCGGCGTCACCGCCCCGGGTAACATACTATAAAACGGGGCCCGGCGTCACCGCCCCGGGTAACATACTATAAGACGGGGCCCGGCGTCACCGCCCCGGGTAACATACTATAAAACGGGGCCCGGCGTCACCGCCCCGGGTAACATACTATAAGCCGGGGCCCGGCGTCACCGCCCCAGGTAACATACTATAAGAAGGGGCCCGGCGTCACCGCCCCAGGTAACATACTATAAGAAGGGGCCCAAGGTCACCGCCCCGGGTAACTCTGGTACCTCAGTGCCATATATCGCCAGATCCTGAAAAGGGTTCACTGCCAGCAGAATATCTCCAATGTACGTCTGAAAGAGACGAAAAATACACGATCCAGTCAACTATCAAGTACAAATAGCGCTGATCCAGGCACGCGCACACACACGCAGCGCTGATCCAGGCACGCGCGCACACACGCAGCGCTGATCCAGGCACGCGCGCACACACGCAGCGCTGATCCAGGCACGCGCGCACACACGTAGCGCTGATCCAGGCACGCGCGCACACACGCAGCGCTGATCCAGGCACATGCGCACACACGCAGCGCTGATCCAGGCACGCGCACACACACGCAGCGCTGATCCAGGAACACGCACACACACGCAGCGCTGATCCAGGCACGCGCGCACACACACGCAGCGCTGATCCAGGCACGCGCACACACAGTGCTGATCCAGGCACGCGCACACACATCGCTCTTCCACCCGGTACCCGCGCACACACGCAGCGCTCTTCCACCCGGTACACGCTGCGCTCTTCCATCTGGTACCCGCACACATGCTGTGCTCCTCCATCCAGTGCCTGCACACACACAGCGCTCCTCCCGGTACGCGCACACACACAGCACTCCTCCCGGCACGCGCGCACACACAACTCCTCCAGATACGCGCACACACACAGCGCTCCTCTCGGTACGCGCACACACACACTCAACTCCTCCAGGTACGCGCACACGCACACAGCGCTCCTTCCAGAAGGCAAACACACACAGCGCTCCTCTCGGTACGAGCGCACACACACTCAACTCCTCCAGGTATGCGCACATACACACAGCGCTCCTTCCAGTACGCGCACACACACAACGCTCCTCCAGGTACGCACACACACACCCAACTCCTCCAAGTACTCACACACACACAGAGCTCCTCCCGGTACGCGCGCGCACACACACACACAGTGCTCCTCCCGGTACACGCGCGCACACACACACACAGTGCTCCTCCCGGTACGCGCACGCGCGCACACACACACACACACACACACACGCGCTTACGTGTTTATAGTCAGACATTACAGCTTGGCGCCCCTTTTCTTCACAACAAACCTGAATGTGCTGGCGCTGTCTGTGTGTACGTGTGTGTGTGAATTTGTCTGGTTTAGCTATTTTAACCTAGTATTTTCACTTTTCAAACTTCTCCAGAGTTTCACCTTTCTCTGAATAGACCTGATTATGTATACACAAGCAAGTGAGTGTGTGTATCCATAGGTTAAAGACCTTACGTCCCGGAGGCCTCAACGAGGGATTTCGTTTCTCGGTACTTAAAGCTGAGATTGGAAATACAGAATATACACTCGCGATTTGTGATGAGAATCATTTTTTCCGTTTAAAACTTAATCACACAAATAAATGTGTAGTTAGATATGGGACGTGAGGGTGAAATTATACAAAAAGTATTTATGCACAAAACGATGGTATCTAGGGATGCACCGATACCACTTATTTAAGACCGAGTACAGATACTTTTTTCAAGTACTCACTGATACCGAGTACCGACACTTTTATTTTAGGTCACATGACGCTTTTCAATAAGAACAGACCTCCTATAAAAATGCCCCCAGCTTAGATTGATAGATATATATGATTCAACCCCCACTGAAATTGAGTGTTTTGGCCAGTTTGACATTGATTTTGATCATTCAGTCATCTTGCTTACAATTAAATCAAAGAGGCACGTGTAGGTCAGACAAATATAACATAACATTTATAATGAAATAACCACAAATGTCTTTTCTGTGCTCACATCATTATCAGTTTTATTCAACCCCCAAGTGACATTCAATCTTAGTACTTAGTACAACATCCTTTTACAGTTATAACAGCTTTTAAACGTGAAGCATAGCTTGACACAAGTGTCTTGCAGCCATCTACGGGTATCTTCGCCCATTCGTCATGGGCAAAAGCCTCCAGTTCAGTCACATTCTTAGGCTTGCGCACTGCAACTGCTTTCTTTAAGTCCCACCAGAGGTTCTCAATCGGATTTAAGTCAGGGGACTGCGATGGCCACTCCAAAATGTTCCAGCCTTTAATCTGCAACCATGCTCTAGTGGACTTGGAGGTATGCTTGGGATCATTGTCCTGTTGAAAGGTCCAACGTCTCCCAAACCTCAGGTTTGTGACGGACTGCATCACATTGTCATCCAATATCTCCTGGTACTGAAGAGAATTCATGGTACCTTGCACACGCTGAAGCTTCCCTGTACCTGCAGAAGCAAAACAGCCCCAAAGCATGATTGACCCCCCGCCATGCTTCACAGTAGGCAAGGTGTTCTTTTCTTCATAGGCCTTGTTCTTCCTCCTCCAAACATAGCGTTGATCCATGGGCCCAAACAGTTCTAATTTTGTTTCATCAGTCCAAAGGACACTATTCCAAAACTTCTGTGGTTTGTCCACATGACGTTTGGCATACTGCAGTCGACTCTTCTTATTCTTTGGAGACAGCAAGGGGGTGCGCCTGGGAGTTCTGGCATGGAGGCCTTCATTACGCAGTGTGCGCCGTATTGTCTGAGCTGAAACTTCAGTACCCACATCTGACAAATCTTTTCTCAGTTCCTCAGCAGTCACACGGGGACTTTTCTCCAATCTACGCTTCAGGTAGCGCACAGCAGTCGAAGTCAGCATCTTCTTTCTGCCACGACCAGGTAGCGTTTCAACAGTGCCCTTTGCCTTGAATTTGCGAATGATGCTTCCTATGGTCTCTCTTGGTATGTTTAACATCTTTGCAATCTTCTTATAGCCATTGCCCTTCCTGTGAAGAGTAATCACCTCTTCTCTTGTCTTCCTGGACCATTCTCTTGACTTCACCATGTTTGTAACCACACCAGTAAATGTCTAGAAGGAGCTGAGTATCACAGTCATTTTAAAGCTGCCTAATTGGTGCTTATTATGCTTTATTGCTGCTCCGTGACATCCACAGGTGTTTTCAATACCTGATTGAAAACACTTGAATGAACCTCTGTTCTTCAGAGTGGTAGTCTTTAAGGGGTTGAATAATTGTGTCAATGAAGAATTCACAAAAGAAACATTTACTACTGTATTACAAAACCAATTGATGTCATTTTAGTTGCATATGGTTCTTTAAAAAGTCCTTGTAGGATTTCATTCTGAATACAATTACAAATGTCACTAAATTCCCTAAAACCCTTTACAGCATTGGGGGTTGAATAATTTTGAACACAACTGTATATCTATCTATCTATCTATCTATCTCGGGGGATATATACATATATTACAGAATCAGCTCACATGTATATATCCCCCCCGAGATATATATATATACACAGAATGCCCCCAGCTCTCACAGACCAAACGCTGGCCCCGTGCATGAAAAGCACTCGGCCAGTGTTCCCCTCCGGCGGGCCGCGATACTCACCCTTTGGAAGGTCTGGTCGCACCGCTGTGACGCGATCACGCGGCCGCCGGGCACCTCTGTGACGCTGCCTCCAGCCATGAGGCAGCGTCACAGAGGCGCCCGGCGGCTGCGTGAACACATCACAGCCGTGCGACCGGACCTTCCGAAGGGTGAGTATCGCGGCCCGCCGGAAGGGAACGCGGCCGAGTGCTTTTCATGCACGCGGCCAGCTTCCCCAGCCCCGCGGATACCAGCAAAACCGGCCCAGCGCCGGCTTCAGGTGTCGGGGGGGGTGTATCAGGCCATTTGCACGAGTACCAAGTACTCGTGCAAACGGCAGTATCGGTGCATCCCTAATGGTATCCTATACGGGTGATGAATCAATGCAAGTTCAAGAGTAGAGATGGGAAGGCCTGGGGAAAAAAAAAAAATGAAAAATTGGGGGGGGGACGGGGACTTTTTCCCCCCGGTTTTTTCCAAAAAAAATTAAGAAAACCAAAAGTGTGTGATATGTTCTTTTACAATGATATAGAATATGTCTAATATAGATTTAATACCATATCATAACATTAGGACATTAAATAAAGTCTCAGACGTCTTTCATTAAAGTGTTAAATCATTACAAGTTCTCTCGGCTGAAAACGAGCAAATCCTGGAATATAGTTTAAGTAACAGGTCTCAATGCAACATTCAAACAACAAAAATATACATTTCAGCCTCTAGGGGGCGCTACAGGGAAAATGCTCCAGTTTAGCTTGATTGGGAGCTCTCCATCTTGTACCTCCTTACAGTGCTTGTTGGGATACAGTTGATAATTGTCAATTACAAGACAGAAACTAAGAGGTTAAATTTGGCCCTATTTGATCCCTGTTAATGATCCCTGATCCCTCCAGCACAGTCTGGGATTATTCTGCAAATCTTATCCCTCCTGCAACACGGTGACAATGTCTCTGCACAACACGACCTCTGACACCTCCTGCATCTCACTTCCTGCAGATTCTGCATCTTCTGCTGCTGCTGCTGCTGTGAAAGAATCTGCTCTGTGTTTACTAATATTTAAACCAAATTAAGAAACAAACAAACTGACCCGTGAAAGGGGAGAAACGCTTCTTTAAATCCGTGCAAACCTTACGTTTATAGAAGTCAATGAGAAAAATGACAAATATGGAGAAAAAGAAGAAACAGAAAATGATAGATCAGAAAATGAGATGAAATTGCGTGTATTGTATATGTTGTGTCTTTTGTTTCCTTTCCTCTATTTTTTTTAAAGCACCGCTCAGAAGTTAAACCTTAACATGGAGCTTAAATATTGATGTATCCAGATCCTACGGACACAAATAATGCAGTTACTTCCTTTTGCTATTGGTGCTAAGGGGCAAATTTCATATAGAAATCTATATATTTCTATGTTTTTATGATGGTTTCTTGCTTTTATTGTTGCTCTTTAGGAAACAGGGCTGGTTACTTGTTCTCACACTATCCTATACAGTCCTTGCTTGTTTTTCCATTTGAAAACAAAAGATAAAATTATAAAAAGCAAGTTCAAGTTACTAAAAAACTGCACTTTTATTTCAAGTGAAACAAAATTCATTTGAAATTTGTAAACCTGCTCCATGCTGCATATTTTAAGTTTTTTCTGAAAATTTCCAAAAAACAGGGGAGGGGGGGACCGTTTTTTTCCATGGCTTCAGAATTTCTGGAAATTTTACATCTCTATTCGGGAGCCGGGCAGACGTAGCGGATGACACATTAAAAGGGCAAAAAGCACAGAGTAACCATGTAAATAGATAAGGAGAAAAACCGAACGTCTCCCCAGATCTACTGCTTCCATAATAATGAGATCTCGTTTATGGTGAGATAAGGAAAACGTGGTTGGAGACATAGGGACTAGTCTGCCTCGATAGTCTCCAGCACCTACGCCTCACAGTTTTGCTAAGTCTGTATTTGACCAGTACTCACACGATGAAAGTTCGGCAGACAGTGTCAACTCAGCAAAACTGACACGTAGAAAGAGGAATCCCGTTGAAATCTTTAATGATCAGACTGACAATCTTTTGTAATAGTGTACAGCAATGCAGGTGAAAAGACATTCGTTCTGTCCAGCATAGAGCTAAGATGGCTGCTAGTGACCAGAAGCACCTCAGAAAACTAGCCTGAGGAAAAAGGGGTGGAGCTAGCTGGATGCTATGGTGACCCAGCAGGAACAAAATAGCTATGAAAACATAACTGTAAGCAGTAAGAGGCAGATTCAACACATACGATTAAAATATACAATAAATCCTAAATCATGGGGCATGACACTCCCCGTCTGAAATCTTTAGATTTCAAAATGAACTAACACTAGAACTTTAAATGTCCTCCTGGAAACCCAATGCAGAGACCTGAAAAACAAAGGTAAAGCATTCAATAATACAAGTTTACACTTTATAGCCAGTAACTATGTCAACAGTCTTAAGGGTAGGTCATGGTTCCAGATGCAAGGAGTAAACTTAACAAGTTAACCCATCTCAGGGCTGGGGAAGCCGCTCCAGGCCAAACTATCATCAACACAATTGTAATCCAACTGCCTGTATGTGGAAAGGCTTCAGAAAAACCACACGCTTCCCCCTGTGGCGTCCATTGAGGAGTATAAGTACAGTCCCAGGAGTGATGGAGGAGCCCAGGTTGCATTTGTCCTGGCTGAAAGGCTTCTTGCCATGGCTTAACAGCTTCCTTGGAACATCTTCAGTAGGATAATAGTGAGGCATTTTACGCAGTTTGACTACACGTGTGCTGCCATTCTTATCCCCACCGAATGTCTTTGACACGGCAGCTCTAGCCTTCTCCCTTTTCTTCCTTTCAATCTTTGTTTCTGGGGCTTTGTACTTGCACTTGCACTTGCACTTTCCTGGCAGAACTGGAACATTTCCCGATTCCGCGGACCAGCACTGGATTCCGGCTGGCATGGAGCCGGTTCATCTTCTTCACAGCCTCGGTTTTCTTCTTCGAGGTGCGCTTTAAAGAGGCAAATCGAGCAGCCGCTTGCTGTAGATTGTTAGGTAGCTTTTCTCTAGGCGTACGAGAGGGTAAGGGTGCTACCCAGCTATTGGCATCATCCTGAGCGAATTCATTATCCATCATCTTGAGACATTCCCTATCTTCTCTTGCCAGTGCCAGTTTGTTGTCATCATTGGCAGACTTGAACACTGTGGCTCCAAAGGTGTTATCCCAGGACTGAAAGACATTTAATTTCTCTTGGTCGTCATGTTGCCATTCGTTGCTGTTCAATTTCTCCTTCACTCTGTAATGGTGTGGGCACGGTTCAAGATAGGGGTTGTGACCATTTGGCAAGATATGCGTTTTGTAGGAAGCAATCTTGTTCGGTACCTTCATTTCCTTTATACAAACATTGCCTATGATAACCCAACCTAGATCAAGGCATTGAGCAAATGGAGCATCATGTAGACCATTAATTTGTTGCCGTACCTTATGTACTCTGAGGATATCTCTGCCCAGGAGAATTAGGATAATCGGCATTCTTGTCAAGAGCTGGTATTTCGTTAGCTATAGCCTTCAGATGAGGATGGTGTAGGGCAGCTTCTGGTGTAGGAATCTCATGCTTGTTAGATGGGATCTGGTTACAATCGACCAGTGTGGGTAATGGTAATTCCAGATTGCCCCCAAGAGAAGCTACTACGAATCCGCTGGCTCTTCTTCCAGAGACCTCTGTAATGCCACTATATGTACCTAAAGTATAAGTGTAAGAATCTCCTTTTATGTTGAAAAGATCAAAGAGTTCTGTTCTTGCGAGGGACCGATTGCTCTGATTGTCCAGGATGGCGTATACTTTAGCAGACTTTCCTGGGTGATCCTTGTGATATATGTTAACTAAGCATATTTTTAGCACAAGACTTGTCGCAAAGATCTTCACCGCATACTGCTGTACAAGAAGAGGACACTATGGTAACTTCCCGATCTGTAGTCTCCCCGCCGTGCATTAACACAGGAGGGGAGTCTGATGTTGCAGGCATGTACTGAGATGGATGCAGCGCCTGCACGTGATCCACACTATCACATTCTATGCACTTGATAGGAAATTTGCAGTCTTTGGCAAAGTGCTCAGTAGAAGCTTCTGAAACATACACCATGTGTCTTTAGGAGCTCCTTGCGCTCTTGGAGTGGTTTCTTTCTAAAGCCGATGCACTTTTTGAGGGGATGTGGCTTCTTATGAATAGGACAAAGGTGGTTAGGATTCTCAATCTTTTCACCTTGCTTGCACTTGTCCTTCCCCCTCCTACCTCAATTCCTGACATTAATCACAGAGGCAGCAGGGGTCCAGTATCAGTGAAGAAGACTAAAGTGCGAGCTGTTGGACATCTGAGGAAGGAAGCCCGAAGTGTGGAACTCGTAGGAAAAACTGGGGTCATTCTTTGTTTCTGCAATGTCTCTTATGATCTCACAAAAGTAGGAGAAAGGTGGAAAGGAGATATGGTTCACTCTTTTATACTTTGCCCCAATTGCAGTCCATTTTTCATGGATATTGTATGGCAGCTTGGAAACTATTGGGTTTACCCCGCGAGCAGTGTCCAGATAGCTGAGGCCAGGTAGAAAAGTGTCCGTCTTGGCCAGCTGCAGATCCCAGAGAAGGTCACTGAGTTCCAAGTATTTCTGATTATCCTTGCTGGAAATCTTTGGGAAACAATGTAGGCGATTCAACAGAGTGTTCTCTATGGCTTCAGGGCTGCCGTAGCTTTGATTAAGTCTTTGCCAAGCAGTGTCGAGGCCCGACATTGGATTATTGATGTGGACAGCTCTGAGTCTCTTGACACGTTCTGTAGACTGTGGACCAAGCCATCTGATCAGCATAAGTAATGCCAAAATCACTAATTGCAGTTCTGAAGGCCTCCTTCCAGCTTCTGTAGTTTTCAGGCTGGTCAAAGCTCGAAAGGCTTGTCTTGGTGAGTTCACGGCAAGCCATGTATCTAGCAAACTCAGACATGTCTGTTTTCTCTGACTTTGGGCAGGGAAATGAAGTTTGAAAGGCGTTTGCAGGATTCTGGTTAAGTGACATAGGGTAGTATGCGGTTGCATCTGCATTTAGCCCTGGAGTCGGTTTAATGTCCATAGACTCAGGCAGGCATGGTTTTATAGCTGTATGGTTGCTAGGATTCTGATGAATTGCTGGAGGGTAGAATTGCATCCGAGAGTCAATGCATTGGGATTGCTGTTGCACTAGGGCATGTGAAGAAAGCTCAAGGTCGTTAGCGAGCAGAGTATTGTACTGACCTTGGATGCAGGGTACTGCTACAGAATCTTTTCCCTGTTTTGGAAGGTTGTCACAACTGTCAGGAACATTTGAGGTTATGAGAGGTTCACGGTTTTGCTTTAGTACATAGTCTTAGCACCAGGCGCTTAATGGAATCTTCCTTATCCACGTTGCATAAGCTGATGCTGTGTCTTTCGCTTCTCCTGGCAGCTCGCTCTAGGATCCTCAGTGCTGCCACGGCCATGGCATGCTCCCACGGTTTCTCTAGGACTTAAATTTATGCTCTTTTGCGAGCTGCTTCTTCCATTTCCATAGCTGCTTTCCTTTCTGCTTTTTTGCAAGCAGCGTCCATTTCCATTTCTGCTTTCCTTTCTGCAAAGGCCGTCTGTGTTTTCGTAGTCTCTGCTTTTGCCCGGGCTTGGATAAGCTGCAGAGTAATTGATGAACTCTTTGAATATTGTGAGGATTTTGACATTGAGAGACGTGAGCTATTTGAATGCTTGCTAGATGCTGAAATGTGAGAAGCAGTCTGTTGGAGCTGAGCAATTCTCTCTGCTGCCTTTACTCTGGCCTGATGTACTAAATTGTCTCTTTCTGAATTAAGACACTTTGTTCAGAATGTATCTTCTCTAAATTAGAGACATAAATGTGACAGTGGGCAAGATATTTAGCATGAGCTGTAGAAAGCGGTCTTAAAACTTCTTTTAGTGAAGATGCATCGCAAACCGGGTGTGATATGGTGGAGACATAACTCATCACCGATTCCCAAAGCCATGACATTTGCTGTGATTTCTCATAGTTTATGTCCATAAGTCTTTCAGTAAACTTCCATGTAGGTTTTGTATTGCGTTTGCTTCTGACTGGACTATTCTGACTATTCATTACTTCCACATCTGAAACAAGTTGCCTTTGCTGTAATGTTAGAGGGCTTCTCCTGTCTGCCATGCTTACACAGATGAGAAGAATAAGAAAGAGCAGTAGAATAGCTGTGCTTAGCAGGCACTGTGTGGCAAATTTTTACACAGACCTGCAGCTGCAGGCAGACTCCCTCTGCGGGATGCTGTACTATCTGCTCTCTGTTCACTGAAGGCTGCGTCCTTGTGATGCTAACTGCTGTTAGTGACTTTTCACTAATGCTGTTAATGTCTTTGCATACTGCTAGCAGTTGTCTTTTCACTAACAGCAGTTATCTTTCATTAATGCTGTAGCAGTTAAAGCGTCTTTTCACTACTGGTTCACTGAAATCGGCGCACGTCTGCAAGTTGCTGTTAATGTCTTTTTACTAACAGCAGTAATGCTGGACAGTATTGCCTTTTCACTATTCTGCCTCGATAGCAAAGCTGTGAGGCGTAGGTGCTTGAGACTAACTCCAAGTCTGTATTTGACCAGTACTCACACGATGAAAGTTTGGCGAGACAGCGTCAACTCAGCAAAACTGACACGTAGAAAGATGAATCCAGTTGAAACCTTTAATGATCAGACTGACAATCTTTGTAATAGTGTACAGCAATGTAGGTGAAAAGACATTCGTTCTGTCCAGCATAGAGCTAAGATGGCTGCTAGTGACCAGAAGTAGAGATGTGCATTCGTTTTAGTACTAAAACGATTTAGTCCGAATTTTGGGATAATTTAGTTTTCATATGACTCAAGAGATACGAAACTGCTCAGTACAGAAAACGAAAGAAACTAAAATAAAATGCACTACATTTTAGTTTCAGTCCTTTTTGTAATATTACATTGAGTGAAGGAGACCAGTAATGAAGAGCGCAACATCACAAAGCTACAGAAAAGTTTTGTATGCGTAATCCTTCCCGACCCCTACCCGAAACTCAGACAGTGATAGAGCTCCAGAATACTCACTCACAGCACAGACAGCCAGCACAGGAGAGGAAACCTTTACTTAACCCTTGCATGTCTATGAGGCAGACAAGATGATAAAAGCAGCTGGAGAAGGAAAACATTCAAATAAATCACACTGAAAGCTAATGACAGAGGAGGGCTGGATAGTAAAAACCCCTTTATAACAAGCAGCGCTGGGAGAAGAGAGGGACTTTATAAAACGTGTGTTATCTCCCCTCCCGCTCTGCATAATAGGGGCTTAGGTCTGATACATTTTATATTATCCAGGAGCACTATCCCCCTTTCCTCATCTATAATACACGTTTTATATAAAGTCCCTCTCCTCTTCCAGTGCGGCTTGTTATAAAGTTTTTTTTTACGTCTGATACATTTAGTATCCAGCTCTCACAGTTACTCTGTCATTATGAGCCTTCAGTGTGATTTATTTGAATGTTTTCCCTGGATTTAACCTCCCTGCCGGTATTCCAGAGTGTGACTCGGGGTTAAATTTCACTACCACGAACGGTAACCCCGAGCCACACTCGGGCTGGATACATACTCACCTCCTCCTGGCTCCCTCGCTGTCCCCCGCAGTGTGATCGCAGCGAGCTGCTTCCTGGAAGGCTCCCTGTGAGTCACATGGTGCAGGGGGGCTGGACCGCAGCAAATTTCATTCATAATAAACACTGAATACAAAATGCTATGTTTATGAACGGCCACTAGGTGGCAGTACAGGATAAGAAATAGACCATACATCGTCTCACCCTTGTTCTCAGACAGATTTCAGTGTTTTTTGTTGTATTTTATTGAATATCATTTATTTGCATTATTTTGGATAATTATTTTTGGGATAATAAATTGTCGGGTTTCAAACTTTATCGGACTCCGTGTATTTACTAAAGGATTTTACCAGTAAGAACTCTTGATTTCACGGATTTCAGTGCGTGATTCCTAATTATTACAGGCTAACTATGTAGAAAAAGACGTCTCCTTTAAAAAAAAATTGAGACGCTTTTAGACACGAAATTTTGAAAAAATTAGACCACCAGGGAGGTTAAAGTGCTTTATTTTATTATAAAAATAAAATTGCGCCAGCCGTCTCTTCTCTGAGCTTTCAGACCGATTTACATTAATATTTTCCCTCTCCCCTGCTTTTCTAATCCTGTCTGTCTCCCCCACAAAGATACAAAGTTTAAGTAAAAGTTCCCTCTCCTGTGCTGGATAAGCATTGCATTCCGAAGTTCTGCACCCTCCACATGCCAATGCAGTAGGATGTTCTATAGAGAGTGAAAGGAATTGAAATATGGTAGCTAATTCACTGAATACATATTTCTAGAGTCTAGTAATATTTGATAGCTATATAAATATATAGGGCCTGATTGACTGCTCAGTAAATGCCTAATGTGTTCATGAAGTAATGGTAATGCTGAGTATGGTCTTTCTCTTGGCTTCCTGTTTTTATCAAGGAGTGCAAATTTTTCTATTCAACTCCATTTCCTCTAGAAACTAAAGGCTGACCAGCCGAGAGGAAGGGAGGGATACACATGGTCAATTGTTAAATGCATCCTATGGAACATTCCTATTCCTAGAATAGGATATAGCTGTGATGTCAATTTAGGGGTGCCTACTAGGCAAGGACAGGAAATGTTTGTAAGTCTAGGTACTGCCCAAAGTAGGGAAAAACATGTTCCTATATTGCTGACGTATTGGTTTGTAATCCATGAATTTGTGACGCTCCATATGTTTGACAAAACTACTGAATGTATGAAATTTTGCTCCAGAGTAAAGAAACCACCCGAGACAGCACTTGTGTCCTGGTCTTCTATTATTCTCACTCGAGTTGTTTCCTGTATGGTCACTGGGTCTGGTGACAAAGCAGCTATCTCTCATCACTGGACCGTGGCCATTCCTGTGATGTTCTTGCAGTATCCATATCACAGAGAGGGGCATTAATTAATGCTGGTGGATGTTCTATACATTATACAAAGAGGGGTATTAATTGAGGACGATGTTATATACATTATACAGAGAAAGGTATGAATTGAGGAGGATGTTCTATACAGAGAGGGACATTTATTAATTCAGGAGGATGCTCTATACATTATACAGAGGGGTATTAATTAATGCAGGAGGATGTTCTATACATTAGAGAGGAGCTTTTTTTTTAGCCCTTTAAATCCAGTGGCTGTGAGCGCTGAGATCGGCTGCTTGTTATATTATTTCTCAGTACAATGTATCAGCCTCAGCTGTTACAGTAACTGACTAACAGTGCTCAGAGTTTCAGTAAAACAAGGAAATAATATTGTTCTAACCTTTTATATAAGAATATTATTTAGGGATGCACCGATACCGATACTAGTATCGGTATCGGGGCCGATATTGCCGTTTGCACGAGTACTTGTTACTCGTGCAAACGGCCCGATACATCCCGCCGATACCGGAAGCCGGCGCTGGGCCGGCTTGCCGGTATCCGCGGGGCTGGGGAAGCTGGCCGCGTGCATGAAAAGCACGCGGCCAGCGTTCCCCTCCGGCGCGCCAAATACTCACCCTTCCTGAAGTTCCGGTCTCTGGGCAGTGATGCGGTCACGTGGCCGCCGGGCGCTCCTGTGACGCTGCCTCTCGGCTGGAGGCCGCGTCACAGATGCGCCGGCGGCCACGTGACCGCATCACTGCCCAGAGACCGGAACTTCAGGAAGGGTGAGTATTTGGCGCGCCGGAGGAGAACGCTGGCCGCGTGCTTTACATGCACGCGGCCAGCTTCCCCAGCGTTCGAGCGGGGGGTAAATCGATGAGACCTGGGGGCCAAATCCATGAGACCTGGGGGCCAAATCCATGAGACCTGGGGGCAAATCCATGAGACCTGGGGGCAAATCCATGAGACCTGTGGGCAAATCCATGAGACCTGGGGGCAAATCCATGAGACCTGGGGGCCAATCCATGAGACCTGGGGGCCAATCCATGAGACCTGGGGGACAAATCCATGAGACCTGGGGGCCAAATCCATGAGACCTGGGGGACAAATCCATGAGACCTGGGGGCCAATCCATGAGACCTGGGGGCCAATCCATGAGACCTGGGGGCAATCCATGAGACCTGGGGGCAAATCCATGTGAGCTGGGGGCAAATCCATGTGAGCTGGGGGCAAATCCATGTGAGCTGGGGGCAAATCCATGAGACCTGGGGGACAAATCCATGAGACCTGGGGGACAAATCCATGAGACCTGGGGGCCAATCCATGAGACCTGGGGGCCAATCCATGAGACCTGGGGGACAAATCCATGTGAGCTGGGGGCAAATCCATGTGAGCTGGGGGCAAATCCATGAGACCTGGGGGACATCCATGTGAGCTGGGGCAAACCATGTGAGCTGGGGGCAAACCCATGTGAGCTGGGGGCAAACCCATGTGAGCTGGGGGCAAACCCATGTGAGCTGGGGGCCAAATCCATGAGACCTGGGGGACAAATCCATGAGACCTGGGGGACAAATCCATGAGACCTGGGGGACAAATCCATGAGACCTGGGGGCCAATCCATGAGACCTGGGGGCCAATCCATGAGACCTGGGGGCAAATCCATGTGAGCTGGGGGCAAATCCATGTGACCTGGGGGACAAATCCATGAGACCTGGGGGCCAATCCATGAGACCTGGGGGCCAATCCATGAGACCTGGGGGCCAATCCATGAGACCTGGGGGACAAATCCATGTGAGCTGGGGGCAAATCCATGTGAGCTGGGGGCAAATCCATGAGACCTGGGGGACATCCATGTGAGCTGGGGGCAAACCCATGTGAGCTGGGGGCAAACCCATGTGAGCTGGGGGCAAACCCATGTGAGCTGGGGGCAAACCCATGTGAGCTGGGGGCAAATCCATGAGACCTGGGGGCAAATCCATGAGACCTGGGGGCAAATCCATGTGAGCTGCGGTCAATCTCATATAAATTTTTATATGAGGTCTGTTCCTATTGGAAAGCGTCACATGATATTAAATAAAAGTATCGGTACTCGGTATCGGTGAGTACTTTTAGAAAGTATCGGTACTCGTACTCGGTCTTAAAAAAGTGGTATCGGTGCATCCCTAATATTATTTACTGAAACTCTGAGCACTGTGATGAGCAGCAGTCAGTTACTGTAACAGCTGAGCGTGAGAGATACTGTAACAAGCAGCGATGAGGAGCCACTACAATAGTAATTGTATCCACTGGTTTTCGGATGAACGAAATTAGTTTTCATACTAAAGAACTGATAACGAATTTCTTTAGCAACTAAATAAATTGCATTTTAGGACTAATCCATTAGTTCAAAACGAAATTTTGTGCTGTGCACATGTCTAACCAGAAATACCTCAGAATGCTAGCCTGAGGAAAAAGGGGCGGAGCTAGCTGGATGCTATGGTGACCCAGCAGGAACAAAATAGCTATGAAATCATAACTGTAAGCAGTAAAAGCCAGATTCAACACATAAGATTAAAATATACAAATAAATGCTGTATCATGGGGCGTGACAGGGACACTCGGTGCAGGCCAGTGCACCAATCAGGTTACAGTAACTTATCGTGAGAAAAAAAAGGGTTTGTGAGGGTACTGAGTGTAGTAGATCAGTGTTCTAAATAAATAAATAAAATAAGTATAAAAGGATTTTACCAGGAAGGAAACATTGAGATTTCTCTCGTTTTCAAGTATGTCCTGGGTTGAAGAACATGGTTACAGAAATACAAAGTAGCAAAATGCAAGAAATTAACACAAAACAAATATACGGATCAACAGAAAATAAATATGTAGGAAATCGTCACTATGTTACATGTTTACAGGTGCACTCTGTATATAGTCACTGTGTTACATGTTTACAGGTGCATTCTGTATATAGTCACTGTGTTACATGTTTACAGGTGCACTCTGTATATAGTCACTGTGTTACAGGTTTACAGGTGCATTCTGTATATAGGTCACTGTGTTACATGTTTACAGGTGCATTCTGTATATAGTCACTGTGTTACATGTTTACAGGTGCATTCTGTATATATTCACTATGTTACATGTTTACAGGTGCATTCTGTATATAGTCACTGTGTTACATGTTTACAGGCGCATTCTGTATATAGTCACTGTGTTACATGTTTACAGGCGCATTCTGTATATAGTCACTGTGTTACATGTTTACAGGTGCATTCTGTATATAGTCACTGTGTTACATGTTTACAGGTGCATTCTGTATATAGTCACTGTGTTACATGTTTACAGGTGCATTCTGTATATAGTCACTGTGTTACATGTTTACAGGTGCATTCTGTATATAGTCACTGTGTTACATGTTTACAGGTGCATTCTGTATATAGTCACTGTGTTACATGTTTACAGGTGCACTCTGTATATAGTCACTGTGTTACAGGTTTACAGGTGCACTCTGTATATAGTCACTGTGTTACAGGTTTACAGGTGCATTCTGTATATAGGTCACTGTGTTACATGTTTACAGGTGCATTCTGTATATAGTCACTGTGTTACATGTTTACAGGTGCATTCTGTATATAGTCACTGTGTTACATGTTTACAGGTGCATTCTGTATATAGTCACTGTGTTACATGTTTACAGGCGCATTCTGTATATAGTCACTGTGTTACATGTTTACAGGCGCATTCTGTATATAGTCACTGTGTTACATGTTTACAGGTGCATTCTGTATATAGTCACTATGTTACATGTTTACAGGCGCATTCTGTATATAGTCACTGTGTTACATGTTTACAGGTGCATTCTGTATATAGTCACTGTGTTACATGTTTACAGGTGCATTCTGTATATAGTCACTGTGTTACATGTTTACAGGCACATTCTGTATATAGTCACTGTGTTACATGTTTACAGGTGCATTTCGTATTGAGGTATGTTAATAGGGAAGTCTTAAGGGACTTTAGACTGGGGGAAGATTTGACGGTGTTTGGGAGGTTATTCCATATTTGCGGTGCTCTGTAGGAAAATGAGGATCGAGCCATTTTCTTTTAGTATTGCGGTATTGTAAGTAAGTTGCTGGTCCTGGATCTGAGGTTATAGGATGAGGGAACTGCCGGGGGAAGCAGCATATTCAGGTAGGGTGGTAACTTCCCAGAAAAGCTCTTAAACACCAGGTTGGAAAGGTGAAGGGTGCGTCTAGAGTCCAGTGATGTCCAGTTTAGTTCTTTTAACATGTCACAATGGTGTGTCATGTAGTTACATTGTAGCACAAAGCAGCAGAATGAGTTATACAATGTAGTAAGTTTCAGGAGGTGTGTTTGTGGGGCGGCTTCATACACTTCATCTCCGTATTCAATGGCTGGCATAAGCATTTGTTGTACAATCTGCTTTCTTACCGCGGGGCTCAGGCAGGATTTGTTTCTGTACAGGGCACCTAGTTTGGGGTAGAGTTTAGATGAGAGTTTTTCGATGTGGGGGCCAAAGGATAGATTAGGGTCTAACCACATACCTAGGTATTTGAGAGAAGTGACTGTGGTCAGCGTGCCATTTGATTTTTTCCCAACACATAGATGGGGTGTTTGCAATTTGTGTAGTTTAGGTGCGGTTCCAAAGAGCATTGTAACAGTTTTGTCAGTATTTAGAAAAAGTTTGTTATCTGCGATCCACTTTTCTACCCCTGTGAATTGTTCTTGCAGCACGGCCTCCAGCTGCGGGAGATTTGGTTTGCTGGTATAGATTACAGTGTCGTCTGCGTACATGTGTACAGTTGTAGCTTTGCAGACATTGGGCAGATCGTTTATGAATATTGTGAATAGCAGGGGGCCAAGTATCGAGCCTTGGGGTACACCGCACGTGACTGGGAGGGGAAGGGAAGTGCTGTCAGAAATGGACACAAATTGAGACCTATCAGACACATATGATTGGAACCAGGTTAACGTACTATCATCAATACCAGAGTTCTTAAGTTTTTGTAATAGGATGCCATGGTCTACTGTGTCAAAAGCCTTGGCAAAATCAAGGAAGATGGCTCCAGTTAGATTTCCTTGTTCCATGCCCGCTTGGATATCATTACAAACTTTTAAAAGGGCAGTTGTAGTTGAATGGTTTGGACGAAAGCCTGATTGATCTGGGGTTAAATAGTTCTGATACTGATAATAATCACGTAATTGAGTGTAGACACATTTTTCCAGAATTTTTGACATTACAGGGAGCAGTGATATTGGGCGGTAGTTGGATACCAAAGTATTGTCTCCACTTTTATGGATAGGTACCACCCTTTCAGTCTTCCAGAGTTTGGGTATGTATCCAGTTGCCAGTGATTCATTAATCAGGGTTGCGACAGGTTTTGCAATTGCTGGTGCACTGATTTTCAGCAGCATTGCTGGGATTTGATCAGGTCCAGACTGGTATTTCATTTTTTGGTTACGGAGAAGTTTAGTGATGGCACTGACAGGCACTGGCCTAAATCTGAATTTCTCTGGGTTACGGGGTCTTTGCACTGTTGGTGGGTCCTGACCTGCATGCGGCCTTTCTGATTGCGTGTCATTTCCTAGCTTACCAATCAGGGTGGTGGCGCATCCAACAAAATAATTATTAAAAGCATTTGCTACATCTAGGGGGTGTTGTACAGTTTGGTTGTTTACTTTTAAAGCAGCTGGTTGAGAGTGGATGGGGGGTGCTTGTATGTTACTTATGATTTTCCAAAAATTTCTGGGGTTTGATATGTTATTGTTTAAATTTTCATTGAAGTATTGGGCTTTAGCCATTTTTGTTTCTTTTGTGCATTCATTCCGGCATTTTCGGTATTCACAGTGATCGTTCATGGATCCAGTACTCTTGAAAATTGACCACAGGGAGTCTCTAAACTGGTACATATGCGTGAGGTCAGCTGTAACCCAGGGAAGATGGGCCCCTTTTACTCGCACTTTGCGCAGTGGGGTATGGGTGTTCCAGACTTTCAGGAGCTCGTCTTGAAAGTATTCAATTGCACAGTCCAGGTCTGGGATTAGGTTTAGTCTGTACCATGGGAGCTGTTTGAGATCATTTAGGAAGGAGTCAAGATTAAATTTCTTGAAAGACCTGGTGATTATTACCTTTGGTGGACATTTTGTGGCCCTTATTTTGCGCACACAGTACACTAGGCAGTGATCACTGAAACTGTTAGCGAGAACGCCTGCCTCCTGTATTCGATCAGGACATGAGGAGAGAATCCAGTCCAGCAAGGTGTGGTTAGGGCTTTTCATATTAATGCGAGTGGGGGAGGAGATTAATTGTGTTAGCTGCAAAGCCTTAAACAGTGAGCAGTGTTTATTGTTTTTAGGATTCAGCCAATCAACATTAAAGTCGCCGAGGACCAGCAGTTCGCTTTTTTGGTTTTGAGCGACTAATTTACTAAGAATTTGGGTTATGTCAGAAAGGGATTGCACTGGGGAACTTGGTGGGCGGTAGAATCCAGCAACAATAATTGTTTTACTGAATGGGATCTCAATAGTACCAGAAAGGAAATCAAATGTGGCCGGGGAGCTAGGATTCTGCAATGGGGTGAACTTTATGGAGTTGTCAACATAGATAACAATTCCCCCTCCTCTCTTAGCTCTGTCCTTTCTAGAGCATGAATACCCTTGTATTGCTATGGCAGAGTCTGGCACTTTAGGGGTTAACCAGAATTCTGTCAGCACAATGACTTTAGGTTTGTAATAGTAGCACCAAGCTTTAAGCACATCCAGTTTAGGGAGTAAACTGCGGATGTTGCAATGCACAAAGGAGAGGCCTTTTTTAGTGGGGAGATTAAATATGGTGTCAGCTATTGGACCAGGGTTGGATTCAACATCATATTAATGTAAATAGTGTTTCCGGGTCAGGGGTTGTTGTTGTCAGTTTCCTGAGTGGGAGAGCTGTGTCTGTACCAGCGAATAAAGAGAATAAGTAATTCATCCACCACCTGTCTCTGCATCAGTCATATGATGATATTACATTGGCGACGAGGATAAACCGGTGTGTATTGAGAGACTGTTATGGGAAGGTTCAAATTCTGCATAGCAGCTGAAGACAAGCTAAAAAAAAAAATATGCAGGAAAAGTCGTTTGCTGCGACAGGATGGCACTGGTGGGTCAGGTGAACCCCTTTGATTGTGAGTTGCAATCATGGGAGGAATACATAGAAATGTTGGAATATTTTTTTCAAGCTAATGAGATTTCTGATGACAGCAAGAAGAAAGCTGTGTTATTAAGTGGAGTCGGTGCGTCCACATATTTTATTTATTTATAAAGGATTTTACCAGGAAGGATACACATATAGTTTGCTGAGAAGTTTGCTGTGTCCTGCGAAGCCAGCTGAGAAAACGTATCAAGAGGCTGAGGATGTAACAGAAATGACAGACTTTTTGGGATTCCAATGTATGGTAATTATGACTAGGATATTGAATTGGATTAGCTAAAATAAATTTTTAACAGATTAAAAGGCGCATTTTGTTCATTCACGCCCCAGTTCCTGATGAAACCGGGTATCAGAGTGGAGAAACGCGCCAAGCTTTTGTTTTTAGCCTACACTATGGCTGGCTGGCAGAGTCTATTCCAAGTCGGTGCCTCACAGCCCGGGCCAGAAATTTTGTATAACCATTTGGTCTGCTGCTTATGCTACAATTTTCCATATCAATGCTAAAGGTGCAGATTGGCATATATGTTACAAGGATATACACAGAGCTTTGTGATTGGATACTTTATGCACCAACGCTACGAGGGTCTCAATCTGCTCCTGTAACAAGCAGACCATCCCTGTATGCCTGTACTATTTATTCAGCGTGCAAGTTATTAATAACAGAGTTTTTGGCCCTTTTGTAATCCCAGAACAAGGAGATCATGTCTACAGGTTAACCTTATTTAACAATATTACAGGGGTCTGTGTATATGTTGGTCCCACAACAAGGAGAGCATTTCTACAGGTTAGACTTATTTAACGATATTATAGGGGTGTCAGGCTCGCGCCATGAAGAAGCCATGGCACAGCCTCTGTGTGGTGATATATAATCCCAAATGCTGGGGTTAAGCAGGCAGACACTGGAGACAGTATATGCACAATAAGGCTTGTATTGTGGAATAGTTCACAGCAAACAGTCCAGCACAGAACAGATAGTAACACAGAAAACACAGGCAAGTGGATGGTGGGCCACGTAGTCTCTCTCTAGATCCTCTTGAGGAGAAGCAGGTGCCTTAGGTAACAGTACCGTGATAGAAGGTCTACTTCTAGGAGAGAGCTTGAGGGCTGGAAGCCACTTGAGAGTCTCTGGACCCACTGGATAGTGGGCCATGCAGTGGATCGTCCAGCAAGCAGGAACCAAGGAAATCAGACACAGCAAGGATGGAATAACTGGTATACACGGCAGAGCAGATGAATCAAGAGACATACAATAACAAGAGGGAGCTCTCAGGACCGCTGACAACAGGAAGGGAAAACACAAAATGGAAGAGCGAGGATGGGAGGGCGTAATCAGGTATTTATGCAAAACACACAGGCTTCTAGAACAGGAATTAACCCTTAGGCGGATACAGACAGGGAGTAATGGAGTGCCAGACTGGCCACAGCAAGTTCCCAGGCCTGAGGCATGACAGTACCTCCCTCCTTACAAGGTGCACTCCGGGCACCTAGGGCATGACCATATCAGATGAGTATCAAGGAGGTCACCATCACCCATCAGAGTCAGTCAGGATCACTGTCGATATCTCCATGGGCAAGCAGTGCCCTCTCAAAGACCTCCAAGTCCTCTTTCCGGACTAATGTCCCATTGGATGCCCAGACGCAGCACTCAGGTGTGGGACTGTCAAGGGGTGGCACGGGTGTGAGGGGACTGCAGGTGGCGACTCCCACGATGATGGGTGCCAAAACTGGCTCCTTGGCTGCCAGGCACTGTTCGTATGCAGCAAGCTCAGAGTCTGGCACAATGAAGCCATCAGAGGCTATGGACAGAGTCTGGATTTGGTCTGGTGGGCTTGGTTGAGCCTCAGAAGGTAGATTGTCAAAGCCATAGAACCTTGAATCGACTGGAGGTCTCTTGAGCAGGGCCCCAATTTGTCGCCCAGGACCACCATGGGGATGTTTGGCAGTCTGGAGGGTCCTAGAAGGGGCTACCAGGATGGGAGCAACCTCCATGGGTTCCAGAGGTTCTTGGTCTGTGGGTAAGGCAGGCGCCATGTCCATTGGTACGGCTTCAGTAGGCAGGATCTCCAAGGGCACAGGAGGTGAAGGGGGCATTACCTCCATGTCCTCGGCATTGGAGTCCTCCTCTGTACCCTCCTCCTCCGAGGAAACCTCACAAAATGCAGGCCTCCTTAGTACAGGAGCTCGGCGAGGCTTGCCACCATCAGTAACGACTGGAGTCTGGCGAGGTTTGGCAGTGACCTGTTAAGGCCTGGCAGCAACCTGGCGAGGCTTGGCAGCGGCTGGAGGCTTGCGAGAACTGGCAGCGGCTGGAGGCTTGAGCGAACTGGCAGCAGCTGGAGGCTTGAGCGAACTGGCAGCGGCTGGAGGCTAGCGTGGAATGGCAGGTCTGATTGGACAGAAGTCGATTCTGTGCTGTTCCGATCCGCAGAAGAAGCATAGATTGAGCCTCCTACGCCTTACCTTCTGAGTCTCCACATAAGGTGCCTGTGCTCTGCATAGTGGTGGAGAGAGACTAAACTCAGCAGGTTGCTGCGATGCTCTTCTCACTGGTGAAGGACTGAACGGGCCAGGTGTGGTGGGAAGGGAGTCCATTAGATTCCACACATCCTCTACTACAGCAAGCAGCTGATACCCCCACGGGCCTGGTTTTTGGCTCTTCCATTATGTCAGGCTCGCGCCATGAAGGAGCCATGGCACAGCCTCAGTGTGGTGATATATAACCCCAAGCACTGGGGTTAAGCAGGCAGACACTGGAGACTGTATATGCACAATTAGGCTTGTAATGTGGAATAGTTCACAGCAAACAGTCCAGCACAGAACAGATAGTAACACAGAAAACACAGACAAGTGGATGGTGGGCCACGTAGTCTCTCTCTAGATCCTCTTGAGGAGAAGCAGGTGCCTTAGGTAACAGTACCGTGATAGAAGGTCTACTTCTAGGAGAGAGCTTGAGGGCTGGAAGCCACTTGAGAGTCTCTGGACCCACTGGATAGTGGGCCACGCAGTGTATCGTCCAGCAAGCAGGAACCAGGTAATGCAGACACAGCAAGGATGGAATAACTGGTATACACGGCAGAGAAGATGAATCAGGAGACATACAATAACAAGAGGGAGCTCTCAGGACCTCTGACAACTAGGTTTGCCACCTTTTCTTCAAGCCAAACCCGAACACTATTGGTTTGGGAGGCCATTTTTTTGTAGCGTATACATTATGAGTATATTTACATTATGTGTATATAATATGGCACGTGGTATGCATGTCAGGCTGGTAGTATGGCAGACTGGTATTATGGCTGGCACACTGGTATTATGCATGGCAGACTGGTATGGCTGGCACACTGGTATTATGCATGGCAGACTGGTATGGCTGGCACACTGATATGGCACACACTGGTATTATGCATGGAAGAATGGTATGGCACACACTGGTCTTATGCATGGCAGACGCACTGGAAAGGCTGGCAGGCACACCGACTGCTGATGATCTTTGAGCCTGCGCGCCTCACTGACACTCACACTGCAGAGAGTCGAGATACTTTGCTTTTTGTGACGGTCCGGTCGGAGAGTGGATGGAGAGCGTCGCAGCACCATCAGCAGGTCTCGTTGGCGGCTCGGGACCAGTAGGGAGCCGCAGTGCCGCACGCACGCTAGGGCACGACGAGCAACCATGTGAACATTGTCACATGAGCCCGTTGCACCTGCGCGTGCTTACAGCGGCTCATGGGAGGAGGCGGGGAGGACGACACGTGACCGACGCACCGCCCAACCCCTCCCACAGTGGGCGGTGCGTCTGCAATAATGAAGAAAAAAAAAAGACGGAGGAGAGGACTGCAGCGCTGGGGGAACACAGGAAATGTAAGTATGAGGCGGGACTTGTGCCAGCACCTCGGAGTCCTGTGTCCGGGTGGCAGAGGGTACCAAACCCGGGCACATGACTCCAAACCCAGACAGGTGGGAACCCTACTGACAACAGGAAGGGAAAGCACAAAATGGAAGAGCGAGGATGGGATCAGGTATTTATGCAAAAATACAGCCACACAGGCTTCTAGAACAGGAGTTAACCCTTAGGTGAATACAGACAGGGAGTAATGGAGAGCCAGACTGGGCACAGCAAGTTCCCAGGCCTGAGGCATGACAAGGGGTCTGTATATGTGTTGTTCCTACAACAAGGAGAGCATTTCTACAGGTTAACCTTACACAATACCTTATTTATTTATTTATTTATAAAGGATTTTACCAGGAAGGATATGTCATGGATATGTCATGATGTAACGCTCCATGCTTCAAACCCCAAGAGACTTTATGTTCATTTATATCGTGTGTTTTTAAATATATTTTACATCGTTTGGTTTTAGTTTAATTTAGTTTAGTGTAAAATGGCATAGCTTTGGTTTTAAAAATACTTATATTCCTGTAGGTAAATGTGTTTTTGTGTAAAACAGGAAACAAGCTTTACTGCTGTGTAATTTATGCACCAGGGTCTTTCCCATTATCTAGCTGCATGTTTAATTCAAGGGATCTCTGATAGTGTGTGTTTAATCTGATGTGTTAGAACAATGGATATACAAATGTTGTGTGAGCTGAAGGCTAAGAGAATGTAAAGAATGTTTATTGTAAATAACTGACATAACTAATTAGTATGGGTATGCAAATTATGACTGTTAGACTTAAGCATAAATGGTGGCGTTTGGTTCATTAAAAAGTCAGAGAACTCTCAGAGCTCAGAGAGAGAGGATCCGGTTTTAACGAGAGAGCGGCCTTCTGGAGATTCCTAACGGCTCCAGGGAGGAGGAACAGAAGCAGGCAGGTCAAGCTGCTCGAGGCGCTGAGGACAGCGCTCCCAGTAGCCGGGCTGACTGCAACGAAGGGGTGTCTGGAGAGCCAGGACAGACGGAAGGGAACGGTGCCTTCACAGGATACATTGAGATTTCTCTTGTTTTCAAGTATGTCCTGGTTTCAAGAACATGGTTACAGAAATACAAAGTAGCAAAATGCAAGAAATTAACACAAAACAAATATACAGATAAACAGAAAATAAATACGTAGGAAATATAGTCACTATGTTACATGTTTACAGGTGCATTCTGTATATAGTCACTGTGTTACATGTTTACAGGTGCATTCCTTATTGAGGTATGTTAATATGGAGCTCTTAAGGGACTTTAGACTGGGGGAAGATTTGATGGTGTCTGGGAGGTTATTCCATAATTGCGGTGCTCTGTAGGAAAATGAGGATCGAGCCACTTTCTTTTTGTATTGTGGTATTGCAAGTAAGGGGCTGGTCCTGGATCAGAGGTTATAGAATGAGGGAACTGCTGAGGGAAGCAGTCTATTCAGGTAGGGTGGTAGCTTCCCAGAAAAGCTCTTAAACACCAGTTTGGAAAGGTGAAGGGTGCGTCTAGATTCCAGCGACGGAGAGTTTAGTTCTTTTAACATGTCACAATGGTGGGTCATGTAGTTACATTGTAGCACAAAGCGACAGAATGAGTTATACAATGTAGTAAGTTTCTGGAGGTGCGTTTGCGGGGCGGCTGCATACACTTCATCTCCGTATTCAATGGCTGGCATAAGCATTTGTTGTACAATCTGCTTTCTTACCGCGGGGCTCAGGCAGGATTTGTTTCTGTACAGGGCACCTAGATTGGGGTAAATTTTAGATGAAAGTTTTTCGATGTGGGGCCAAAGGATAGATTTGGGTCTAACCACATACCTAGATATTTGAGAGAAGTGACTGTGGTCAGCGTGCCATTTGATTTTGTCCTGAGAAATAGATGGGGTGTTTGCAATTTGTGTAGTTTAGGTGCTGTTCCAAAGAGCATTGTAACAGTATTGTCAGCATTTAGAAAAAGTTTGTAATCTTTGATCCACTTTTCTACCCCTGTGAATTGGTCCTGCAGCACGGCCTCCAGCTGTGGGAGATCTGGTTTGCTGGTATAGATTACAGTGTCGTCTGCGTACATGTGTACAGTTGAGGCTTTGCAGACATTGGGCAGATCATTTATGAATATTGTGAATAGCAGGGGGCCGAGTATCGAGCCTTGGGGTACACCGCACGTGACTGGTAGGGGGAGGGAAGTGCTGTCAGAAATGGACACATATTGCGACCGATCAGACACATATGATTGAAATCAGGTAAGCGTGCAATCACCAATACCAGAGGTTTTAAGTTTTTGTAATAAGATGCCATGCTCTACTGTGTCAAAGGCTTTGGCAAAATCAAGGAAGATGGCTCCAGTTAGGTTTCCTTGTTCCATGCCAGCCTGGATATCATTGGAAACTTTTAAAAGGGCAGTTGTAGTTAAATGATTTGGACGTTAAAGCACATTGTGTTTGTTTCATTCCAACTCCATTGTGGAGGTGTATAGAGCCAAAGATGTTAGAACTGTGTTGATGTCCCAATATTTCTGGACTTGATTGCATATCCAGTCGCCAGTGATTCAATGATTAGGGTTGCGACAGGTTTTGCAATTGGCGGCGTGCTGATTTTCAGCAGCATTGCTGGGATTTGGTCAGGTCCTGACTGGTGGTTCATTTTTTGGTTACAGAGAAGTTTAGTAATGGCACTGATGGGCACCGGTCTAAAACTGAATTTCCCTTTGATACAGGGTTTTTGCACAACTTTGAAGGATCTGACTTGTGTGCTGCTTTTCTGAATGTGTTTCAATTGCTAGTTTAGCAATCAGGGTGTTGGCGCATCCAACAAAATCGTTATTAAAAGCATTTGCTACATCTAGGGGCTGTTGCAGGGTTTGGTTGTTTACTTTGACAGCAGCTGGTTGGGAGTGGACAGGGGGCGATTGTATGTTATTTATGATTTTCCAAAAATTTCTTGGGTTTGATATGTTATTGTTTAGATTTTCATTGAAGTATTGGGCTTTGGCCATTTTTGTTTGCCTTGTGCATGCATTCTGCCATTTTCGGTATTCACAGTGATCGTTCATGGATCCAGTACTCCTGAAATTTGACCAGACTGAACCTCTAAGCTGGTACGTGTGTGAGGTCAGCTGTAACCCAGGGGAGATGTGCCCCTTTGACTCGCACTTTATGCAGCGGGGCATAGGCTTTCCAGACTTGCAGGAGCTCTGACTGAAAGTATTCAATTGCACAGTCCAGGTCTGGGATTAGGTTTAGCCTGTACCACGTGAGCCGTTTGAGATCATTTAGGAAGGATTCAAGATTAAATTTCTTGAAGGACCTGGTGATTATTACCTTTGGGGTAGATTTTGTGGCCTTTATTTTGCGCACACAGTACACTAGACAGTGATCACTGAAGCTATTAGCGAGAACGCCTGCCTCCTGTATTCTATCAGGACATGAGGAGAGAATCCAGTCCAGCAAGGTATGGTGAAGGCTTTTCATATTAATGCGAGTGGGGGAGGAGATTGTGTTAACTGGAAAGCCTTAAACTGGGAGCAGTGTTTATTGTTTTTAGGATTCAGCCAGTCAACATTAAAATCGCCAAGGACCAGCAGTTCACTTTTTGGTTTTGAGCTACCAAATTACTAAGGATTTGGGTTATGTCAGAAAGGGAGTGCACTGGAGAGCTCGGTGGGCGATAGAATCCAGCAACAATAATTGTATATAGATACGGGTATATGTAACCAGGCGGATACGGGTATATGTAACCAGGCAGATACGGTTATATGTAACCAGGCAGATACGGTTATATGTAACCAGGCAGATACGGTTATATGTAACCAGGCAGATACGGTTATATGTAACCAGGCAGATACGGTTATATGTAACCAGGCAGATACGGTTATATGTAACCAGGCAGATACGGTTATATGTAACCAGGCAGATACGGTTATATGTAACCAGGCAGATACGGTTATATGTAACCAGGCAGATACGGTTATATGTAACCAGGCAGATACGGTTATATGTAACCAGGCAGATACGGTTATATGTAACCAGGCAGATACGGTTATATGTAACCAGGCAGATACGGTTATATGTAACCAGGCAGATACGGTTATATGTAACCAGGCAGATACGGGTATATATAACCAGGCAGATACGGGTATATGTAACCAGGCAGATACGGGTATATGTAACCAGGCAGATACGGGTATATGTAACCAGGCAGATACGGGTATATGTAACCAGGCAGATACGGGTATATGTAACCAGGCAGATACGGGTATATGTAACCAGGCAGATACGGGTATATGTAACCAGGCAGATACGGGTATATGTAACCAGGCAGATACGGGTATATGTAACCAGGCAGATACGGGTATATGTAACCAGGCAGATACGGGTATATGTAACCAGGCAGATACGGGTATATGTAACCAGGCGGATATGGCTATATCTGTTACAGGAGAGGGCGTGATACCTTCCCAGAGTTACCAGAGACTAGATATCACGTGAATTAACCCTTTTGCCTGTGATGTTCCTTTTGTTACTGAATAAATGATAAATTCCATTGATTTCTTTGTGTCCTTCGATATCATAGTTTATTAACCTCCCTGGTGGTCCGATTCGGACATATTTTATATGTCAGAACCGGTCCAATTTATTCTGGCCCCCTAGCGGTGTGAGTGTGGCTCGGGGGTTAACTTTCAATACTGAAAGCGGTATCCCCGAGCCACGCTCGGGCCGATACTTACATGTCCTGCGCTCCCTCGCTGTCCCCGCAGTCACACTGCAGCCGATCGCGATGTCACACTTCCTGGTTCACTCCTCGCAAGAAAGGAAGCCCAGGCGCACTGATTAAGAAGATGGGCCATGACTGCATACAGGGCCCTGTACAAGGGCTGGGGGGGAGGGAGGGTGTGATGCAGGGACGTGCAGTCAGGGGCTGCAGGTGAGGCAGGGCCTTAATGCCATAATTCCATTAAGTGGGGACTGTAAATTTTTTAAACAAAACCTGCTGCTATATAAAATAAAAGTTCACATCTGCCGTCTGTCTCTGCTCCTTCACTTTTTGTTTTAGCTGCATAGCTCAAGCTGGCCAATAGATTCATTGAAGTCTGCAGCGCACGTCTGGCGATGCCAACTTCCTGAATCTATGCTCTTCAGTGCCGCAGAGGCACTGAGAGCAATGGAATTGCTTGGACCAATGGGAAAGTGCCATTGATCTCAAGCAATTCAAAAAATGCCTCCATGTGAGGCAGACCTCCCATGCTTTGATTGACACAGGACAGTCATGTGACTGTCCTGGTCAGTCATGGGGGTGTGCCGCGGGACTGTGTGCCTGGATGCACATCCTGGAGAGCAGCAAAAGATCCTGGGGAGCCCTGAGAACAGCAAAAGATCCCTGGGAGGCCTGAGAACAGCGAAAGATCCTGGGGAGCCCTGAGAGAGCAGTCAGTTCCTGGAGAGCCCTGGCAGCAGCCAGTTTCTGGGGAGCGATGGCAGCAGCCAGATCCTGGGGAGCTCTGGCAGCAGCCAGATCCTGGGGAGCACGGACAGCAGCCAGTTTCTGGGGAGTGCTGCACCTTGTTAGAGATTATTGACTTCTTTAATAGGTCAGGGATATATTAATTATGACGTATATTTTTCTTATTGTAGATATAGATATGTGCCTCCAATACCAGTGGTATAAATTGGTATTTTACCCTTAAGAAAATAAGATAATAACCAATCAATGAATATACGTCTTAACAAATATATGGCGCGTTATCCCGAGTTCTTTTGATGCTATCTAGATATTTTTAAACACAATAAGATCAATAAAGATGATATGAGACTGCGTAACGGTAAAACAATTCAAACCAAAATTTATTCACACGTCAAGTTTCATACAATCATATGTTATCAACGGATTAGCAAGATACAATTTCACAAGTGATTATAGATCGTGATTAGTAGCGATACTGCGACATGCAATAATCTAATGGACAAATATTTTAGGTTTATAGACCGCACCACAGATATACACGCCTCAGCTCTTAAACACCAAGCTCTAGTCTATTCACTTAAACCTTTCCCATTATAAACCAATCCTCCACCTGGCTAAAATAAACAGTTACTGGGCATCACCTGCAGCACAACTTATTATTGTGGGGGCCTATTCACTAAATGCAACTTCCTTCAGGGAGATACATAACACACTCGATAGGTAGACTATCTCTTCCACAGATCAATCACAGCACTTCATTCAATATACGTTAACCCAACGCTTCTTATTGACTTACAGTACATGCAATCAATCGAAAGGGCTGCAAGATAGATATGGAAGGAGTTATGCTAGTTTTACGAATGGGGCTGATGGCACTTGACATATAAAAGCTATTTCACGGTTCCAGCGTATCTCACTATGGGTATACAATGGATCTTTAGATGTCCACCACAACCAGTATTCTTGGAATACAAATAATTTCACTACGTTATGGCTCAAGTATTTAGACGGAAATAGTCTCTTCCTTAGCAATCCTCTGCAGGGGAGCGGAAAGGCTGATTACTAGTCTACTGATTAGGCTTAAACAGCAAAATAATTCATTTATATTCCTTTAGTTTGTGATGGACATCTAAAGTAAGGACTATGCAATTAGAAAATAGATATCAAGTTATTCAGGCATACTTTACCATCCGGTTAGTGAAGATTGAGTGGTCGAAGATTAGGGTGTAGTCGCGTCTTAAGGGGGGCTGATGATATTGCCCTTTCTCCCCTCCAAGTGTCCCTCAGGTCTCTCCCCAAGCTTTTCTCAGTGTGTTGCTCCTTCTGCTCTGGATTGTCCACTCTATATAGTGGTCTTCCGCCCAGTTTTAGATCTAGCCCATCACTATGTGGCCTCATTTGATTGGAGGATATATATATATTCATCAACTCCAGGGGTCTGTCCAGGTGTTACATTACCTGGCCAGCAGATGGCGCTCTCAGATCAATCAACCTTCTGCAGGAATTAATTTATGTGTTTGGCCAATCTTTTACTGGTTTGGGGTCGTTTTATTCCTATATCCCGGGACTCTATAGATTTTATTAACAAATCAAAATTTATTTCTATTGTGGCATCGCCGGCATACTTCGCCACGGCGTGTGTGCATTTCATACCCCCTTTATGAGAGGATCCTGCAGACAAAAACAAAAAACAGGTGATTTAAGGGACAAACCCTCAATTCACTCAAAGGGAGTGCTGATTAACAATTAACTTTTATTAGTTAGATAAAATGGACATTGGTAGGACCGACAGTTAAGTATTAAAAAACAAATAGACACATCGACATAAGCGCGATGTACACAGGGAGAAGGATATATATGTACGGCAAATATAGAGCAGATTGCTTACTTAGAGCTTGAGGGTACAGATATCAGCCTTGGGTCAAAAAATAATAAAGGTGACAGTGACTACACAACGCGGCTGCCACATGGACGTTGGATCACGCAAATTGGAACCTAAATAGTCTCAATAGTACACCCTACAGTATATACATACACCCAAATTAGGGCTACTAATTGGATAGGCCAAGGTTATTGAAAGCCAGAGTATAGAACTATGTCAAACCATTCATTTGGCCTGGCTACCTTGTATGAGAACCCAATAAAGCTGTAAACTGAAGGTAAATAGGCTAGAGGCCAAAACATGAGGCAAATTGCCAAACCAAGAAAATGCTTGAGAAATATCGGCCTAGCGACAAATTATAGTGGAGACAACAACCAATACACCAATAGTGCATGCGTATTAGCATATATCTGTCCTGAGCAATGGCAACAAGGCATTGAGAGTGTCACCCATTATCACAACCATATTAAAGCTAGGGTGGTCCAGACGATCAATTGAAAAACTGTCCCTCAAAAAACTAAAGATTCTATGCTCTCCCTGTTAAATCACATAACATTGCGCCGAAGGAATAAAAACAAAGGAAGGACTCGACACGTGTTTCGCCGGTGCTAGACCGGCTTCATCGGGAGTCAGAACATCGGTAGAGATTACTGTCAAGACCATATAGTACAGAGGCTGGTTATATACAGATCGGTAAATCAGAGTTAGGGAAGTGGGCGTGAACAATCACCGCTTCAATTAGAATCTGATGCGGGCTAATGACAGATCAGCTGATATCAAAAAGTACCGCACAACCTATTAGTCTAAGTGGTCATATGAATAAAGCAGATGAGTCTGATCAAAGGCCAGAATTAGTACAGTAAAAGTGCATAGTTACACGCATCCAAGAATACGGCATGATCTACGCGGGACAGACGAATAAGTACCTCATATTGCCCAATGGGGGTGGTACCCTGTAAAGAGTAACAGGAAATTAATCATTTATCAGGCGAACACTCTAAGATGTATATTCACAGGGGCTTCTCCAAATGTTGTCGACAGGTGATAGAGACCAAAAAACTTTTGGAACGGCAGAATTAAAGCGTTGGATCACTTACTTGTACGATTCAGCTAGACATATGTAGTACTTTCGCTCTACCTATCACGTAGAAACTAAAGAGTGAATAGGAAGCTGGTAATTAGTCAGGCAAAGACACCTGACTACCGGAGGCCAATAGTCACAATGAAATGCCATGTGACGCCACAAGACTACGCTATTGGTACCAACGGCTCGATGTAAACAGATGCTAGTATTGAAATACCATAGCAAAGCGTATTCGGTACATCTAGCTACGGAATAGTCACAGATCTTTGCTCCCATTGAAAGCTTAAACACAGAATTAGACATATTATGCAAAAGATGGAGCAAACTTACTGGGTATCTCAGCTAATACTTGAGCTGGCGTCTCGCCTGATACTCGGAAGTCAATGCAATTATTGGTCTACCATTATAGCGGATTTAGACACATCAAAACGCCTAATGATGCTTATATCGAGACTCCAAGTACACAAAAAAACACGAGTCAGAATAGAACTGCATACAGCAGCTGGGGGTCCAGATACTGGAGGACCATATGAATAGAAGCTAAATAGTATGTCTATGGACCCATGATGGTGTGTATTAGGCCAGTGGTAAAAATGCTGAATATGAAGGATAATAGATAGAGGAACCCTATCTCCTAAATGCTTCGGCGTGGTGCCTAGCTCTCAAAAGACAAAATATGAAATATGACTCTAACGAGCTATATTAGTCGGCCGAACATAAGGAGGTCATTAGTAAATGTAAATGACACCAATATAGTTATAAATGGTTATCAATAGCAGCAACATTACCATATGGTAAGCAATGGCCCATGTACAGCTCAAAAATGACATACTACTAGGCAAATACATATATATGTGTATGGGGCTACAAAATATTATTACAGACTAGTATCACAAAAGACAAGACGCAAAAGCCAATAGACAGAAAATGTTAATAGAAAGATTTACCCTACTTTTAATGGCTTCTACATAATAGTATCTAATAGCTATGAAAGCAAAAAAGGGGTGTCCAACATATTCAGATCTAGGATAACACAGAGCCACGTCAACCGTATAAAAGGTAATGATCGACAGTGGATATTAGTGGGAAAGTTTTACCCATTTTTTTGATTCCTACGTAACGTTAGCTGCTGAGTATGGCAAGGAGATATCTAGAATGTTCAAATGTACGCTATCGCGAAAACCGCAATGACAAAAGATAGTGTCTAAGGTGTTCAAATATAAGGTGAGAAAGAAAAACCTTCGTTCAGACCAAGGGGTGCCAGAGAACGCATCTGGTAGATCCACCAACATTCCCTGCGGCGTAACTTCAAATCAAAGTCACCCTTTCTAGGGGATATTGGCACTGATTCAAGGCCACAAAAACTTAGAACCTTCGAATTACTCCCGTGGAACTGAGCTAAATGTCGTGAGATAGGGGTCTCCTGTAATCTCTTAGTGGAATGAACATGTTCCATGATACGTCTTTTGAAAGGACGTAGGGTTTTCCCTACATATTTTTTACCACAGATACAGGAGACGAGATAGACTATACCACTAGAGTTACAATTGAAAAAAGACTGGATTTCAAATTTAGATAGATTCATTGAATCGGAGAGACTCTTAGATGTTTTTAGGATGTATGGGCATGCTACACAGTGGCCACACTTATATGTACCTCGCAGATCCCTAGAGAGCCACGTACGGGGTTTACTGGGGGATGACGTGGTCAGATGACTATGGACCAGGGTGTCCCTCAGATTTCGACTTCGCCTAGCAGTAATTGATGCCCTTTCAGTTAGAACGTCTGTTAGCTGGGAGTCGAGTGTCAGAAGGGGCCAATATCGGTCCATGATTTCCTTGATATGGTACCAGCCAGCATCGAAGGTCCCTATACATCTAATTATTTTGGCATCAGATTTGATATGCTCCTCTAAAGATTCATCCCTTGATATCGATAGGGCACGTTGAAAAGCCCTTTTGAGGCACCGATTAGGATAACCTTTTTCTTTGAAATCGTGTCTTAGAATCTGTGATCTAGCCACAAATTCTTCATTCGTCGAGCATAGTCTGCGTAACCGCAGATATTGCCCAAAGGGGATGCCTCTTTTGAGTGGTTCTGGATGGAACTACATTAATTCATTCATTCGTGATATCGTCTTTAACCCCTTAGTGACCGGGCGGTTTTACACAAATCCGTCCGTTCGTGACCGCAGCTGTTTTTATGTTTCTGCGCTCTTAGTGTTTACGTCAAATTTTCCTCTCACTCGTTTATGTAACCCACACATATTTTACACTGTTTTTCTCGTCACTAAATGGACTTTATAAAGATACCATTTTTTTCATCATTTCATATAATTTACTATAAAAAATATTGTGAAATATGACACAAAAATTGAAAAAACACCACTTTTTCGAACTTTGACCCCCAAAATTTCTTATGTATCAACAACCGTCAAAAATTTTTTATTCCTTAGTAGTTTCTAAATTTAGTACTGAGTTTAGCAATACCCAATGTTTACATATTCCTCGCTTTTTTCCTTATTTTATGCAACAATAAGTGCAAGTAGCACTTTGCCATTTCCAAAGAGTTTATTTTCAAAACTAGTGATAG
The DNA here is from genome assembly GCA_009667805.1 of Leptobrachium leishanense. Classification (NCBI taxonomy): domain Eukaryota; kingdom Metazoa; phylum Chordata; class Amphibia; order Anura; family Megophryidae; genus Leptobrachium; species Leptobrachium leishanense. The sequence continues at coordinate 34,279,524 of CM019063.1, read as the reverse complement.
TGACATTGTAACACTGATATCTGTCACTAATTCCTGAATAACCCTCCACATATACATATTTTTTTAAAGTACACAAATCAAGGTATTAAACTTGGGGTATTTTGACTCTTTCCATGCAAACCATTTTACCACAAATCTATGCCAAAGTTTGAAAAAAAAAAAAAATTTTGGTGATTTTTTTTTTTTGAACGCAATTTAAGAATACATGTACTGTGAACTTTAAGGTTTACTGCCAAAAAGCACCCCAAAATATGTTCAGCAACATCTTCTGATTAAATTGATACCACCCAAGTATAGGTATGTCGGGTCATTTGGGGGCTAAAAGGCCTTATTTGGGGGTGCGCATTTCAGTTTTCCAACTTGGAATTTTCACATTTCGTCATCATGCACCCATGTCCTATTTGGGACATTTTTGAAGCCGGCCAAAGTAATTTACCCCCATCAAACCATATATTTTTAGAAAGGGCACACCCTAGGGTGCTTCAAAGAGTTGTATTTTAACACTTTCCATGCACTAGCTCTTTGTCAATCTTTCAGGTAGTCACTTTTTGTGTTATTTTTTCACACACATTGTACTTTAGGCATGAATTGTCAAATCCAGTTATGGGTTACTGCCAAAAAACACCCCAAAATATGTTCAGCAACATCTTCTGAGTAAATTGATACCACCCATATATAGATTTGTTCTGTTGTTTTTGGGGTGCTACGCCAATCTTTGACATGTGCTTGTCAATTTTCTAATTTGACATACAGTATCTTCTTTGCTTATCTTCTTTTTAGGGGCCTTTTTACATACCCCAGTTTTATGAACGTGCATATATTTGGTAAGCTAACACCCCAAAGTATTGTAAATGGAGTGTTTTTATGCTATGGATGCATCCGTTTGCTCCAAACAAATTAGATACTGTTTGGTGGTCATTTTTCATTTTCACACCCACATCAGTTTTGGACTGTGATTTAGGAGACACTGTTGTTTTTTACTGCATGAAAACTCTCCAGGTTGTTTTCTGCAAGGTCTCCTGAGTACACCCATGCCCCCCATGCATAGGTTTGCCAGGATTTTGGGAAGGTTCAAATACAATTTTTATGACTTTGTCATTGGAGTTGAAATTGAGATTATTTCTTCAGCTAGGCCTAGCTTTGGTTTTGGGTCTACCGCATACCCCAGTTTGAATTATTGCCAGAAAATTGTTTATATTTGTTATGTTGACACCCCAAGGTATTGCATATGGAGTGCTTTGATGCCATGGATGCAACGGTTTTAGCCCAAAACATTTGAGAAGGTGTGTGGCGGTAATTTTTCAATTTTCAGATTTTTACGCCCACAGTAGTTTTGGACTGTGATTTAGCAGACACTGTTGTTTGTTACTGCATGAAAACTCTCCAGGTTGTTTTCTGCAAGATCTCCTGAGTACACCCATGCCCCCCATGCCTAGGTTTGCCAGGATTTTGGGAAGGTTCAAATACAATTTTTATGACTTTGTCATTAGAGTTGAAATTGAGATTATTTCTTCAGCTAGGCCTATCTTTGGTTTTGGGTCTACCGCATACCCCAGTTTGAATTATTGCCAGAAAATTGTTTATATTTGTTATGTTGACACCCCAAGGTATTGCATATGGAGTGCTTTGATGCCATGGATGCAACGGTTTTAGCCCAAAACATTTGGCAACAAGGTGTGTGGCGGTAATTTTTCAAATTTCAGATTTTTACGCCCACAGTAGTTTTGGACTGTGATTTAGGCTAGGGTCAGACGAGCGTAGTGTTCACGTCCGTGATCGCGCCTAAAAGTACGTCCGTGATAGCATGACATAAAGTCCAATGGAGCCCGACACACGAAGTACGTCCGCACTGAACTGCGGACGCACAACGGCCGCGGCCCACGGACGCAAGGCAGGCAAGAACGTAGAACCGCTAGAACGGCCGCACAAAGTGCGCTGCGTCCGCAACGTCTGCATAGCTTTGTGTGTGAGTGATGGAACGTGGTCAGACGGACTGCATTTATACGTCCTGCATTTTTCACGGGCAAAATGGTTTTGCAATTGAATTTATTGTCCCTCCTACATCTGTCAAAAAATAAATGTCAGTGAAAAAACGGACTGTGTGACCACTACTGCGTCTTCCGTACTGACGATGTCCGTACTGCACGGACGTACAGTCCGTAGAAATCACGCTCGTCTGACCCTAGCCTTAGCAGACACTGTTGTTTGTTACTGCATGAAAACTCTCCAGGTTGTTTTCTGCAAGATCTCCTGAGTACACCCATGCCCCCCATGCATAGGTGTGCAAAGATTTTGGCAAAATACAGCACCAATTGTAGAACATAAAAATGTACGAATAAAATGTAAAAGTCTGGTGCCTGTCAAACTGGGGATGCTCTCTAGGGGAGCACAGGCTGTTGTCACTGAAGTGCATGAAACGCAAAATGTTTTCATACCTTCTACGTGACATTGATTGGAGGTAAATGGGGGTAGAGCAGATGGGGCTACTGCTCCAGTAGGAGCGAATTCAGGGCTTCTTTATGATGCCCATCAGCATAGTAAGTGCCCAGAATTTCAGAAATTCTGGCACATCTAGCGGGGTCCATTGCTGCCTTGCCAAGTAGGAGTCTGGCTTCGCAGCACAATGCTGATGGGCATACAGATTTGATTGGGCCACGATGTGGCCCAACAAATCATCCCCCATAAACACCTGCAAAAACTGTGTGGCGGTAAATCATGCAACATCAATATTGATGCCAGGATTTGCCGTGAAAGGAGGGATATCTGGCCTCTGGCGATGAGGCACTACCCACTCCTCAGCTGGAGCTGTGCGTCTCCTGCTGGCAGGTGGTGACCCAGGATCTGCATCAGAAACATCACTAGATACATCAGCCAGCATAGATAATGTATCTAGCGACGCCTCTGAGCAGTTAGCGGGGTCGAAATGAGGGTCTGAGTCTGACGCAGATGCCTCAGATTCTGACGCCAGGATGGCATATGCCTCCTCGGCGCTGTACACCCTCTCAGACATTATATATAATAGATTATAAAATTTTATAATTATTAATATATATAAGCGGATTGTTGGTTCTTAGAAGAACCGTTGGGTTTCACAAGAAAATACAAATAAACACCTAAATCTCTCTAAATCCCTCTAAACCTGCCTCAATTCTTCTAAATCTCCCTAAAATCTCTCTAAATCTGCCTCAATTTTTCTAATCTCACTAAAATCTCTAACCTGTCAAATCTGATCTCTCTCTCTCGCTCACCAAAACACAAGTGAGGAGAGGGAGGGAGAATCACAGAGGTCAGAGCCAATATTTACAAAATATTGGCCTGACCTGACAAATTAGAAATTTTATTTTGATTTTTTCTAACTTCTGATTGGATGTTGCTAGCCTGCCTCTCTGATGAGGCAGGCTAGGAACATCCCACTCAGCCCCAAGATGACCCTGCCCTTAGAACCCTAACCCTACCCCTGACCCTGCCCTTAGAACCCTAACCCTAACCCTACCCCTACCCCTAACCCTAACCCTAACCGTCAGTTTATTTTATTTATTTTTCTTTTTTTACACTTTTTTTACACACTTTTTTTTACTTTTTTTTACTTTTTTTTACACTTTTTTTTTCTCTGCTGGGTGCCTTGATCCCTCGAGGCACCCAGCAGAGCACCTGATCACTGAAGTGATCGATTTTGTACTGAGTGCCACGATACCTCGTGGCACTCAGTACTTCCTGCCGCTACCGGAAGTGATCGCTCGGGGGGAGCGATCACGGACGGACCGGCGGCAGGTAAGTATATTACAAGGATGCCTCGATGTCGAGGCATCCTTGTAATATGCTCAGAGCAGCTGGAAGCGATCCGATCGCTTCCAGCGCTCTGTAGAAGTGCCGGGCACCTCTCCGGTGCAACCGGATGTAGATCGCTCCCGGGGAGCGATCACATGGTGCCCCGGCACTTCTAACGGCCATTGCACGGATGCCTGGACTCCCAGGCATCCTGCAATGGCGTTTGAGCTGCTGGAAGCGATCCGATCGCTTCCAGCAGCTCAAAAACGGCAGGACGTACCATGTACGTCAGCGGGTCTAAGAGAGACCCGCTGCAATGACGTACATGGTACGTCCGCGGTCGGGAAGGGGTTAACATTCACAATTACCAGACTTAATCTGTTTCATGAATAATCAACTGAATGTGGTGGGGCCTCTGTTTTTTATAAGACGCCAAGGTTATCTATTCTAACTGACCACATAACATGTTAGTACACCAGACATTTGTATTAAATATTCAAATACCATATAGTGTTAGATCATATCGCCGGATAGTATAGCCTTACAAGCTGGTTTATCCAAGCCATTTAACCTTCTCTGGGGTTTTTTCTTTATTGGGCAACCCATTGTTCAATGTTTACATGGCTTTCAGAGTTTCGATCTGACAAAATAAACACAATACTGAGAACTGATCTTACCCTAGGATAGGTGTCATTGTGTTCCCTTACTTTTAAACCATTTGATCTAACATCTGCTTGTTTATTTTATTTTTTTACAACCAGAGTCCATTAGACCGTCTTTGATCAATGGAAAATGTATTTTCTTGTATGCGTAACAATAACGAGTTTAGCTTATCTATTGTCTTTAGAACGCATATTCTTGTTATATATTAACCACGTAGACGAATTGTCTGTGTGAAGCAATTGCTGCGAAATATAGAAATTTCATATCTGAAAAGGTCTGACAACCTGAACCTACGTAACCCGTGTATATCTGGCTCTGATACAAATCAGTGCCTCACCAGCCACTGACCTCACCGCACGTCACTGGTGTGATGGGGGGGGGAGTTCCGCAGGGATTGGTTTAAAGTTGAAATATTGTTACATTGTTGTGTGGTATATATATGTATGCCATGAGGTGGGAGGTAGCATTCCCACTTTGAATGCCGGTGGTGAACAGTTACCAGAGGAGTTACCTGATCCTGTAGTTGGTGTTGTCTGGTGGATGTTTTCCTATTCTGATACTGGCATGTCTGCTCCTGAGGTAAGCTGTCAGCGCTGCTGCTCGTTTTGTGCAGGAACATGGCAGGGGTTCAGGTGCCTGATGGGACCGTGGCTGCTGTGGAGCAGAATGCAGGTTCGGAGGTATCCGGGAATGCAGCCAGATGCCGTCGTCAGACATAACCCCCATACGGCTCAGCCCTTCTGCTCGAGGTGTGCAGCTGGCGGCGCAGGACGGTCGTCGATCCAGGAGGGGCGCTGCGGCTGCGGAGGTGAGAGGTGCCAGGGGCGAGACCACACTCGTTCCAGGGATCGCCGATCCATCTTTTGCTGCGAGATGGTGGACGTCCCCTGGTTGTCCAGTCACAAGACGTCGGCTGTTCCCTGGATGCCCATTCCCATTATGGCCGCCGTGCACTTGTTGCCCAGTCCCAAGATGGCGGCCGCGCACTTCCGGTTCCGGTTGCTGCGACGTCTGGTACTCGTGCAACGAGGTCATCACGCCGTGTCTGGTGCGGGAGGCATTGCTGTTTCGGCTGTTCCTTCGGTGGTGGTGGAGCCTTCTCCGGCTAGGAGTGGCACGGCGGGTGCGTCTGCTGCGCCACGTCAGGATGCGGGTACTGTAGCTGCTGGGAGGATAACTGGGTTGCATTGTGGGTTGGGGGTGGGGTTCGCCTGTTTTGGGTACTGTGCCTGTGGCTGCCGGGGGAGTGGTAGGTGGGGGAGTTTTGTCCCCCCTGCTCCACAGGGTGGCATAGCTTTGCAGACGCCAGTTTGTGAAATGGCGCCTCTGGCCATGTTGATTTCCGTGGAGGTTCGAGACAAGATCATTAAACAGGAGTTTATTGATTTGTTGTCCTTGGTTACCACGATCGCGAATCTGTGGATCAGCCACGTAAAGTTTTGGGACTGAGTGATAAGGAAAAGGAAAAACTCGACAACAAGTTGCCCAGCACGTTTGGCAAATGGTTGCAGGGGTTTTTGATTTACTCGATTGTTTTGTGTGAGCACTCCCCAGCTTTGAGTGTTCCCCTTTTCACTTATTTGTATCTTATTTGGGGGGCGTACAAGGTATACGGAGGGCAGTGTTGGTATCAGTATGATCAGAGGTTTCGTCAGAAATGTGCTGTGCGTCCGGATATGAGGTTTGACGTCCAGGACGGCAGCCTTTGGCTGCTTTTATTGACTACTAGCCGGCCTGCCCCCATTTTTCGTGACTCAGCGGGAGGTACAGCGCGACCATCTTCCTTTTGTCGTGACTGATCAGGCCAATCAGCTCCTGCAGGGCGACAACAGAAGCGAGGGGTGTGCTGGCTCTTTAACAAGAGCCATTGCAGATGGTACACATCCTGTCGCTTCTTGCACGAGTGTTCACAGTGTAGTGTGGGACATCCGGCCTTCAAGTGTTTTCAGAGGCCAGGAGGTTTTGGAAATGGGGGCCTTACCTCCAGGGACGGTAGGGCTCGAGGGGGTGACGCCGGTGAGCGTGGCAAGGATGGGCCCCTGGCTCGACCAGTACCCTAAATGGGTGGTCCCTCGTGAGCTTTTTGAGGGGTTTCTATATGGTTTTAGAATACCTTTTGGTTTTTTATGACCTTCTCCAGTTTTCACGTAATTTGCGGTCAGCCGTCGACAGAGTGGACGTGGTGCGTGAAAAATTGTGCAAGGAGGTTTCCTTGAACAGGATGGCGGGTCCTTTTGATGTTATCCCTTTTCCAAATTTGCAGGTTTCCCCTCTGGGTTTGGTGCCCAAAAAGTCCCTAGGTTCCTTTCGACTTATTCATCACTTATCTCATCCAAGGGTCTTGTCAGTTAATGACGGTATCCCACCGGGGGATTGTCGGGTCCATTATGCATCTATTGATAAGGCTCTTGCCTTGGTTCGGGTGGCTGGGAAGGGTGCTTTGTTGTCCAAATCGGATATTGAATCGGCTTTTTCCCATTAACCCCGATTGCTATCATTTATTGGGGTGTGCTGTGGACGATCAATATTTCTATGACAAGTGTCTTCCCATGAGGTGTGCAATCTCCTGCCAGTAGTTTGAGCGCTTTGCTACATTCTTGGAGTGGGTGGTATCCAGTGTGTCTGGCAGGAGATCGCTGCTTCACTACTTGGACGATTTGTGTTTGTCGGCCCATGTGCTTCGTCGGTTAGCATGGACCTTTTCTCCACTTTCCGCAGGGTGGCGAAGGACTTTGGGGTCCTGGTTGCTGAGGATAAGACCGATGTTCCTTCCTCGGTCCTGTCCTTTTTGGGTATTGAGATAGACATGGATCTTATGGTTTTCTGGCTTCCAGTGGACAAGTTGTCTTCCCTTGTTACCCTGGTGCGCCGGGTTATGGGTTTGCCGAAAGTTCAGCTTCAGGTAATGCAGTCTTTGCTGGGCCACCTTAACTTTGCCTGTTAGGTGTTGCCAATGGGCAGAGCCTTTTGTAGGAGTCTGTCACTGGCTACTAAGGGGGTGAGGGCACCTACTCATTACATTCGAGTTAACCGACAGCTTCGGGCGGACCTTGATGTGTGGTTGCGTATTTTTGGCGGTGTATAATGGTTCATCTTGCTGGCAGTCACCGGACGCTTCCAATGTTGAGCTGGAGTTGTACACGGACGCTTCTGGGGCTCACGGTTTTGGTGCCTATTTTAAGGGGGCTTGGTGTGCACAGCCGTGGCCGAGGGAGCAGGCGGCGTCGGGGGTTAACCGCTAACCTAACCTTGGAGTTTTTCCCCATAGTGGTGGCCATTGTGTTTTGGGGTGATGCTTTGAAAAATCGTAGAGTTGTCTTTTTGGTCCGATAACATGGGGGTGGTTCAGGTGTTGTCGCGTGGTTCGTCGAGTTCCCCTCCAGTTTTGGTTTTGCTGCGTTTCCTGGTGTTGTGGGGCTTGGAGAGGAATGTGTGGGTCCATGCTCGGCATATTCCCGGGGCTTCCAATGTTATCGCTGACTCACTTTCTCGCTTTCAGTGGGACCGGTTTCGGGTGTTGGCGCCGGAGGCGGAGGAGTCGGGATTGCCATGTCCGGACTTCTTGTGGGACATCGTTTCGGATGTCTGATTGGGCTCATCCGGGGATCCTTGGCACCAGCGACTCTGAGGTCGTATGCTGGGGTCTGGTGTGATTGGTATGGGGTTGCCCTTTCGGAATCGGGGGTTTTGTCTTCAGCTGATCGGCTCACCGCTACCGTTGTCTTCTTGAATCGGCTCCGCAGGGAGGGTAAAGCATGTGCGACTGTCGAGAGGTCACTGGCTGCTTTGTCCTTTGTTTCAGTCCCTGTGTTGGGAGGACGTTTCTCTTCAGTTTCTGATTCATAGGATGGTTCGGGGTTGGAGCGAGTTTGCGACCGGCGCCGTCCTCTCTCGATCGATGTATTGGAGGGTTTGCTGGACGTGTTGCCGTTAATTTGTTCCTCTATGTACGAGGTGGTGTTGTTTCGGGCGGCTTTTGTGGTGGCATTTTATGGGGCTTTGCGTATTGGGGAACTAGTTGCCCCACGGGTGGGTTCCTCTTCCGCGCTTCTCTTTTCTGATGTTTGGTTATCTGGGAGGGGTGTTCATTTGTAGCTGAGGCGCTCTAAGACTGATAGGGTCGGTAAGGGGGCTGAGGTTTGTTTGGTGGGACATGGGGGTGCCTCGTGTCTGTTGCGGTGTGTTTCCGACTATGTCCGTCTTCGAGGGTCTACTCCGGGTTCTTTTTTGGGTCATAAGTCAGGCTTGGCTTTGACTCCTTTTCAATTTGTCCGTATTTTCCGCCTGTCTCTGGAGCGTCTAGGTCTTTCTGCGGCACAGTTTTCAGCACATTACTTTCGTATTAGCGCAGCCACTGTGGCTGTGAGTTTGGGCCTTTCGGAGCAAGAAGTTATGAGGGTGGGACGTTGGCTCGGCATCGCAGTTACAGTTGTGTTCAAAATTATTCAACCCCCACTGAAATTGAGTGTTTTGGCCAGTTTGACATTGATTTTGATCAGTCATCTTGCTTACAATTAAATCAAAGAGAATGTCTTTTCTGTGCTCACATCATTATCAGTTTTATTCAACCCCCAAGTGACATTCAATCTTAGTACTTATAACTGTAAAAGGATGTTGTACTAACAGCTTTTAAACGTGAAGCATAGCTTGACACAAGTGTCTTGCAGCGATCTACGGGTATCTTCACCCATTCGTCATGGGCAAAAGCCTCCAGTTCAGTCACATTCTTAGGCTTGCGCACTGCAACTGCTTTCTTTAAGTCCCACCAGAGGTTCTCAATGGGATTTAAGTCAGGTGACTGCGATGGCCACTCCAAAATGTTCCAGCCTTTAATCTGCAACCATGCTCTAGTGGACTTGGAGGTATGCTTGGGATCATTGTCCTGTTGAAAGGTCCAACGTCTCCCAAGCCTCAGGTTTGTGACGGACTGCATCACATTGTCATCCAATATCTCCTGGTACTGAAGAGAATTCATGGTACCTTGCACACGCTGAAGCTTCCCTGTACCTGCAGAAGCAAAACAGCCCCAAAGCATGATTGACCCCCCCCCCGCCATGCTTCACAGTAGGCAAGGTGTTCTTTTCTTCATAGGACTTGTTCTTCCTCCTCCAAACAGAGCGTTGATTCATGGGCCCAAACAGTTCTAATTTTGTTTCATCAGTCCATAGAACACGATCCCAAAACTTCTGTGGTTTGTCCACATGACTTTTGGCATACTGCAGTCGACTCTTCTTATTCTTTGGAGACAGCAAGGGGGTGCGCCTGGGAGTTCTGGCATGGAGGCCTTCATTACGCAGTGTGCGCCGTATTGTCTGAGCTGAAACATTTACTACTGTATTACAAAACCAATTGATGTCATTTTAGTTACATATGGTTCTTTAAAAAGTCCTTGTAGGATTTCATTCTGAATACAATTACAAATGTCACTAAATTCCCTAAAACCCTTTACAGCATTGGGGGTTGAATAATTTTGAACACAACTGTATGTTCGCCCTCATTTCTTATAATTCTCGTTTCTCTCGCATGTTTATCTTTGTGCCTGGTTTTTTCTTTCGGTTTTGTACTCTGAGGTTCTCCCTTTGGCACGGTTTGGATTGTCGGCCATTCTTTTGTCCATTGGGCAGGGCGACGGGATTCAGTTCGTCCTTATGGCCGTAATCTTGGTTTTTCTCCGGATCACATATGGGTTCACTGGCGCGGTATCCGGGGTTTGAGGTGAGTGCAGTTGTTCAGGGAGGTCTCGTCTTTGCGCCGACTGGTGAGTGACCCTTTCGTTCTCATAATCCATGCTGGGGGTAACGATTTGAGTCATTTACGTACAGTGGATCTGCTGCGTTCCATCCAGGAGGATCTCGTACGTTTTCAGTCTTTGCTGCCTGGTGTTGTTCTGGTCTGATCGGAGGTGGTTTTTCGGACGGCCTGGTCTGCTTTGGGCGATGTGCATGCCCTTGAACGTGCCCGCCGCAAGCTTAACCACGCAGTGTCCCGTTTCGTAACTCGTTTGGGTGATCGGGCTATTCGTCATCGCGAATTTGAGGGTGCTAATGCCGCTTTGGTGCGTCAAGACGGTGTTCACCTTGCGGACATCGGCCTCGACATTTTCAATGTCGGTTTGCAGGTGGGGATTGAGGAGGCGCTGGCTGTGGGGGGGGCAGCCTGAGGGAGTAGTGGTGCTCAGGCTGCGGTGGAAGTTATCCTGGCCAGCGGTAAATTGGAGAAAATTGGATAAAGTTGGAAGTTGGAGCACAAGTGAGCAACTGTGAGGGGGGCTTCTGGATGTGGCTGATGGCGCACCGGAAGTCGAACTCTGTGGAAAGGTTTAACCTGTCAGGGGCAGGGTACGCCCCTGCTGACAGTTGGGTTTTGTTTACTAGGATTTGGATGTTATGAAAATATTAACATTAAATAAAGCTGTGGCCAAAGCCATTTTACCCACTATGAAGGTGTCAGTGAAATTTATTATGGTTGGCTTTGGTCATGGGATGGGATGTCTTTCGGCAGAATTGGGAAGGGCCCCTCCTTTAGGCAGTCAGGGAACCAGGCAGTGTGACGTTGCAAGCAGCTGGAGGAGACTGCGGGGATCAGCGAGGGTGCGCAGGACATGTAAGTATCCAGCCCGAGTGTGGCTGGGGGATACCGCTTTCGGTACAAAATGTTAAGCCCGAGCCACACTCGGGAAAACCGTCAGGGAGGTTAAACAGTGTTACAGAAATATTTTATTACTATACATTTTATATTGAGTTATTTTAGGTGTAGTAAGGGCAAGTTGTATTTACACATTTACCAGAATCACCCATTAAATAAATGGCAATATGAATGAAGTTATAAGTGTTACAAGTATTTATAAAGTGCCCACAAGTTCTGCAGCGATGTACAAAGGAAGAGACAGAATAACAAATACACATACACCATACACCTACACAGAGCAGTAGGAGAGAGGACTGCTCGAGAGTTTACAAGCTAAGAGGCATGGAAAGCGGAGTAAGTTTGAATTGTAATTGTATTGTTTTTGTATGAAGCTGATAAAAAGGTGTAGCGCTCACCCCCGGAGGAGCTGCTGAATAACCCCAGGATAGTTTCACCGCACTAGGAATCACTATACACCAGCACTGTTGTGGATTTTCTAAGTTATATACTTTACTCGATCAATAAAGTGGCATATAGTACACATGTACGTTGAGAGAAATAAAAGGACTGCGCAACGCGGGAAAAACACGTGGCGGAAAAGAAACAGTTAATACCCCTCAGTTTGCGAGTTTAAGTCCCGTTCAAAATGGCTCAAAAGATAGTGTCTTAGGGTACCCGGGTACTATATTCAACTGGCCAGTGAATGAGCAAAAATTATCTTCGACTAGTCAACGTTGGGGCCCTCTGGATTGAAGCAATTAACCAAGTGCGTACTTTCGTTTCGGAACCGTAGGCCTTAAGGCCTCTCACCCATCCGACAAACATAGTGTCCAGAAAAGATGACTCGACCAAGGATCTCATTATCTGCTTCGGTGTGAATGATGGGAGAAAAAAAAAACAAAAAAAAACAAAAACAGCACGAAGCTGCAGGGAAATGAAAGTTTTATTTTTTCACCGCCCCCCTCCCATCTTCCCCCTCCTTCTTACGAAACGACAACAAAGAAGCCCATAATAGTAAATTGGTTAACTTTTGATGTTCATTTGTTTCTGGCGCGCGCAGCGAGCCGTCGCCTCCTCTCCCGCAGCGAGCCGTCGCCTCCTCTCCCGCAGCGAGCCGTCGCCTCCTCTCCCGCAGCGAGCCGTCGCCTCCTCTCCCGCAGCGAGCCGTCGCCTCCTCTCCCGCAGCGAGCCGTCGCCTCCTCTCCCGCAGCGAGCCGTCGCCTCCTCTCCCGCAGCGAGCCGTCGCCTCCTCTCCCGCAGCGAGCCGTCGCCTCCTCTCCCACAATAAGCATAGTCTGCCCCCCTATTACTGACTCTCTGTGGGAAATTCTGGGGAGTTCCTAGAGGTCTTGTTAGGACGTGACCCACACTGAATAAGCTTCATTCGAATTTAAAAAGACACATTGAGCTGCTCTTCCTTTTTACTCACAAGGAGGTTATGTGCAGCATTAAGTGGATTTGGGTAGAAAGAGGTAGGAGTAGGTTTGAGCCCAAATGTATTTAAGCCAGGGTTAATAATTTAAGGTGACACACAGCTAATCAGTCACAGACATGTCACAGGTAAACCTCTGAGCTGGCAGTCTGTCTCTGAACCTGGCCATCTGTTCCAGGTCTCATGTGTTACATGGCTGTGGCTAAGCACTGTGCATGTTCCTTTAAATGCTTAACCATTGCTGTGCTGTTTGAATACTGAGTGTGCAGAGCAGAGCTGCATGACATCTGACATTCAAAAGAACCAGTTTGATTTAGGCTGGCCGTCCAGTGGCAATGTATTTGTGCGAGGCTGCGATCATCCGAAGTCGTCCAACCGATCCTACAACATGCAGGTGAATCAGCCCTCTTCCAATGCATCCGACAGAGGATTTCATGAGATTACAACATATTAGCGATCCTTTTAATTTAAAATTGAATTCGGTCAGATGAAATCGGACGATCTGGTACAAGTTTACATGAAAAAGATGCATTGTACAGTAAAACTGCTGTGCTGCGGCAGGGAAACATGAAAAGATGCATTGAATAGTGTAACAAACCCTTGTCGGTCCAGCTCTCCCTTCAAAATGCATACGATTCGATCTTTTGATCCTGCTACTCGATATTCCAGAGACACGAGCTGCAGCTGAGTGCCACTCACATCTTAGGCAGGCTGGCTGTATTTCCATTCAAAACAGATCTGATTCATTGGCCAAAAACAAATGGGTATTTATGACAAAAAGACTTTCAAACTCCCCACCCACTCGAACCTCAAGACATGTCCAGACATGAATGAGACTATATAGTGGCATATAATCACAGGCCTAGCATCAGAATGCCTGAATACATTAGATAACAGAGTGAAGTCATACAAATTAGCAATCAAACCATTGTAACAGGAATCAGATACTGTGACAGTGTTTGCCTGACAAGGCAGATTTACAACTCCTCAAATATGCAGCAGCTAAACAGATACACATTGACCAGACAATAGACCGACAATAGCATTCTTACAAACACTCTGCACAAAAAAGAGAGGCCTGCACCCTAAAGGGGGTTATTCAGAGAGCACCGAAATGTCGCCGACATAAATAAAAAGAGACTTTTTGCTGCAGACTAAAATAATAAACAGTTTATTAGATATTGAATAAAACTGGAATTCTCCTGATTAAACCTGTCGAATGAAACCACTGATCATCAGGGCATTTCACTGACATTTCTCTGCTGTTCAATGTGAATAGATTAACCATTGCTTCTCTATGTGGGATTTCACTGCCGCTGAACAGCATTGTATTTCACTGCCGTCAAACAGCACTGTGCGTGCAGGCAATTCGCCAAAATTTCGCAAACGGCCTGTTGTCTGAATAGCCGAATGGCCCCGAAATGTCACCGAAGGCTGAATTTCAGTGTCCGGTTACATTTCGGGGCCAGACCGTCTCTCTCTGTATAACCCATTAAGTCTAATCACATCTCCATGTCTATGCACCCCAAGTTCAAATGACAAACGTCACAGGGAAACAGTCTGTTTTATGGGGAGTGGGCTCCAAAACAGGGAAGAAGCCAGGGGGTAACGGCTGCATTACACGAGTTCACATAGTAAAACAAAGGGGATAAAAATCTGCTTAGGCTTTAAACAGGGGAGCACCACGTTGGGTCCATGATAAACAGTAAAACAGTTGTGCTTCAGGAAAGCGTGAAAAGCTTCATTGCATAATAAAACCGCTGTGCTTCAGTTAAGCGTGAAATGATGCATTGTATAGTTAAACCGCTGTGTGCATAGCCTATAGGATTCAATGTAAAAAATATTTTCGTTTTTATTCAACCGATTATTTTTTTGATCAGCAGCAAAAAGCCTGTTTGACTTTTTAGAACTTTTTTTGGAATTTTTAGATGAAATTTTGGGTTCCGAGTTTAGGCTTTTTTTCTCTCTCACTGTAAGCTGGCTGCATTCAGCGTTGCTGTCCCTGGTGCTGAAATTCAACAACAGGGAGTGGGGCAACCGAGTCGGTACACAATAGCCGGGTCGGTACACAAACGCAGGCCTCTCAGTAATAGCCGGGTCGGTACACAAACGCAGGCCTCTCAGTAATAGCCGGGTCAGTACACAACGCAGGCCTCTCAGTAATAGCCGAGTCGGTACACAACGCAGGCCTCTCAGTAATAGCCGGGTCAGTACACAACGCAGGCCTCTCAGTAATAGCCGGGTCGGTACACAAACGCAGGCCTCTCAGTAATAGCCGGGTCGGTACACAAACGCAGGCCTCTCAGTAATAGCCGGGTCGGTACACAAACGCAGGCCTCTCAGTAATAGCCGGGTCGGTACACAAACGCAGGCCTCTCAGTAATAGCCGGGTCGGTACACAAACGCAGGCCTCTCAGTAATAGCCGGGTCGGTACACAAACGCAGGCCTTGCAGTAATAGCCGGATCGGTACACAACGCAGGCCTCTCAGTAATAGGCTAGGGTCAGACTAACGCATTTTTCACGTTGTCCGTGAAAATGTGCGTTCGAAGAATGGACATATTTTTTCACGGAATACGCAATAGCGGTCATACGATGCGCAGTTTCATCCGTGATTTTGTACGGATCATCAATAAAACACTTCTTGCATCTGGACGCTATGTTGGCCGGACATTAGCAGCGTCTGACGTCTCCTAATCACGCACACACGCCGCTAGCGGACGCAGCGCACTCTGTACGTCAGTACTAGTGGTTTAACGTTCTCGAAAAAATGCGTTCATTTTCCACTTGCGTTGCGCAGCCGGACTTTTGTGCGACCGTACTTCGTATATTGGCCGTCATTGCCCGGCATCTGCTGCTAGCACGGCCGTGATTAAGTGCGCCAGAACGCGCGTTCGCACTGCCTCAGTCTGACCCTAGCCATAGCCGGGTCGGTACACAAACGCAGGTCTCTCAGTAATAGCCGGGTCGGTACACAAACGCAGGCCTCTCAGTAATAGCCGGGTCGGTACACAAACGCAGGCCTCTCAGTAATAGCCGGGTCGGTACACAAACGCAGGCCTCTCAGTAATAGCCGGGTCGGTACACAAACGCAGGCCTTGCAGTAATAGCCGGGTCGGTACACAACGCAGGCCTTGCAGTAATAGCCGGGTCAGTACACAACGCAGGCCTCTCAGTAATAGCCGGGTCGGTACACAAACGCAGGCCTCTCAGTAATAGCCGGGTCGGTACACAAACGCAGGCCTTGCAGTAATAGCCGGATCGGTACACAACGCAGGCCTCTCAGTAATAGCCGGGTCGGTACACAACACAGGGCTCTAAGTAATAGCCAGAGTCAATGTCACCGATAAATCACCGCAGGCCTGGGGAAGTACTGGGGAAGTAAACTCCATGTCAGGGCAGGGAGTCTGCTTAAGCAGACTGACTTTAAACACGGCAGCTCCACGTCATCATGACACCCGAGTGACCGTCGTGGGCCGGCATATCACTCAGCACCCGGTCAGCGAGGACAGGCTGCCGGGGAGCTCCTGGAATGCTGGACATGACAATTACGCGGCTTACATTCCAAACAAATAATACAGAAACTTTGCTGCAGGCTCAGTCACAACCTTTGCTGCCACTCGAGAAGAATGTGCCCTTTACAGATGGAATGCAGGGCTACTTGACATCAGCACATTTGCATTTGAAAACAAACTGGATTTCTTGACGTTTTTCTTTTTTCAATTCATTCAGATTTAAAACTACATTTCTCATTTTCTTTGGACAAGATCTCAAAACCTTCAGGTTGCTCCACATAAACCTCCCAATCAGATGTATGTGAAAACAGCCACTTACACGCTCCATCTGGTGAAGAAGTAAATCACACGGTGCCGTCGGCTGCATCAAAATTCATCCTGCCTGTTCAGTTTCTCAGCAGCTGCTGAATTGCTACATTGCAGGAGTCTCACTGAACGCTTTGGCTGTGAATATTGAAGCTGCAGAGGATTCCCAGATTCCCCTATTGGTATGAGGGGGAATAATAATTATAATAGACACAGAGGCGAGTATTATGCTATCTTTCCTTTACTTTAGTCGATATTCTTTGCTGCTCCCAAATACAACAAAGAATTTTGAGAGAGAAAAAACAGTTTAACAACATATAACAGTTAATGGTACGGTCCAGTCCTATAATCGACCAATCATCAGGCAGACCGCTCTATAAATCTCCTGGTAACCCTTGGCAACTCCTCTTTTCTGAAGTGAGACAGACGAACAGCTTATCCAACAAGAAGAACAATGGAAGAAGCATTTGCCATCCAATTAGTGCTTCGATACATAGTTTAAGCTGTTGAAAAACATGCATTAGAGATCACCAAGCATTACTAAGAGTTTGAAAGACCAGTAATGACTGTTGAACTCATTAAACTTAAATATAAGTTTGGGAACAAACCGAATAACGAGGGTGGGATAATACTCACCTCCGTGTCTTTATTATGATTCCCTGTCATTGTAAATAGGGGAATCTGGGAATTATCCCACAAGACAAGGAGGCTCATATTATGCTAGTTCAAAGCTTAGTTAACTAGTGAATGTGACATGTGAAGCACTGGTTTAAAGTAGAATTCCCTAAAGGTGGATTCTCTGGACCAGTCTGCTGTTTTCATGAGGTCTTCAAGACGAAATCCATGGGATAAAGCTCTGTTCCATGCACCAAGAAACTCATAATCTCCATGCTCTATCAAATCTCCTTCTGGTAGAAGGAGCCCAAGAACTTGACAACGAGGAAGCAGTTGCTTCCAAAATATTGTCTGAAGGCCAATGACCCCTGATATTTTCCAGGCTACAAGGTGAATAGAGCGAGATTGCAGAATGTTCTGCAATGTTCCCTCTGGATCCTTCAAAGTGGTAGATGAGACATGAATCAGTCTGGGGATATCCACAGATATTTCCAGAAGTTGTGGAAGCCAGGATTGTGATTTCCATAGGGGTGTTACCGACACCACCATAGCTAGTTGTGCTCGTACCAAACTTATTACAGCTGGAATGAGTATGAACGGAAGGAAAGCATAAAGAATTCCCAACGTCCAAGTTTGAACCAGGGCATCCGTGGCTGTGGGGTCTGGTCTCCAACTGTAAAACCGAGGCAAAAGAGAATTGAGTCGTGTGGCAAACAGGTCCTTAGGAAAAGGAGCCCAGAGGGATGACAAATTGGAGAAGACTCTAGGATCTAATCTCCAATCACTGGAGTCTATAAAATATCTCGAATTCCAGTCCGCCACTACGTTGCCGAGCCCCAGAATATATTGTGCCTGAACTGAAACTGTGAGACAGGCAAAACCCCCAAAAAGGATTTTGCTGTCTCCGCCAATAGTTTGGATCTGGGACCACCTAGGTGATTGATGTATCGTATTGTGGACAGGTTGCCATCTTTAGTAGAATGGATTGAGCTTAGAAGTGTTTGATAAAACTTTGAATAGCAAACAATCCAGCTATGAGTTCTAGACAATTTATGTGCAAATTTGTTTCTGTGAAATCCCATCTGCCGCCTGTGGATAGTGATCCGCAGTGCACGACCCAGCCAGATCTGCTGGCGTCTGACCCTATGACTAACTCTGGGGTGGGATGGATGATGGCCTTGCCGTTCCATGTCTCTATATGGTCTAACCACCACTGCATCTCTAATTTCGACTCGTCGTCCAGAGAGATACAATCGGGGTAAAGCCTGACAATTGCTTAATTGATAATTCTGTGTTGGGAGGCCATTGAGCCAGAAAATCTAACAGAGTGAACGAGATGGACGCTTTAAGCGAATACCGTTAAGTAAACTGTATATCAATCTATGTTGACCCACTCGGGTACCATCTATACTGGGATGATAAGCTGTGATAGCAGACCTGAAATTATTGATTGTTTGAGGAAGGCAGGACCTATCGTACAAAGAGGTTAGAGCTCTATAGGAGCTGAAAGGGAATCAACTTGTTTGTCCAAACACCAAGCAGTTCTAGTAGTAATGTTATCGTTTTCTAGTACCTGGTGCCCATGTGCTGGAGAGTAATTCGGAAGTAGCTTCCGAAATTCGAGAGCAAGCGAGAAGGTGCCTGAGACCTTCCATGCGATGAGACGGAACGAGTGAACGGACAGAATGTTTTGCAACGTGGTCTCCGGATCCTGCAGAGGCACAGGGTTCGACCGGAGGATCTGAGGAACATCTATTGACAATTCCAATAACTGGGGAAACCATGGTTGTGTTGTCCAGCATGGGGTAGTCAGAACCAAGGTCGACTGATTGGATCACATTGTCTGAAATACCCTGGAAATACGGAGGAAAGGAGTTAATGCATATAGAATTCCTTGAGGCCAGGTTTGATAGAACGCATCTGGATCTGGCCTCCAACTGAAATATCGTGGGATCTGAGTGTTCAAACGAGAGGCAAAAAGGGTCTAACGTAAAAGGACCCCATAGAGAGGACAAAGATCGGAATACTGTCTTGTCTAATCTCCAGTCGCTGGGATCTAATAAATACCTGGAATTCCAGTCTGCTACAAAGTTGCATAGCCCCGGAATGAACCGGGCCTTCACCATAATGTTGTTGGAAAGACAAACTTTCCAAAAACGTTTGGATATCTCCGACAATTGTTTTGATCTGGGACCTCCCAAATTATTTAGGAGTTACCGCGGAATGAATTGTTTTGTCTTTGAGAAAACTTTGTATAGCGAATAAACCAGCTAAGAGTTCAAGGACATATATTTGAAGGAGGCTTCTGCAGAAGCCCATCTGCCTCCTGTGGATACAGAACCTAGTCGCGCGCCCCAACCATAATTGCTGGGGTCGGAATCTATAATCACTTCTGGTTGAGAAAAAAAAGGAATGACCGTTCCATGTACTGATGTGATCCCTCCACCATTGTAGCTCTATTCAAGAATCCTCGTCTAAGGAGATCAAATCCGAATAGAGCATACCCTGCCGAAGGCACAATGCTTTTGAGCCTTTGAAGGGCCCGATAGTAGAGGGGCCCCAGAAACACAGCTTGAATTGACGCCGATAGGATTCCTAACAGGCGAGCCAGAGCTCTCAGAGGAAAAGTCGGCCGTGTAGACAACTTTCTTAACTCCCTTCAGACTTTGAGCAACAACTAAGCTGAGTCCACAAGAAATCCTAGGAACTCCATATTCCTAGTTGGTTCCAGGCTGGACTTCGTCCAGTTGATCATGAAACCTAGGTTCATCAACAAGGTGATCATTAAATCGTGATGAGTTATAATCAATGAAATATCCTGAGCCATTAAAAGTATATTGTCCAGATATACAATTAAATGAACTCCTTTCGTCCTTAAAAACGAGACCACAGCTTGTCAGGTATTTTCAGAGACACACAAAATGGATGCCTGTAGCCATCTTGTTTAATGTAAAGTCTTTCTCAACTTTCGCCTAGTTTTAGAATGAACTCAATTTTTTTTTACATAAGTTCATTTGAAGGTAAACTAGAAGAGGTATGTATGTCTAAATTGCTAGACTATGATGCTATAGACGATATAAAATGTCTTTATATGATATATGCCAAGTCTAAGTGCTAGAGAAGTCAGAGACAATTTATTGGTCTGTTTTCTTTGAATTAAAGATATTTTTTCTGGTATAGAATTATTAAGGTTTAAAATATATGCAAGTATATTTATGCTATCCACAAAAATATATTCTTATAAATCAATATATATTCTATATTAGGAGCACAGTAAAATATTTTGAAGAGTGTAGAACTATATAACAGGATAATTACTGAAGAATAGAAATAAGCTGTTTAACTGAAGAATAGAAGTATTCTCTGTCCATTAATGGAAAAGGAATGTGTAACTGATAAGACAACCTTGACATGGATAGAAATGAAGAAAGATTAAATCAAATATGACAACCCGAGACGCACTGTCTGAAGAGAATATGAGGGTCTTTGTTCAAAACAAGATAAGGGATTTAAAATTAATTTGTGATATTTTTATTTGAAAAGCAACACTGCCATCTTGTGGTGTAAGCAAAGGTTAACAGTTTTGAAGCCCTCATAAAACCATATTATATGCAAATGGAGAGGTGGGTAATAAGTGACGTGAAAAATCCCCTATAACTGGCTATGCACAGTTCATTCCAGGACACATTAGGACAGGACATTACACAATGCCTTGAGGACAATATTCAAGCATTTATTCAGGCATTGGGCACTTCATTCCACCACTTCATTGAGATCACGCTCTTCATTCCAACTCAGATTACACTTCACTCTCCCTCTCGGGACTTCACTTATGCATTGACTCCTCTCTATCACTTCTCACAAGAGCATACTCAAGGAGATGCTAGAAGAAACATAGAAGCTAAGAGATAATATCTTACTCTCACATATACTCTAAAATATATTATATCCAAAGAATTTATTGCTGCTGTAAATCAGAAACGCTGAATCCAGATTTTGGACAGGTAATGTATGGAAAACAAATAGTGGCATTAATGTAAATATATATATGGGTGTGTATCTTGCAATGGATATAGACTGAGATTTATCTCAGATTACCGTTAGAAATATTTTTGAAGATTCCAGATCTAACACTGCAGTATAGAAATATCATAAAGAAGAATATGATAAAAGGATAATTTATCCTAAAGTATTTGTTGCAGTGAGATACAAATATATGTATTGAATTTGGAAGAGCTACTGTGATTGAGTAATTAAGCAAAGAAGTTATATAACCTACAATATAAAAAGCAGAAGATCAGAAGCTAAATTCTCATTATTAGGGGAGGATTCGCTAAATAAGTTTTTATTAATTATCATTCTAGAAATAGCTCATCTTTTGTTGATCCAGGGAGTACTTGGATAGATATATATATATATACACACACAAGATACTAGCTTGTTTTAAATATTGGTTTGCTGGGAATACATGTAAATTGTTTTCTTTAAGCAGGAAGTAAACTAACCATCTGTGTATTAGCTACTAACTGATGAAAGTAAATGGTATTAAATATATATATATATATATATATATATATACACAGTTACTAACAGAAATACTATGTTAAAAGCTAGAGATCTGTGTGCTGATGATGTATTTTATAAATCTTTGATTATGTGGGGAGATTAAAATCTTTTTGTATACGTAATAAATATATATATATATATATTTTTTATCTAAGCTGGTTGGTTCTATTTTTTAAAACTAAAACACGTACAATGAAAAGAATTTAGGAGAACTTCGAAGAAATACAAGCGAGATAAATATGTTGTTGTTTATATCTCGTAAAAGTTTCTTACCTGTTAATATCTCCGACAGGCTTCATGATCTTGGTGAAGCACCTGGGAGCCGACGAGAGGCCGAATGGAAGAGAATTGAAGCGCCATAGATGTCTGTCCCAGAGAAACTAAAAGATAATTCCTGTGGTGTTCCGCCATTGGGATAGTCAAGTAGGCGTCTTTGAAGTCTATCTTGACCATCCAATCACCCGGACTCAAATTGTCCTTCAATGATGGGATACCCTCCATCTTGAAGTGGTGATAGGAAACGTACTCGTTGCCACCTTTCTTTTGTACCAGAAAGACATTACTTACAAAAACTGGATTTGGGGGAACCACCTTCTCTATAGCATTTTTCTGGAATAAATCCAGGATTTCTTGGTTTATTAACTGAGGTGACCTGAAGTCCTAAACAATGGTAAGGCAAGTGTGTTTGAGCCGGTAAGGCGTCGAATTCTATGGTGTGACCCATAATCGTGTTTAGCACCCACGGATCTGAAGTGATCTGGTGCCAATTTAGGAAAAAAAGATGGACTCTGCCTCCTATTGGGGCTTGGAAAGAATGTTGGACCGCGGAAAAATCGGGCTTGACCCGGTCTGGATCGCTATGGGAAGAAATTCCCTCGCCCTGATGAATCTTGTTGACTCGATTGAGAGGATTGAAAGAATTGGGCAGACTAGATGGGCCGAAAGGTTCTTATCTGCATACATTTTCTATGTTTCTATGCTTCTAAGCCTCGGGAATGAAACTGAGGGTTTCGGCCAGGAAAACTGCCTCTACTTTTCCCAGCCCGTTTCATAGAGGATTGGACCTTGATTATGGTCGTAAAGCAATTGGCTTTCAAGCTCCTGTGCTTTATGAAATTCTCCTCAAAAAGGCATTATTGGCTCCCAGACCAGGTTCCTTATTAGCCATGGACACCAATTGCAGTTCCACCTTCAGAATAATGGAGCGTCTACATTCCGTAGAAATAGCGGAGTTGGCATTGCCAAGGACACACACCATACGTTGCACCCAACCCCGATACTCAAAGAGGTCAGCTCTATTTTTCAGTAAATCATGCTTGATGGCATTAAATAATTTAGACAAAGGACCAAAAGAAAAAAAAAAGGTACAACAGAATATCCTGACACAATTCAGGGTTGCTTCCAGACCTTTTTAGGGATTCCAACTAGGGTTGCACCGATACCGATACTAGTATCAGTATCGGTGCTGATACCGGGTACTGCAGGAGTACTTGGTACTCGTGCAGTACCCCCCGATATTTTTCCCGATACCGGAAGCCGGCATTGAGCCGGCATCCGAGGGGCTGGGGTGGCTGTCCGAATGCTTTATCGTCATTTGGACAGGCCCTGCAACTGCTCTCTGCGATACTTACCTTCCTGGGCGACGCCAGGAAAGTCTTCACTCGTTGGAAGGACCCCAGCCGCGACCACGTGGGACGATGTGATCGCGGCTGGGGTCCTTCCAAAGAGCGCACGCGCAGAAGCTTTCCCGGCGTCGCCCAGGAAGGTAAGTATGAACGCAGTGAGCAGCTGCAGGGCCTGTCAGAATACCGATAGAGCATTCGGGCAGGCACCTGGAGCTCTCCGTGATACTTACCTTCCTGGGCGACGCCGGGAAAGTTTTCCCGCGTGCGCTCGTTGAAAGGACCCCAGCCGCGACCACATGGTCCCACGTGGTCACGGCTGGGGTCCTTCCAACAAGCGCAATGTGCGAAGACTTTCCCGGCGTCGCCCAGGAAGGTAAGTATCGCGGAGAGCTCCAGGTGAGCTGGGGCATATCCCATGAGCTGGGGCATATCCCATGAGCTGGGGCATATCCCATGAGCTGGGGCATATCCCATGAGCTGGGGCAAATCCCATGAGCTGGGGCAAATCCCATGAGCTGGGGCAAATCCCATGAGCTGGGGCATATCCCATGAGCTGGGGCAAATCCCATGAGCTGGGGCAAATCCCATGAGCTGGGGCAGATCCCATGAGCTGGGGCATATCCCATGAGCTGGGGCAGTATCCATGAGCTCGGGCAATATCCATGTGCTGGGGGGCAGTATCCATGAGCTGGGGCAGTATATCCATGAGCTGGGGCAGTATATCCATGTGCTGGGGCAGTATATCCATGTGCTGGGGGGCAGTATATCCATGAGCTGGGGCAGTATATCCATGAGCTGGGGCAGTATATCCATGAGCTGGGGGGCAGTATATCCATGAGCTGGGGGGCAGTATATCCATGAGCTGGGGGGCAGTATATCCATGAGCTGGGGGGCAGTATATCCATGAGCTGGGGGGCAGTATATCCATGAGCTGGGGGCAGTATATCCATGAGCTGGGGGGCAGTATATCCATGAGCTGGGGGGCAGTATATCCATGAGCTGGGGGGCAGTATATCCATGAGCTGGGGGGCAGTATATCCATGAGCTGGGGGGCAGTATATCCATGAGCTGGGGGCAGTATATCCATGAGCTGGGGGGCAGTATATCCATGAGCTGGAGGGCAGTATATCCATGAGCTGGGGGGCAGTATATCCATGAGCTGGGGGGGCAGTATATCCATGAGCTGGGGGGCAGTATATCCATGAGCTGGGGGGGCAGTATATCCATGAGCTGGGGGGGCAGTATATCCATGAGCTGGGGGCAGTATATCCATGAGCTGGGGGGGCAGTATATCCATGAGCTGGGGGGGGCAGTATATCCATGAGCTGGGGGGCAGTATATCCATGAGCTGGGGGGCAGTATATCCATGAGCTGGGGGGCAGTATATCCATGAGCTGGGGGGGCAGTATATCCATGAGTGGGGGGGGCAGTATATCCATGAGCGTGGGGTAGTATATCCATGAGCTGGGGGCAGTATATCCATGAGCTGGGGGCATTTTTATATGAGGTCTGTTCTTATTGGAAAGCGTCACATGACATAAAAAAGTATCAGTAATCGGTATCAGTTAGTACTTGAAGAAAAGTATCGGTACTCGGTCTTAAAAAAGTGGTATCGGTGCATCCCTAATTCCAACCCGTTTTATGGAGGAACTCCACTAAATCCTGGTTAACCTCTGGTGCAGAAGCAGTGTCAGAGGCCAGAGTTGGTCTTTGGCATTCCGCCCTAGTTTTGTTGCGTGTTTTTGATTAAAAGGTTTGCGGATGCGACCTTCTATATAAATTTGCAACATGTTCCAGTAGAGCCTATTCGGGCTCTTGCGTGACGTGTCACTTTTGCAAGTAAGTTTTTAGATTTCTGGGATTTCCCAGGTCTTTCTATAGCCGTTTTTTTTTTTAGGGAGACGGTTAACTCCCTCTTTTGGAGTAATGGGTTCCCCACCCTCATGGGCCGACCAGTACCAGTCCGAGGTAGCTGGTCTAGCAGCATCTGGGTTTGGGTCAGAAGTTTTATTAGCCTTTTGCGCCGCTAATACCCTTAGCAGTGTGTTCTCAAAGTTTGAGGACATTAATGCAATTGCATACATAACCTCCGTGGAGGTAGAGGGTTTTTGGTTCGCACCCCTGGAAGCCTCAAAAAGGTTCCTATGTCTGATACTAAGCACTTGAAAAAACTCTGCTAACAATAGCCTGGAAAGCTGGCAAAACTGTAGCAACACAGCTTTTCTCCTCAGCGCGAAGACTGCGGTCTGAGGGAATTACATATGCATGAGGAGAAAGAGAAAAAATCTGCCTCCTCACAAAACGGCGGGAAACTGTGCCACTTATGCAAATGGCACGGACTGCTCACTGCAGCACCAGACACTTTGTAATGTTATAGCAAGAAGAAATAAGCTGGTGATAAATTGCTCCACCAGAGGAGAAAACAAAGAAATCTTGCGCTTAAACACAATTACTTAGCTGAACGGTAGCAGCAAAGAAAAGAGGAAGATAGGTTATATATCCAGAAACTGCCTCACTATGTTGGCTGCTGATTGACTCCAACTTGGACCATCCTATTGTCATTGGTTTCTGTTAATCTGTTGTATACAAAAAACTTTATTGTATATTTCTTTGCTTCTAATGGTACAGTAAAGAAGAGTTTAGCATAATATGAAGCCTCCGTGTCTTGGTGTATAATCTCAACTATAGTTCCCGCGACTTCTGGAACCGTCTGTAGATGTTCCCAGATTGATTCGAGTCTCATCGTTCACCCTGGGAGACCCGGAGGGAACATTTTAGAATATCTTGAGACCTCACTCGTTACACTTAATAGCCTGGAGGATATCAGGGGTCACTGGCCTGCAGTCGACATTTCAGAAGCAACTGCCTCCTTATTGTTGAGCTCCTGGGCGGGGAGATATGGTACCGCATAGAACTCATGGGTTTCTTGGTGTGTGGAACAACAGGTTGATCCCATATCAGTTCCTTGAGTAACTTGTTTAGTGTCTTCGCACATCTATTTGAGGATGGTAAAGCGTATCACACGATTAATAACCTCAGATCGGCGATACCTGCTTCACATCAGGGTTTTATTGGTATTCCTGCCGGGAAGCACCCCATTACATGTAGGATATTGAAGGGTATACAGTGTAAACGACCCCTCGTTCCCGTTATTCTAACATCTGGGATGTCATTCTAGTTAATTTTCTGGATAAGTGGCCGAGAATGAAACTGTCTATTAAACAGATTTCTGTGAAATTGGCCATTTTACTTTGCTTGATTTCCTGCAAAAGAGTCTCACACGTTCGAGCTCTGGATTAAATCGGGAAGAAGTTTTTCCCCGACAGGGGTGAAATTTCCAATAGGACAAAGACTTCATTGTCGGACATTTTTTATCCAGATTTTCCACAGTGTCCTATCCTTTGTCCAGTACGTTGTTTAAAATAATATGAGAGTTACTACCCCTAACAGGTCACTCCAATCCCAACGGTTATTCATATCCTTACGCAAACCATACAATTCTGTAACTTCCACCACACTCGCTGGGTGGTTTAAATGGATCATGTCAGAAGCTGGTGTAGACATCATGTTCGGAGCTCATTCATCCCGGAGTGCTTCTGCTTCCGTAGCTTTTTTCCGTGGATGTCGTCTTGAGGACATCTTAAAAACAGCAGACTGGTCCAGAGAATCCACCTTTAGGGAGTGTTATTTTAAACCAGTGTGTCACATGTCACTATCACTAATTAATTAAGCTTTGAACTAGCATAATATGAGCCTCCGTGTCTTGTGAGATAATTCCCAGATTCCCCTATTATCATGACGGGGAATCATAATTATAATAAAGACACGGAGGCGAGTATTATCCCACCCTGTTAATCTGGGTTTTTTCTCCCACCCTTTATTTGCTTATTAAAGTTGTTGATGATTTCAGTAGTTATTACGGATTTTTCAAACCTTTTTACTATAAGCACTTTGTGATCTTTAATGCATTGATTTTCCGACAGCTTAAACTTCCTGTAGAAGCTTTCTTTGGATGGCGAATAATTCTTCCATCGGTTGAAGAAGATTTTCATCGGTCTCGCTTCAAGAAAAGAGGAGTGGGCAAGGGTTACCAGGGAATTTACGGAGTGGTCTGCTTGATGATTGTCAACACAGAACTGGACTATACCATTAACTGTTACATGTTGTTTAAACTGTATTTTTTTTCTCTCAAAATTTTTTTATTGTTTGTATTTGAGAGATATTCTTTGCTGCTATCGCCTAAAGTAAAGAAAAGATGCATAATACTCGCCTCCATGTCTTTATTAGAATTATAATCCCCCGTCATGATAATAGGGGAATCTGGGAATTCTTTAACAGTAGTATTTCAGAGACACACTTTATGTTAAGTACATAGCATTAGTCACTTAATATTGCTTAACCTCAGGCAATTAAACTATTGATATAAGAGGTATAAATAATCGATAGTATGAGAACGGAGACCCATAAAGCAGTCGAGGGATTGCTATTAACTGTCCCCGTAGAGAAAACGAAATTGAAAACCCCGGAGTACAGAGGATCCATCTTCCAAGCAATCTTCCAATCGCGCAGGCGTAGTGGACGAAACCAAAAGTATGTGGTTCAAGGTGAAAAGCACGCCGAAACCAGGAAGTGGCTCGAATGGAGCCATTACTGGCAATAGACGAGCAGCAAGTTGAGAAAAGCTATATAAACAGCAGCATGAAAGAGATTCTTTTTGGACTTTTTTTGCATTTTGCACAGACTGCTACTTTTTGTAAGGATAACAACTGATGAAGCCTGATGGCGAAAGCGCGTTTTTGTAATCCTTTTTATTCTTATCAATTTATTCCTATTTATTTTATTGTTTTATTCAGCTGAAGGTCAGCTTATTATTAATACATCCATTATTCCCTTTTAAAATACTTGCTGCTCTGCTGTTTATTCTCCACTACACTGGGCTTGAAGCCCCCCCCCCTCCCTGGGATACCATGATGACCATACTGTAGGACCCTACGCTGAGCGAAGAATAGAAATACAACTTAAATATAAGTATTTGCAAAGCTCCATCTATTTTATGCTTTATTATATGTCACACTATTCTATTTATAATTATTTACTGTTGAAAAAAAGCTCAGTGAGTATTGTTCTATGTACTAATAAGATAAGGCATAGAAATGGAGACCGTGATATATTGATTAAGGTGCGCCTGGAATTGATTTTCTATTTTCCATTTTGCTTTGTGCTTTTGAGGTTGTGAGCACATACGTTCTAGTTTGTGGCACCGACTTATATTGAGTACATCCCAATAAATTCCATACATTAAGAAGAGCGCCAGGTTCACACCATTCCCTTTTCCTTAAAGACAGAAACTCTTTGTAGCTGAGAAAGTTGACAATCACTCCTCCTTATACTTACCTCTGATTCCGCAGCGGCCTTGAGCAGCGATCAGCCTGCAATTATAATCCTCTCGGGTGTATAATGCGTTGCTGTTTGATCTCTATGGAGATCTGCTACTGTTCAAGTATGGATAGTGTAATACAGGGGTGGATCCCGGGGGGGGGGCCAACGGGGCAATTGCCCCTCCCTGCCCCCGAGAAAATCCCCGCTGTCAGCGTTCTTCTCCCTACGAGGGGAGCGCCCGCTGGTATGCAGCTTGGCCACTCACCTGGGATGGGAACCACCTGACAAGCGCGTGATCTCGCGAGAATGCGGCTGCCCTGGTCCGGTGGTTCCCGGCGAGCGGCCAGGCTGCATGCCAGCGGCCGCTTGCCTCGTAGGGAGAAGGACACCGGCGGAGGCTGGGGCCTGGCAGCAGAGGAGGTGAGAGCTGGGGCAAATATACCTATGTGAGCTGCCTGGGGCAAATATATCTATACATGTGAGCTGGGGGCAAATATATCTATCCATGTGAGCTGGGGGCAAATATATCTATACATGTGAGCTGGGGGCAAATATATCTATCCATGTGAGCTGGGGGCAAATATATCCATACATGTGAGCTGGGGGAAAATACATCTATCCATGTGAGCTGGGGGCAAATATATCTATACATGTGAGCTGGGGGCAAATATATCCATACATGTGAGCTGGGGGAAAATATATCTATCCATGTGAGCTGGGGGCAAATATATCTATACATGTGAGCTGGGGGCAAATATATCTATACATGTGAGCTGGGGGCAAATATATCCGCCTGTCACTGCGAACCCAACACCAGCACTTGCCCAAAACTGGTAAAATACGCCCCCCCCCCCAAACCTGTTTTTGGATCTGCCCCGGTGGGATATGTAGTGTGTCTCGGAGTATCTTGGAATACCAGAGTGAATTAGTGCTCCAGTGAAAGCATTAGTCAATTAAGACTTGAGAGTGCATGAGTGAGCATGAGGGTCTCCTTGTTAGAGAGTAGGTGTCATCCCACTTGCGTGACCCATTGCGTGACCCCAAGAGTCCGCAGAAGTGCTCCGTGTGTGAAGAAGTGCCGTGTGTCTGAATTACCTCAGTGTGCCTCGTTTGTCCAGTATATCTTCTCAAACCACATCTACTTTTCTCAGCTTCCTCCAAATCATGAATTCTGATTAAATTAAAATATAAATTTTAATTAGAGTTTAAGAATTTATCTCGGAGAATAAAAATTTGTATTACACCTGGTCCCTGCTAACTGGCATCTGTGACATCATTTTATCTAATTTGATCCAAAACAATTCGCTTTCTCATCGTTTTAATTGGATTCCCGCTTTCAGTGACTGTACTCCCTACTACGGAAACTAGATAACGTTAACAAGCGACCAACCTTGGATTATAGCCTTGGAGTAGCTCAGAGAAAAGGAAAACAATTTCCTTCAGATTCACTCTTTTTCAGTATAAACCGAAAATATCTACTAAACAGTCTTTACTGTTCAAAACTAAGATAGATATATATATCTATTATATAAGGGTGTACACAGGTGCAAATATAAATATTCTGGTGATGCATCTTATCTATATGTTCAGAAAAGAAATGGATGCCGACACCATTTTGTCTCCGATAGCATTTATCCACACCCCCTCTCCTCTCAGGAGGTCCCATTGTCCAAAGGTCCTGTGCAGTTATATGGTCTGTGTCATGTACCGCCGCTATCGAGTCCCCTAAGCTCGAGAATTATAGCCATGATAAGGTCTCCTACCTCTGGCATCGGAGACATGTAGAAAGATCCTCCCTCTCCCCAGTGTGTAGCTGTAATGAATTGCGCATGCGCGTACAGATGTGGCACTCCCGGCACACACTGCAAGGACCTGGCGTCGATCTTCAATGACGCAAACCCGGAAGCGGCGCAGCACACACACACCGAAGATTACCGGCACCTGCATCTAAAATCGACCCTCCATAAAAGAAACCGCCAAAGGGTGAGTAATTGCTCGATTATTGGATCTACCATCCAGAGCTACCTATCCTTGAACCATTGAATTGTCTACCAGTTACCGAACCTCTGCTTTCCTCCGACTCTGCTTGAACACTGCCTGCCTATAGACTTCTCGCTTGCCTCTCGACCTCGCTTGAACTCTGCCAGCCTATCGACCTCCTGCTTATCTCCGACCCTGCTCAAAAGCCGCCAGTCTTCTGATCCACCGCTCTACAGCCTTACCTAATTCCTTGATGGCTTTTCCTTTTGTGGCTACAACCCTGCAGCATCGTGTGCTATCCATCCCCTACAGTTGCCAGACCAAGAAACCGTAAGAATTGCCGTCTAGTATTTATATATATATCTACTTGCCGTACTATCAGCACTACCGAACTAAGATTCTCAGCAAGACTAAACCCTGACACTGCATCCACTGCCCTAGGAGTGCTGTAGATATATATCCTAGCCTCCTTGTCAGTGGTCGTCTTGAGCAGGACTGCTATTCTCCAAAAGCCGGTTCATTCATACATCCCTGACAGTCTGTGAGGTTATCTGTTTGGTTGTATGCAAAGGGGTTTGTTCTGGCCTGGGTAGCTGAGTCTGTGTAAATAAACCTCCATTCTGCTGTGTGATTTCAAACGGTGAGCCTCATTCTTTAAAGAGCGGTTAAAGTTTGGGGGGGCTGTTCGGTAAGATTGCTCCGGGGACTGTTCCATGGAAGAGAGCCCACGGACAGAGGTACTAAGTTAGTGTACAGTCACTCCGTCACTAGGGGGTTCCGGGTGCATTATGGGGGGTTCGGGATGCATTACGGGGGGGTGTTTTCAGGGCACATTGTGGGGGGTTTTCAAGGTGCATTATGGGAGGATCAGGGTGCATTATGGGGGGTGTTTTAAGGATCCATTATGGGGGTTTTCAGGGTGCATCATGGGGGTGTTTTAAGGGCGCATCATGGGGGGGGGGGTTTCAGCAGGGATGCACTGGAATTTTGGCCAACGATAGATTCTGCCGATAATGGGGTTTTCGGTTTCAGCCCGAAAGCAAAACACCAGCCGAAAATTGATGATCCCAGCTGACACTGAGCGAGCACTCTTTCAACGCTGCTTAGCTGGAGATAATTGGAATTGGAAAGAGGCAGGAGCTGCTACACATTTATTTCTGCACACAAACTGCATGATCCACACTATTAGTCACCTCTGGCCTCTCAGTGACAAGGAACAAGTGATATATCACTGACCTCCTGCCAGCGGTGTCTGCTCCGAGGACAAGGGTTAATGTGGGAGCTTACATCCATGCCTCCAAAAAGTTAATGGAACGTTTTTCTGCTTTTAAAAAAAAAAAAAAAAAATAGATTATGAGAAAACGACTGATGTTTAGGCTCCATCTGAGCCATTATAGATATATATCTACTTTATACATCTCAGAGAGTATGAGGTGTGTGTGTGTGTGTGTGTGTGTGTGTGTGTGTGTGTGTGTGTGTGTGTGTGTGTGTGTGTGTGTGTGTGTGTGTGTGTGTGTGTGTGTGTGTGTTAAATTCATGATATTAATTTAATAAAGTATTAATACAATTATACAAATAAATAAATTGTACGGGAAAAGTCCTTTTCGGTTTCGTTCCAAAAAACTTTTCATTTGAGAGCAACACACATTATATATAATTTTACACACACCAGACACACGTATACACAGTATGTGTGTGTGTATATGGTCATATATAGAAAGTCGTTTTCGGTTTTCAGCCAAAGCTTGTCGTGCATGTTCGGTTCCAAATTTTCATTTCGGTGCATCCCTAGTTTTCAGGGTGCATTATGGAGGGTGTTTTCAGGGTGCATCATGGGGGGTGTTTTCAGGGTGCATCATGGGGGAATTTTCAGGGTGCATCATGGGGGAATTTTCAGGGTGCATTATGGGGGAATTTTCAGGGTGCATCATGGGGGTTCAGGGTGCATTATGGGGGTTCAGGGTGCATTATGGGGGGCGTTTTCATGATGCATTATGGGGGTTTAGGGTGCATCATGGGGTGTGTTTTAAGGGTGCATTATGGGGGTTCAGGGTGCATCATGGGGGGTTCAGGGTCCATCATGGGGTTTCAGGGTCCATCATGGGGGTTCAGGGTCCATCATGGGGGTTCAGGGTCCATCATGGGGGTTCAGGGTCCATCATGGGGGGTTCAGGGTCCATCATGGGGGTTCAGGGTCCATCATGGGGGTGTTTTCATGATGCATTATGGGGGTTCGGGTGCATCATGGGGGTTCAGGGTGCATCATGGGGGGTTCAGGGTGCATCATGGGGGGGTTCAGGGTGCATCATGGGGGGGTTCAGGGTGCATCATGGGGGTGTTTTCATGATGCATTATGGGGGTTCGGGTGCATCATGGGGGGTTCAGGGTGCATCATGGGGGGGTTCAGGGTGCATCAGGGGGGGTTCAGGGTGCATCATGGGGGGGTTCAGGGTGCATCATGGGGGTTCAGGGTGCATCATGGGGGGGGTTCAGGGTGCATCATGGGGGGTTCAGGGTGCATCATGGGGGGTTCAGGGTGCATCATGGGGGGTTCAGGGTGCATCATGGGGGGTTCAGGGTGCATCATGGGGGTTCAGGGTGCATCATGGGGGGTTCAGGGTGCATCAATGGGTTCAGGGTGCATCATGGGGGGTTCAGGGTGCATCATGGAATTTTCAGGGTGCATTATAGGGGGTGTTTTGGTGCATTATGGGGGTTCATGGTGCATTATGGGGGTTCAGTGAGCATAATGGGGTGTTTTCATGGTGCATTATGGGGGAATTTTCAGGGTGCATTATGGGGGTGTTTTCAGGGTATATTATGGGGGGGTCGGTATATTATAGGGGTGTTCTCACAGTATATTATGGGGGGTTTTCAGGGTATATTATGGGGGTTTCAGGGTATATTTATGGGGGTTTTCAGGGTATATTATGGGGTTGTCAGGGTATATTATGGGGGTGTCTTCAGGGTATATTATGGGGGTGTTTTCAGGGTATATTATGGGGGTGTTTTCAGGGTATATTATGGGGGTGTTTTCAGGGTATATTATGGGGGTGTTTTCAGTGTATATTATGGGGGTTTTCAGGGTATATTATGGGGGGTTTTCAGGGTATATTATGGGATGCTTTCAGGGTATATTATGGGGTGCTTTCAGGGTATATTATGGGGGTGCTTTCAGGGTATATTATGGGGGTGCTTTCAGGGTATATTATGGGGGGTTTTCAGGGTATATTATGGGGGTGCTTTCAGGGTATATTATGGGGGTGCTTTCAGGGTATATTATGGGGGGGTTTTCAGGGTATATTATGGGGGGTTTTCAGGGTATATTATGGGGGTTTTCAGGGTATATTATGGGGGGTTCAGGGTGCATTATGGGGGGGTTCAGGGTCCATCATGGGGGTTCAGGGTCCCATCGGGGGGTTCAGGGTCATCATGGGGGTGTTTTCAATGATGCATTATGGGGGTTCGGGTGCATCATGGGGGTTCAGGTCAGGGCAGGGTGCATCATGGGGGGTTCAGGGTGCATCATGGGGGGTTCAGGGTGCATCATGGGGGAATTTTCAGGGTGCATCATGGGGGAATTTTCAGG
This sequence comes from Leptobrachium leishanense, assembly GCA_009667805.1. Taxonomy (NCBI): domain Eukaryota; kingdom Metazoa; phylum Chordata; class Amphibia; order Anura; family Megophryidae; genus Leptobrachium; species Leptobrachium leishanense. Next base: position 34,245,460 of record CM019063.1, on the reverse strand, counting down.
GTGCATCATGGGGGAATTTTCAGGGTGCATCATGGGGGAATTTTCAGGGTGCATCATGGGGGGTGTTTTATGGTGCATTATGGGGGTTCATGGTGCATTATGGGGGTTCAGTGAGCATAATGGGGTGTTTTCATGGTGCATTATGGGGGAATTTTCAGGGTGCATTATGGGTGTGTTTTCAGGGTATATTATGGGGGGGGTCGGTATATTATAGGGGTGTTCTCACGGTATATTATGGGGGGGTTTTCAGGGTATATTATGGGGGTTTTCAGGGTATATTATGGGGGTTTTCAGGGTATATTATGGGGGTTTTCAGGGTATATTATGGGGGTTGTCAGGGTATATTATGGGGGTTGTCAGGGTATATTATGGGGGGGGTTTTCAGGGTATATTATGGGGGGGTTTTCCAGGGTATATTATGGGGGATGTTTTCAGGGTATATTATGGGGGGTTTTCAGGGTATATTATGGGGGTGCTTTCAGGGTATATTATGGGGGGCTTTCAGGGTATATTATGGGGGGCTTTCAGGGTATATTATGGGGGTGCTTTCAGGGTATATTATGGGGGTGCTTTCAGGGTATATTATGGGGGGTTTTCAGGGTATATTATGGGGGTGCTTTCAGGGTATATTATGGGGGTGCTTTCAGGGTATATTATGGGGGGGTTTTCAGGGTATATTATGGGGGGGTTTTCAGGGTATATTATGGGGGGTTCAGGGTGCATTATGGGGGGTTCAGGGTGCATTATGGGGGTTCAGGGTCCATCATGGGGGGTTCAGGGTCCATCATGGGGGTGTTTTCATGATGCATTATGGGGGTTCGGGTGCATCATGGGGGGTTCAGGGTGCATCATGGAGGGTTCAGGGTGCATCATGGGGGGTTCAGGGTGCATCATGGGGGGTTCAGGGTGCATCATGGGGGGTTCAGGGTGCATCATGGGGGGTTCAGGGTGCATCATGGGGGGTTCAGGGTGCATCATGGGGGGTTCAGGGTGCATCATGGGGGGGTTCAGATGCATCATGGGGGGGTTCAGGGTGCATCATGGGGGAATTTTCAGGGTGCATTATAGGGGGTGTTTTATGGTGCATTATGGGGGTTCATGGTGCATTATGGGGGTTCAGTGAGCATAATGGGGTGTTTTCATGGTGCATTATGGGGGAATTTTCAGGGTGCATTATGGGTGTGTTTTCAGGGTATATTATGGGGGGGTCGGTATATTATAGGGGTGTTCTCACAGTATATTATGGGGGGTTGTCAGGGTATATTATGGGGGTTTTCAGGGTATATTATGGGGGTTTTCAGGGTATATTATGGGGGTTTTCAGGGTATATTATGGGGGTTTCAGGGTATATTATGGGGGTGTCTTCAGGGTATATTATGGGGGTGTTTTCAGGGTATATTATGGGGGTGTTTTCAGGGTATATTATGGGGGTGTTTTCAGGGTATATTATGGGGGTGTTTTCAGGGTATATTATGGGGGGTTTTCAGGGTATATTATGGGGGGTTTTCAGGGTATATTAATGGGATGCTTTCAGGGTATATTATGGGGGTGCTTTCAGGGTATATTATGGGGGTGCTTTCAGGGTATATTATGGGGGTGCTTTCAGGGTATATTTATGGGGGGGTTTTCAGGGTATATTATGGGGGTGCTTTCAGGGTATATTATGGGGGGGTTTTCAGGGTATATTATGGGGGGGTTTTCAGGGTATATTATGGGGGGGTTTTCAGGGTAATATTATGGGGGGTTCAGGGTGCATTATGGGGGTTTAAGGGTCCATCATGGGGGGTTCAGGGTCCATCATGGGGGTTCAGGGTCCATCATGGGGGTTCAGGGTCCATCATGGGGGTGTTTTTCCATGATGCATTATGGGGTTCCGGGTGCATCATGGGGGGTTCAGGGTGCATCATGGGGGGTTCAGGGTGCATCATGGGGGGTTCAGGGTGTTCATCATGGGGGGTTCAGGGTGCATCATGGGGGGTTTTCAGGGTGCATCATGGGGGAATTTTCAGGGTGGCATCATGGGGGAATTTTCAGGGGCATCATGATGGGGGGTGTTTTATTGGTGCATTATGGGGGTTCATGGTGCATTAGTGGGGGTTCAGTGAGCATAATGGGGTGTTTTCATGGTGCATTATGGGGGAA